>OU015496.1:204548026-204763026 GCA_907164885.2 Dolomedes plantarius | reverse complement strand
TATCTGAAAAGTCGAAAGTCTGGATCTTTGTATTTGTTGAGCGCGGGACCCCGGTGCATTACCTAATGTCAGCCGGCATTAGAAGAATTCGCCAACAAATTAACCTCCGTGATATCTGACGCAACCGTGCAAGATTCAAATTTGGAAGATGAGGAGATCGTGGAAACTCAATATTTACACTATCACGGTTGGTCCGGTGGAGAAACAATTTTATCGATGCTTATTTCTTACGTCGTTGATATTGATGACGCCAATAAAATTCAAGAAGTTCGTCAATTCTCTGGCTCGACAAGTGGACTTAAAATTTCGGATTTCTCCAGAGCGACTTCATAGGTTCATGTATTGAGATAAGTAAGTGATACATTCTCATCCCAAAAATAAACCAGGTGTGCGATATCGTTCCAATATCGGTAGTAATGGGCAGTGTATATATATATATATATATATATATATATATATATATATATATATATATATATATATATATATATATATATACATATATATATATATGTATGTGTGTGTGTGTATATATATGTGTGAATATATATATATATATATATATATATATATATATATATATATATATATATATATATATGTATACATATATATGCATATATATATATATATATATATATATATATATATATATATATATATATACATATATATACATATATATATATATATATATATATATATATATATATATATATATATATATATATTTATAAATATTATATAAATATTTGTTTACTGTAGCTGTAGTACTACTGACTACAGCCTGACTGACTGACAGATAACGCACAGACCAAACCGTTGGACCAAAAGGGCTGAAATTTTGATACTTCTTCTGGTGTAGGTGTGCACGAATTTTTGAAAAATTCATCTTACATTTTTCAAAATTAAATTTTTAAGCTGTTTTTTGTAACATATTTTAAGTTTGCAGTTAAAATAATAATTTGAGGGTTATAAAATTTATATCACGAGAAAGATCATAAAAATTCCTTTAACATAAATCTTTCTTGAATATTTACCTCCCTTATCTAATTTATGTTAAATTTTTAAACATTAATTTTTAGAATTTAATTTATCAAATGATGATCACGTGGACATTATCTAAGAAAATATTAAAATTCAGTAAAAGAAATATTCCCCAATCTCTATTATATTAACTGCACTATATTCTTTAGTATGTTCTATTAGATTTAATTTGAATTATTTCTTCTACATTATTTTGTCCTCAAAAATATCTGCTACAATTTTTTTATAAATATATTTTTTTAGTATTAATTACATACATTGACCGTTGTATTTAATTTGAATGTAATCCGTAGCGAAGCACGGGTATTCAGCTACTATTTATCACAAATTCATAGTACACTAAAGCTATTTAAAGTTTAATTTGACTAGCACTGCCTATCATATTTATAAAGCAATCTGATTGGCTGCGAATGAGTACTACGTAATGGACATCGAGTTTCCAGTATTGTGATTGGTTGTAGATTCACAACTGGTCAGAAACCTCTAGACTTCAGAATCATTCGGCCTTTGTTTCGGCATCAGGAACGTTGTCCTCTTTCTGTGCGCATCGTCCAGTCTACAAACGCCATTAAGTATGTGCGGTGAAGTAGTTGCCCAAAAATTCTTAGCACTCTCTGAACAGTTGAAAATGTGGATCATAGTATTTGTTGAGCGCGGAATCACGGTGCATTCCCGATATCAGCCGGCGGTAGAGGAATTCGCCAACGAATTGACCTCCGTGTTACGTGACGCAAGCGTTCGAGATTCATATTTGGAAAATTCAAGGATTATGAAAACTCAAGACTTGCTTTTTTACGGTTGGTCCGGTGAAGGGACAGTTTTATCGCTTCTCATGTCTTACGTTGGAAAGATTGATGACGACGACACAATTAAAGAGGTTCACGAGGCAGCCGATTTGTTCGTCAATTCTCTGGCCCGACAAGTGGACTTAAAATTGCAGTTTACTCCAGAGTGATTTCATAGGTTCATGTTTTGAGGTAAGTAAGTGATGCATTCTTACCCTAAAAATAAACCATGTGTGCGATATCGTTTCTATATTGGTAGTGGGAAGTAATGTGTAGTGTAGCAGTATTATTATTCTCATAAAGTAAAGCCCTTCAATTATGGACACAGCAGGATCAGGAAATTTTACTTGGGGGATTTATTATTTCAAATATTAGAAACCCATTGCTTTTTTACCATGTTTTTATTAACTTTCTTACTTGTTTGTTTGTTTGTGTGTGTGTGTTCGTCCAGAACAAATCTTGCAATCAATTTTTAACTAAATTTTGAAACTTTTAGAATAGCTCAGAACACGATGACAATGCATTTTTTTAAATACTTTTAGCTATTTTTAAGCAGGTTAGAATTCATTTTCAGTTAATTTTGCTTTGTAGATTGTTGCAGCCATCTATCGACCGGGACGGGAACGAAAAGTTAAAAACAAGATATCTTCCAATTAACTTCATTTTCTTTCAAGTTGATGGGCTAATTCATCAAAAAAATTTAAAAAAAACTATTTATTAATACATAGAATTGTTAATTTTATATGATTCAACAGAAAATTTAATAACATTCTATATAAAAAGTTCTTTTTTTCTTGTAATTATTATTCCTGAATTTCAGAATTACTACTTAATTTACTTACTTAATTACTACTGAATTTAAGAATTACTACTTATAATGGAATTAACTTATTTAGATTAATATTTAAAGAGAAATAAAGCCGGCATTAAGTATTTAAATTAATTTAAAATTATTTGAATTCACAAATAATCAATCTTTTATTATTAAAAAAATCACAACAAAGGTAATGTTATATTTGTATTATTGATAATATAAATTAGATCACATTATAAATGTATCAATTACATGTAAGCTTTGGTATGTATTTTATCTAAAAAGGGCGAATAATTTTGCTGATTAAAAAGTCAAATAATATTTACTCTTCTTGCTTTAGCCGCTACAAAATTCTTAATTAAATCTTTAAAATCTAAGGTATCCATGATATCATTTTCGATTAATATTAACGATAAATCTGTCAGACGTTCACCTGACATTGAGGAGCGCAAATAATTTTCAATATGTTTTAATTTTGTAAAACTCCTTTCTCCTGAAGCTACTGAAACTGGTAAGTTAAATAAATACGTAATACTATAGTTATATTGGGAAAGGTGTTAGTTAGATTATTTTTATAAATGTAGTTTAATACATCATGCGGACACATGTTGTTTTTTACAAAACTTTGCAAACTTTTTATTTCATCAAACAAGGATATACCGTCAATATCCCGATTATGCGAATTTTTTTGATCGGTAAGTTTGATGTGTATATCTTTGCAGTGTTTTGTTAACCAGTCAATTCTTCTAATTTGCTTATCTCGTGATTGAGTTTAAAATCATCGAAATGATTTTTTAACTGTACAAATCCTTCTGTGATTGATGTTATTGCTGAATCTAATACCATGAAAAAAAATTGGATTTTATATATTTGTTTAGAATCATTCACACATTCATCTGATGATTCGTATTGAAACAACCTCTGTTTGGCTCTTTTTCAAATTTCTGGAAAAACAAGATCAATATTAAGTTCGTTATCTATTTTCGTCGTGGAAATAATAATGTTTTTCAAAATTTTCATCGAGCGACTTTTCAAATTGTTTGTAATCATTTCAAGATTTTCTGTAATCGTTTGTAAATTTAATGTCGGATTCTGCATTATTTTATTTACAACATTTAATAAACTTAAGATATCATACCAAATTTGAATGGAACAAATAAATTTAAAAGAAAAAATTTTTGAAATCAAGTTGTCAGTCTGAGCTCTAGAATCGATATCTTTATTTTGATCATATTTAATTTCTAAAAGAGCCTGATGAATTTCTCCGAGGATATTTTTAAGAGGTTTAAGGGCTTCTACTCTACTTTCCTACCTAGTATTCGAAAGCGGTTTTAAAGTTAAATTTGTTACATGCTTTTTTAATACAGCACACCGTTTCACGGATGCTGCGAAATCTCTATATTTAAGTTGATAAGCCGAATTTTTGGGCAGTCCGTGAGAGAAAACGACTGCATCCTTTGACTTCATTTTGGTCTGAAACGAAAGACTGTAATCTGTAGATTTGTCAAATTTGGTTTTTGGTAATCGCATGTTTCTATTAATGAGCGATAATTTACAATTTATAATTGATTTCAGCGCATGCTCAGTGGCATGTTTAAATCTGTCTTTGGAAACTCACTGTTTCTGCGCATGCTCAGTGACATGCTTTAACTATAAACACGTTTATTTCGAGGAGTCCCCAGATATCTCTCTGCCATTTTTATGATAATTATGTTTGTGAAATATAAGATTAAACCTTATGGAAATTGTCTTTAATTAGCGATAATTTACAATTTAAAAAAATTGCTTTCTGCGCATGCTCGGTGACATTTTTAAATCTGGCTTTAGATTCTAAGAACGAGGCCGCTTAAAGGGACAGTGGACTTTCAAAATTGGGAAATTTGTCCAAAAATTCGATTTTTTTATTTTTTTGAATTGTGAAACTGCGGACGAGTAGGAATGTGTTGCAAAAAGAATTTTTAATTACTGTGATTACTTTCCTAGTTATAGGCATTTGTATTTAATTTAGGTATTACGTGGTTAATAATAGCAATAACTTTAAATGTGTTTTTCTCAAATTAAAAATTTTCTTGTCATATGAATATTCAAACTGCTCCAGGCGCATTTCTAATTACCGTATTGCTTTGAAATTTAAGTTTTATATACTTAACTGTATATCAAATAAATCTTATTGAAAATAATTAAGCTTCGTAGCTCAGAATTTCTGAATTTTGTACTTGAAAAAGATGATTTAGAGGTATTTTGCGTCATAAAAAGGGTGTTTTCACTGTTATTATTTTTTTCTCTTTATATTTTTAATGGATGCTTAAAATAAGCAATAAGTTTCATTGTTAGTTCTATAATGTATCCTGAAAAGAAAATTACCATATTATATGCAAAAGAAATGCGCATGGAACATTTTTAATTAGGCCAATTTTCGATATAATTAATAATTCCTAATTCATAAATTATTAATATTTCATCATTAAATTTTAACCACTTTTTCATATATATGGTACTAATCACATATTCAAATTTCAAGCAAATCCATTGAAAACAAAACAAAGTTAGGTTTGAAGGTCCACTGTCCCCTTAAACACATTAATTTTTTTCTGCACATTTTTATGATTTTCTACATTTGGAAATGACGTGTTGAGTATAATTTGTGTATTGGTACATTTATTTACTATCTAGCCGTCTTTTTTTGACGGGTACCAACTAGTAATTATATAATTCTTGTTTTTCCCCACCAAAATTAACCGTCTCGAAAGAAATCTCAGCTGCATCATTAAAAACCAAATTGAGTGAATGTGCAGCACATGGAATAAAAACAGCTCTTGAATTTATATCAATGATTTACAAAATTTTCCGAAATATTAATATTTAATGATATTAAATGATTTATTATAAATGCATATAGTCATTGACCAGTTTTATTGTCCATTGATTCGAATCCTAAAAAAGTTCGCAAATTTCTGCAGTATTTGTAGTTTTATTGTGGAAAACGAATCGAATAACAATGGAAGGTTTCTGTATATGACTTAGATCCGGGATAGTGTCAAGAATCATAGAAAAATATTTTGATTCAACAAGGGACCTTCGAACTCGAATATTTTAAATTTTCAATTTTTAACTCTATATGCAAAATTAGGATAATTAATTTTCTTTTTTACTACATTAAAAACTCTTAGAATTCTAGGTAAAGAATGTTTGGCAGAATAATGCCTGTTTATCAAAAATGTTTCTCAAAAAATGCTAACGTCATACAAAATGCTTTCTACGTATTCAATATTAATTAAAATCCTTAATTTTATTATTATATGTTTACTTTTTTTATATAAATATGATTATGCATTTAATTTTTTTTTTGCATGAATCTAAAGTCTTAAATATTTTTTTTTCTATTCCGGCTACTGTTTTTTATGTTTGTTTTTTTATTTTTACTTTATTTTATGGTCTATAAATTTGAAAAATATTTGTGATTTCAAAGAATGATGCGCAGTTTGTTGACAAACACTTTAATCAACAATTCTGAGAAATTTGGAAGATATCAGAAAAGAATGAATGCGCTTCGAGCCTTTTGAAATATTCTAGGATTTTTGAAGAATTTTTTGATAAGTAGACCTTATTCATAACAGCTTTGATAAACAGGCCTTATTGTATAAGACGTAAATGTTCTGTCATTATCGTATCAAACTTAAAAATTGTTTCTGCTCATTTTAAAATTTACCATTGTTATTTTCATGAATTTTTTTGACGCACCTCTAAAATCTATACATTGCCTTGACAAATATTGTATCATATAAATTAATCTTTCTATTACAGATTGCCAATAGTTTTTTTTCACTTTCATATAATCTTTGTTGTGTTGAATCTATTGTACATTTTTTACTTAACGCCATTTTGAGTTCGCTATATTTTAAAATGTTCTTAATGTGTGCGGCAATTCTTTCATGTTTTTTTAGAATGTGACTTAGGTGTTTCCAATAACTGCAACTGTGTTCATCAGTAAGTTTGATTTTTTGATCAGCAAATATTTTGCAATAATATCGAAAAAAACCGAATTTCGCGTTTCTGAATAAACTAAGTAACTTCTATTTTTTCTCTGTTTGGTAACCTTCGATGATAATATGATTCGGAAAACCTGACGCGATTTTGGAAAATTCTAAAGAACTAATTGACTTTGACAGTTTTAAACTCAACAATTGATCATTTTTTTTGACAAAACATTTGGCCAAGTACCTGGATCATTTAATTTAGACTAAAATTTGCAGTTTGCAGTTTTTCCGAAGTAAAATCTAAGTTGAGGTCAGTTACATCTTCTATAGATGATACATCAGTGTCTTCTAAGTTATCTTGTTCGATTTGTTTCTCGTCTGTCGATGGTCTCATTTCAAGTAGAGGTACTAGAAGTGCTTGTTTCGTTTGTTTCTGAAAATTACCTCCTTTTCTTCTGTGCTGTTGGTGGTTCAGATTCAAGAAATTTATTTAATGATCCGGCAAATTTATGTTTTATCTCTTTACGCTGTAATCGTCGTTTTAAATTTTGAGCACCAGATAATTTTCTTCATATCTTCTTGTTCATCTAGGATTAAAGAATTTTTTTTTTTAGTAAAAAAAAAACCCAGTTATTAAATTTTATTTATTTATTTATTTTATATAAAATTTGTTAAGTTATTGATGTATTGAGATTGGAAAATATGAATAATTTTTTTTTAAATTATAGATATAATTTTTAAGGCTTAACCAAACCTTCGGTAATTTTTTAGAATTTCAATAAAATAAAAAATAATAAATAAATAATAAATATAATAAAAACATAAATAGCTGAAAATGCTATGAGCAATTATTAATTACAGTTCACTGTGCGCTCGTAATTAGCAATTAACATCGAAATTTTGAGTAGAAAAATACTTTTAATTATACGTAGAAAATTTGTTGTCGAAAGACATGGGGCTGTTTTATTCCATCATAAATTGAAGCAATTATAAAATAATAAATTACAAAAATGTATTAGTATAATATGTTGAAAAAGTATAATATGTACTTAACTCTAATTTTTTAAGGCACTAGCACAAAATTAGAAGTAATTCTTAACACTTGAATGTAAAAATGAAAACAGTTTTATTTGTATTCCATATTTTAAACGGTAACACAAAGGGACAATTAGTAAATTTAATCATAAAGATGAATACTTACGCAAAAATTCTTTCCTACGCGACTTAATAAAAATATTTATTATAACACAATCAGTGATGCCTCTGAAAAACTGTTAATTAAACATATAAATTTCGTCTTTATTGATACTCTCCGACATGCTTGATGCCGACAAGACAGATAAATAATATTGATACTTAATACAATTTTACTATCATGCACGTTTATATTTGCAAATAAAATATTACTTTAATATCATTCTTTTCTTAGGTATTTAGAGGCGGTGGCCGAATGGCTAGGTCGCTGGCCTTCGGTTCAGATCCTGTGGGTTCGAATCCCACTGTTGGCATGGATGTTTGTAGCCGTTCGGAATCGGCTTTAAACTGTAGATCCCGGTTTAATTAGCCCTCGTGTAGCAAAAAAGTTGACCGTATCGCTCCAAACCAACCAATCTTGGGTATTTAGAATAAGAATTTCTAAGTAACTATAAAATAAATTCGTTAAGCATGTTAATATTTATACATTTTAACTATTTTAATTTTTATAATTTGCATTTTCCTTGGAATTGCGCCCTTCTGATCAGGCGCTTTTGTGCTGGTCACAACCTTCCCACCCTCACGCGGCGGCCCTGATGGTAGGTCCAGTCCTTTATAAGAACGATGATTCTCTGCTTGATAGTCCTGTCTCTAAAAGTTTCAACTTTTGACTACCTTATTCATTTTATTATAGCGTGTTTAAAACGATATTTGGCAATTATTCCTTCAATTCAATGTGCATTTAATGAGAAGAGTATGGTAGAAATGACAACTTACTTCAATGTTGAATCTAATGAGATGTCTGGTATTCTTAGTATATCTTGTAGTGGTACTTTACCATTATACTGACTTGTCAACAACTGTAGTACAAAAGAGTCGCAAATTAAAGAAATAAAAGGAATGCAAGAAATTACTCACTTTTTACTCTCCATTTAAACTTCTGCGAACTATATTTCAATGATAAAGTAAAAACAAATAATAAGATAAAATATAATACTGTTTTTTCACGTCTATAAATATAAAACAGTTCAGTAACTGACTGACATATAACGCACAGACCAAACCGCTGGACCTGAAGGGCTGAAATTTTGCATGGCGATTCTTCTCATAGTGTAGGGGTGCACTAAGAAATATTTTCGAAAATTTCATCTTAGATTTTTTTTTAAATTCAAATTTTTAAGCTGTTTTTATAACATTCTTTAAAGTTTGCATTTAAAATAATAATCCGAGGGTTAAAAAATTTATATCCCAAGAAAGATCAGGAAAATTCCTATAAAAGGAATTCTTTTTCCAATCTTTACCTTCATTTCTCGATTTTTAATGAATTTTTAAAGATTCATTATTAGAATTTAATTTAATAAACGCTAATCAAGTGGTTACTTTTCTTTTTGTGATACTTTAAACTAATTTTGAGTCACGTGCTTAAGCACAAAATAGGCAAAAAAACTATATTTTTTTCTTTCTAGAGCGGCAGATGATTAGACATGTTCCGAAAAATATTAAAATACAATAAAAGAAATGTTCCTCAAACTGTACTATATTAACTATACTATATTCTTTAGTATGTTCTATTAGATTTAATTTGAATGTACTTCGTAGCGAAGTACGGGTTTTCAGCTAGTCACACATACATTGTAAACTATATTTCAACAATCGCAAAGTCCACGTATTCTTTCAGTTTAATTAATATCGATATTCCTTTCATGCTAGATTCCTTACACCCGGAAATATTATTTAATAAATGTAATAAATATTTAATGTTTAAATTTCATTTTCATCTACATCTGTTCTGTTCTTACATACAGTTGTTTTGTCACTAACGCCGTGGTGCATCTGTAGTCTGTAATTTAGATGTTTCAGGGATCCTATCCGGGTCTCAGCAAGAATATGAGAATGGTTGTTTCTCGCCAAGAGGTTGGTATAATGGGAACGTACCCTTATAGTATAATTCTAAATCGGATTGAGTGATTTTTCAAATCGATTTCCACTGATATGGTACCCACAATATTCCCAGATATCTTGAAAGTTTAAGGCGACAATGGATCATTAAAATACTTCTTTTTTATTTATCAACCAATTGCTATGGAATTTTGTATACTTATACAGTGTTGTTTAGAGATGAAAATTCTAAATTAAAAAATAACCAGAATTAAATTAATTAAGATATTAATTAAAATCACTTTGTTAATTACTCTATTTTAAAATGATCCATTGGCATCAATTTTTGTATCAGATGTCTAATTTTCTCTCTTAAGGTAGCTTTGTATAGTTATAATAAAGTTTACTAGCAATATTTGATTTACAGTCATATTTATAGAAACTAGAAAAGAAATCGGTAAAAGTAGGCCATTTTATGTAAACTTTTATCAAAAAATTTTTTTATTGTAAAAATTTTAAGTTGTTTTAAAATAATATAATCAATTTATTAGTAAGTTTTATTCTAACATATATAAATAATCATTTTTTGAAATTTTATGAAAATTAAAGAAAAATTATGACGCGAGGAACATTTTGAACTTAACGAAACAACACGAAAACTTGTTTTGAGAAAATAGAATTTAAAGTTTTAACTTGACTAACATTTCCATTGTTTACGTTTGAAAAAAATACTTGTAACTCGGTTAATAATGATCGGATCAACATACATTTTTTTTAAATTTAAAGCTGACGAGTTGCAGATTCATTTTCTGAAAGAAAAAAAAATCGCTTTGGGGGACATAATTTTGTCAATCTGAAGGTCCATTGTCGCCTTAAATAGTGTCCGTTCAGGGATTCAGTTGACTCTGACGGAACTGAAAAAACAGTGTTTGAGTTCGTTATTGGGTGTGTCAACGAATTCACGGGTTCCAAATGCATTGATACTGATACGTTTCTGCTGGCTATTTCTTTTGAGTCCTTATAACGTGTATGCATATCTTCTTGTTGTCCGAGAAGTTACTCGCATAATATATATACTTTTTTATACTGCGATATTTGTAATTGAATGAGCTAATATTTTCAATGATTCTTTCCTCTGGCCGTTGTATTAAGCTCAATGGTTGGATGGGCATGTACGCCTTTAATCTGCCATAGAATAACTTTAACTCCAGTTTGGGTTGAGATCAGTAATAAAGATACAAAGAACTGTGAAATAAATTCCTTGCTGTAAGCGTAGTTTAAAATTATCCGTTACTAATGTTATTAAAAGTTATCTTTTAATTGCCTTATAATGCAAAGTAATGGTACGCCATAATTCAGAGATTTTACACGCAGAGTTCGTAGAAGATGTTAAAAATAAGTCTGTATTTTACATTCTGTGGCAGTTTTTATTTTCGATCCTTCGCCATATTAATATGGTACTTTTGTTGTTTTATTGCAGACTTTTAATATTGGTTATGAAAAACAATAACAAAGAATTTTCTGTCCGATTATTTATGCGGGGTGATATGGATAAACATAATTATTTTATATTGCACTGTTAAATCTACATGTTGTAGTGTAATGAATATCTACTAATGCAGATTTGATTATGTTTGACCGGAAAAGGTAAATGGATATGTAGAATGCATTGTAGATTTACACACACACACACACACACACACATATATATATATATATTATATATATATATATATATTTTATATATATATATATATATATATATATATATATATATATATATATATTTATACATATATATATATATATCTGAGAAAGAGGGCTTGGGGCAGCCCTGTTGGTACAGCGCACTGGTTTTCGTTGCTGAGGGTGCTCGGATCGAATTCAGGCGTCGCGCCACGAAAAATGCCTCCGTTTGTGTCGTCCCTTTTTAGGGGATAATGCTGTCTGCCTATATGGATTCCCCATAATAAAATGGACAGTAAAAAAGCGGCGTAGTGTCGGCAAATGTTTGACGACAAGTGCCTCCAGATTGAAAAAGAAAAAAATCTTCAAAAGTATTGTCCAGTATTCCAGTGCAATTTTAGCACAAACTGATCTGTTAAAAGTTCCAAGTTCTAGACTTTTCGTGTGTTTCGATTGTGTTCGAATATAAAAACTTCTTCGGTGATTATATATAATACCTTCGATTTCATGCAAGAAATATATTATTTGAGTATTGTTGAAAAGAAAATTTACTTATAGTTATATAAAGATTTATACTTTATAGAGAGAGATGCTATTGATTTTAAGATATTATTGATAAAAATATTTAGTTTTGTTTTTTTATCAATATATTTAGAAAGAAAAACATGTGGAATAAAGTGCAAATTTTATACAGATTCTTCAATTGAATATTTTTTTCAGTTCTGTTTTGTTTTATTTTATATAGGAACGTAATATCTTTGTCTGGGCATGTTCATTGAAATTACCTTTCTTCGTGAATTTATTTTATTTTTAACATGGTAAACATGAATTCCCAAGTTTTAAGAACTTGATCAATAATGCATGATATTATAGATTAAAAAAATTTTCTCCACACATTTCTCAACTGTTGTCAAGAGATGTAAAATTATAAGAATCTAATTTAGAATGTTTCTAGTATCCCGGATTTTCATTACAGATTCTAATTTACTTCTTTACATTTTTTAGATTAGCTGGGAGAATGGAATGATTCACAGATCTGATGAAATCAATATATAATGAGGTGCAGCGCATATTTTGGCCAAAAATTCTGCTATATACATCGTCCACTGGATTTCACTTGGTTTCGTGAAAATTTCTATTATCCGGTAGTTGTTGCATAATCACTCCATATCATGTAAACTTTACTATATTTGTAAATATTTTGTATTTAATAAATGTGTATTTGAACTTTCTATATGCGTTGTATTGAATAATTTAGTATTTCTACATAATCTGATCTAAAGGACTTCCTTTTGTCTTGAGGGGTGTCATTTGGGTGGTTGCCTTACGTGGTACTGGGATGCGACAGTTGTACCAGCAGCATTTGTATGAATTCGTTGAAAAGCTGAGTCCTTTACTCAGTGCTTCGATTAGAGAACTGTGGGGACACTGAGGAAAACTGTATCGATTACCAAGGATGGGCAGGTGGCGAAACTATATTGCAGGTACACGTTCGTTTCAAAAGGCTGAGTTATTAAATTAAAGAATTAGAAGAATGCACGTCTTTGTTTGCTTATTCTCTGGCTCATAATGTGGATTTGAGAGGAAGGATTACTGCAGAGAGAGTTCATAGATTTATGTACTCAGAAAAAGGTAAGTGATGCATTGTTACACCTTGGGTAGAGACACTATTAATTGAACAAGGATGACTAGTACAGTAAACCCTCCTATATAAATTTTTCTCATTTTGAACAGTGGGTAGACATACGAAAAATATAACAGGGTGGCGACAGAACAGGGAAATCAGGGAAGAATCATTTTCTGGAAAAAATCAGGGAAAACTCAGGGAAGTTTCGTTTAACTCAGGGAAAAAGTTGGAATTGATCAATTCTGGTCTTCAATTTTTGATGCAGAAGGTGACTGTGGAGATGCTGCAAATGTTATGAAATGTTATGATTTAGTCGCATCGTAATGCAAATGTTGAGAGGTTTTTTTTCTATAAACAGTGACTGTTTGTGGGAGAATATGAAGGAATCTTCCTTAGTAGCAAGAAGGAGGGTTTATGATCATATCATTTCCAGGGGTGGCCTTGATGGCATAACAATTTCCAAAGATATGATCCACTATGCTAGAAACGCACGAGCAAGATATGAAGAATCGAAGAAACACCAAGAGAAAGAGCAAATAGAAATAAAGCATGCTTTAAAAAGAAAAAGGGAAGCAGAATCTCAATTGAAAGAGTTGGCTGCTAAAAAGGCAACCATTTTGCAGAAAGCTCAAAGACAAAGCATTATTATAGAGGCGCAGATGCCAACTCTGCGAACCCATAAAAACAGTTAAAACTCTAGTATATTAAATGTTCAATCTATAACTTAATATTATCTATCTATTATGGTATACAATAAAAATATTTTTTACTTATTAAATTTTTATTCATTTATCAGTCTATAGATTTTTAGTTCATCAAGTGTCAAGTTTATCATTATGGCTTGGGAATTGTTCTGCGAACGGATGGAAAAACTCAGTGAATTTCATGAAAAATACTCTGGAAATCAGAGAAAACTCAGGGAACTTTTTACTTCAATTTTTGTAGCCATCCTGTATAACTTGGACAATTTTTAAGCTGTGTTAAAAATCTAATATTTGCCTACGTCTAATCAATATCTATTCCTTGTATTAAAACTGCCAATGATTTTTCTTGACCATTCTCCTTTAAAAATTTCACGTCATGAGTGGATAGGCATGAATGTATTTATACATCAAAACTTTTGCATGTATTTAATACATTATGCAAAATGCATTTAATACATTAGAATTTCGATATCAGATTGGATGAATGTTAAAATTTAAAAGTAATAGATTAATATCGAGAAACTGCAAAAGTAGAAAATTCAGAGTTCCAGACATACATATATATAATTGGGATCTTCTGTTTTTGCAAACAACCTCTACCAAATTTTACATTGACATTGTCTTAGACCTCGTAAAATAATCTAAACCCATGATGAAGGTTTATACATAACTCGGTATTTGATGCAAGTTGACACTTGATTAATAAATACTGTACGCAGTATAATTCAGTAATGCAGTGTAATTCAGAAATTTACACGCTATGACCGGGGTCGTAATTTTCAAATTACGCCTGTGGGGTTTGCTGATTTTACATAGAGAAATGAGAACCAGTTATTTTTCAATTAGAATTGATTGACCATCACAAAACTAATATGAATTATAAACATTAATCATCATCACAAATGTATAAAACGATATATGTACTACTATTTTAATTAACATACAAATGAAACATAGAAATTATTAAAATTGTAAAAAGCACATAAGAACATATTACTTAAAAAAATACTTTTCTTTTTCATATATGCATTTCTAACATTCCTCGTCTATGAGAGAATTAAACTAAATCTCCCTTATCCATGTAAAGAAAAAATTGAAATGTGAAACGAGCGTTTTTTGAAAAATCATGATGCAACAAACATAAACTGTGCTTTAAGATGATTATGACTTTAGTAGCAACAGAGGAGAAGTCGTTAAATTTCCCTTTTAAAAGTAATTACAATATTTTCTGAGTCCAGTTTCTCTTAAAAATACAACTTTAAGAAAAAAATCGAAGAACTAACAATCTTCAATTAACAAATGGTTATGATCAATTCAACAAAAATTTATGAAGAATACGCTTGGTTCCAAGCGTTTAAAACAATTTCACAGAAAAGTATAAACGAGGGAAAACATTAAACATAATTTTATTGAATTTATTTCAAATGTTTAATAGAATCAGAGAGGGCTTTAGGACCCACTTGAGGGAACAGAGCCCCCCTATGCCCCTATCTCTGATGGCTCTCACCTCTTGTGTTAGACATGTCGAAAATTTTATATGGACGGTTCTGAAATCCTATTATAGAGAACCTCTCCCTGCTAAATCTGAAAGATTAAAATTGGTAATAAAAAAAAACTGATTCGTTGGAAGCTTCACATTGATTTTCGGTGAAAACAAAGGCTAAACTGACATCGTTGGAGCATCTGAAAGCAGATTCCAAACGGCTGTAATGCTGCTAGATGCACCCCCCCTCCCCCCTAAGACTTCAGTTTTGAAGGACTGTAACCAACATATACAAAACTAAAATTATGGCAAAAATTACTAATTAATATTACTATTAATATTACTTTAACTCATATTACTTTTATGACTGAAATTCTGGCTAAAATTTTGAGAAGACAGTTAAAAAGGGAAATCGAGCGATATAAATTCTAGTGAAATGTTACACACTGTTTTCAATATTTTCATTTTTTATTAAAGAATTAAAAAATATATAAATGTATTCGGGAAAATCCGTCTTTTCAATTGAGCATGGAAATTTCTTCAGATACGTTGTCAGATATACAAAGTGATGTTGAGAGTGGAAATAACATAAAGGGATGATTTTGACCGTGACGATTTCTTTTCTAACGCTTCTCGAAATAAAAGGCGCACTCGTCTTTTATCGAGCGATATAAATTCTAGTGAAATGTTACACACTGCTTTCAATATTTTCACTTTTTAATTAACGTATTAAAAACAATATGCATGAATTCCGGCTATATACTTTTCACAGCATACCGTCATCAAAGTGTTAACAGGAAGCCTTGCAACTATTTTGCCTTACAATACTGCTAAAAATATGAGCCCCGATATTTTCGAAAATCAATTTTAATGCGATAACTCTAAATAGCCTAGGAGTGATTGAATGTTGTACACGAAGACAAAGTGGCAAATGACGTACTCAATTTAAGAACTTTTAAGTTCAATCTGATTTTCAATATTATCTTGCAATTTCAGATGGACAAAGTTAGTTGATATGCTAGCGTGGGTAGCACGATATGTAAATAGAGTCAGTCTACTTAGCTGCCAAACCCTGCAAAATGTCGAGGTGATAACTTAGCCATTTTCTTCGCTTAACAGAAAATGCAGAATCCAATCTCTCTGAATAAGTCGAAATAAGCATACTCACTGAAAAAGTTGACACTGTGGGCTAAAATTTTATTCTGAACGCTGAAGAATGTTTTTACCATGAAGTTCAACTATCAGTAACAAAAGAGCGGTATTTGGATATTTGGGGTACCTGCGACAAATGATATGTTGAATAAGCTCGGGCCTCCTAAGTTCCCTTTACTTACAAGACAAACTGGCTTTCAATTAAACAATTTCAAAAGAGTTTTTTTTCCCAATTCGGTAGACGGATGTACATTATCCTTATCTCCATATGACACCACGGTTTTGCTAGCCACCTTTCTGGGAGTTCCGTATAGGTGGACCAGCATTACCCCCTTACGGGCTTGTCCCGTAAATTTGAACCGAGACAAGTGACGAGACCGGAACACTTGACCCCGCACCTCCAGAGGTAATTTTGAGATCTTGGGGGCATTGCAGCCACGACATATTTTACGTGCTCCGGCCACCATTAGTGAACACGGCGGTGGATTTGTAAGCGACAGGCATTGAACCAGAGACGTTTAGATCAATGGCCCGCTGCCTTTGCCAACTGGGCCACCGCGCTCCTATTACGGAAGCGTATAAATGTTGGCTTCATGCTGACTATTAGCAATAGCATCTTTTAAACATTTTTTCATATATCCAAGATACTTTAAAATACGAATAATATTGAAGTGTTTGCAGAAGGATGACATTTTTCCTTTTGTATAATTTTTTTTCAAATAGGAATTTCCTGTAGCTAATTTTTTATAATATAGAAGAGATTCGGGAATAACCTGAAACTGCGTGATGAAAATTGACTGAGGAGGAACGTTTTAACAAGATATCTGAACTCCTACTAAACTTTTCCTTACGGGGTGGGATATCATGTATCCCGAGAATAAGGGTCCAAGAATATATATATATATATATATATATATATATATATATATATATATATATATATATATATATATATATATATATATATATATATATATATATATATATATATATATATATATATATATATATATATACATAGGGCCGTGGCGGCCTTGTGGTATAGCGTGCTGGTTTTCGGTGCTGAGGGTGCTCGGATCGAATCCTGGCGAAGCGCCACTAAAATGCCTCCGTTTGTGTCATCCGTTCATAGGGGGCAATGCTGGTCCGCCTATATGGCACCCCTATAATAAAATGGCCAGCAAAGCTGCGGTGAATTATAGGGGAATGTCTTTGCGACAAGTGTCTCCCCTTTAAAAAAAAAAAAAATATATATATATATCCCTTAATGGCCGTTCTTACGAAGGGGGCGTGAATTTTCCCGTTCTAAGGAGGAAATCGGAAAAGATGGGCTAACGCCTCGTATGCTAAAGGTTAAAGAGAGAGGAGTCCCGGGGAATTATGGGTGTCATGATTTGTATTTTAAATTGAAAACTTTTGTATATGATTGTCTAAGTGAAACTAATATTTAAAGCAATGTTATTAGAGTAAGGAGCATGACATACCTACCTCCACGTGGTGCTCCTGGGTAATGGTCATTTATAAACGGCAAAATGTCTATAATTCTGGCGTTATGGATATTTTCTACCTCCAGACTTGTGAGACGCTATCGGCTCTAGATCTCTGT
Source organism: Dolomedes plantarius (assembly GCA_907164885.2). Lineage (NCBI taxonomy): Eukaryota > Metazoa > Arthropoda > Arachnida > Araneae > Dolomedidae > Dolomedes > Dolomedes plantarius. The sequence continues at coordinate 204,745,073 of OU015496.1, read as the reverse complement.
AGCTGATATTGGGAGTCAAGAGCATTCAGCAATTGATGCGTTCCTGTTTCCCCCTTCGTTTTACTTAAGCTCTGAGAGTTACTGAAGGTGAGTAACTGCCTATTTTTAAAATGTCATTTTTTGACTATTTTGGTCAATTTTATTTTTTGCAAGAATCGTGTAGTTCAATCTTTTCTCTTTTCAAAACCGTTTTGATTTTCATTCTACATCAGTTAGAAGCAGAGTTATAGCTATTTTAAAAACAATGTCTGCTACAAAATTGATGTGACAAACAACTTTAAAAGCGTTTTTCTCAGAATTTTGTTTTTTAACACAAATCTCTACCGTTGTCATGATATTTCATATAATAATGCATATAATTTGATATAAAACTTTTAGGAAATGTTTTAGATGCTATTGTTAATGAAATGACGCACAATAATTGGTGTATAATAAATAGTTTTTTTATTTGGGACTGTTTTTATAAGAGAAGGAATGATAATTCGGGGAAAATTTTCATATTGGAATATAAAATTGTCTTTATTAGTTTTGCATTTTAAAATTTCTCTTCAATTGTGGATCCTTTCGAAGATGACTGTTTTATGTATCATGTGTGAGAAGGAAATTAGAATTGTAGCATTAGAATTTTGTGCAGAGTGATAGGCGTTTTAGCTAAATTTCATTAAAAATGTCTTAAAATTCACCAATGTATAAAAAAGTATCGTATTTATAGGTAAGGTTTTGTGAATTTATTTTATTTTTAAGTGTTATTTTACCATAAAAGTCCAAAAAATTCTTAAAAAATGATTTTTAAAAAAAATTGGCTCCGAACGTAGGCAATCACCTGAAGTTCCCGTATGTATTTAGTTTAGTCTCTCCTACAGTACCAAATTCGACATCTTCCTCCAGTACCTTGAAAGGGTAAGCTAAATCTTCATTCTAAATTCTGATGAAAGTTTTTAACCTTTTTTTATAATAAAGTCTCAACGTAATCTATATATTTAAGTTGCTAAGCGGTAAAGTTGCTAAGATTGTAATCTGTAGATTTGTCAAATTTGGTTTTAGTAACCGCAATTTCTATTAATCAGCTATAATTTATAATTAAAAAATTGATTTCTGCGCATGGTCAGCGGCATGTATAAATCTGTCTTTAAAAACTCGCTGTTTTTGCGCATGCTAAGTGACATATTTTAAATGAAACACGTTTACTCCGAGTAGTCTCTCTCTGCCATTTTTATATTCATGATAATTATATTTGGGAAATATAAGATTAAACCTCATGGAAATTTTTTATTTCGCGGTGTTTAGTGAGCGATAATTTACAATTAAAAAAAAAAAAATTGCGTTCTGTGCATGCCCAGAGACAATTTTAAATCTGGCTTTAGATACTTACAAAACAAGAGGCCGCTTAAACGCATTAATTTATTTCTGCGCATTATTATGATTTTTAACATTTGGCAATCATGTGTTGAGTATAATTTGTGTATTTGTACAATTATTTTCTATCTAGCCGTCATGTTTTGACGCGTATCAACTAGTTACATTTAAGTTCTCCTGATGACAACCCTCCCACGATCCTAACAAGCATAATGGTTGAGATATCGGCACTACTGGGGGGGGGGAGCACATGGCGCGTTCTATGAAACTTTGATCTTTACAGAGTGGCTTCACTTATATCATGAACTTATTACCATGTTTTTATTAACTTGCTTTCTTTTTGTGTGTGTGTTTGTGGGTGTGTTTGTCTGGTACAAATCTTGCAATCGATTTTTAACTAAAATTCCAGACTAGCTAGACATTTGAAACTTTTAGAATAGCTCAGAACACGATGACAATGCATTATTTTAATATTTTTAGCCATCTTTATTCCATATTTTAAAATCCATTACGTAAAAATACAAGAAGCGTTTGGAGCCAAAAGAAACTGTGCTACAGGCGCCATCTATTAACGTAATAGTGAACCAAGCATATTACATTTTCATTACGATGGTATAATTTTTATTTATGCCCACATGCTAGATTCAACAGAAAATTTAAAAACATGGTATATAAAAAGTCTTTTTATCTTGTAATTATTTTTAATAATTATGCTCCAGTATGAGAGATGTGAGACAATTGGGTACATAATTATTCTAAATGCTGCCAACAGAATTCTTTATCTTTTTTTTTTTTGCAAGACATTTTAAGATATAAAAGACACGAGAAAGGACTGTATCTTCCCCATTACTTGTAAGTAGTTTTCTTAGCTGTAATACTCCCCTAAAATTAACGAAAAATTTTCAGAATATTTTGGCGCTGCGTTCAGTCATCTTGCCCATAATGTGGGAGATATTCTTAAGGACCCTTTTTATAACATTTTCAAACGATATCATTGAAACAACCCCGATTGCAGCAGTCGATGTGGGTTATAAGGGTTCAGAAATCTAGGACGAGTGACATGTTAAACAGACAGACATTTTTTGCTTGATTCACTTAAATTCGATTTTTTTATTCGAACTGGTTTTTGATTCGTTGCTGCACTCACAGACGTCCATGTCTAGGCCGGATATGGGCAAGTTAAATCCGTAGGGTCGGAAAGTCCTTCTGTGAATTTCAGTGCTGGTGGGTGAGCGTACGAGCACCACAGCCCCACCCCAGATGTCGCCCCTGCGGATGCTCGGTCAAAATTGAGGTGGCAACTAGGTAAGACGGACTCCGACCCTTGTGGTGATACTTTAATAAAAAAAAATGGAGCCACACACTCATCCCCTCCCGTAGCCTACATGGACCTGGTCAAGAACTTCCAGCCAGGGGGCATAAGAAACAACCAAAAACAACTTAGAGACGTGCAACGCTGTTGGGTATGATGGTATAGATACTGTTGTACGTATCTTTTTATCTTTTTAATCATGTATATATATTTAAAATTTGTAAAGCTGACAAATGTGTGGAAATGTTTTTAATAAAATTGTCTCTAAAAAAGGTGTGAATGTGAGAGAACTAGTTACTTCTGAGATTTAAAATTCCCTAAAAAGGTGAACCCGTACATTTTTTGAAGATATTAACACTGTTAGCGGCCCCGAGGTAGCCTAGTGGTAATGCTTTGAGCTTGAGACGGCGGCTGCTCAGTTTGAATCCCGATGAACGCCATTAAATACCTTCGTGTCTACGACAGTTATGGACATGATGAATGTGTAGATTGGAGAGTCCTTCTATGTGGTCAGTGACAGTGGGAGGAGGTACAAGCCCCCAGTTGTCACCCCTGAAGGTGCTCGGTTAATATCGAGGTGGCATCAGAGGGTGGTGTTTTTCACCTATACGGTGCCCCCATTGAAAGCAGCTAACGATTCTCGCGGTTAAAGTACGAATGTCTTAATTGACAAAAGCCTCGCACTGGCAAACAACAAACAACATACTGTGGGCTAAATTTTTAACCCTGACGTAAATTTGAACAACACTGTATATAAACTTTTAAAACACAGTAGTATTTAAATTTCCCTCGCAGATAGTGGTTGAAGGATGTCGTGTGTTGAATAATAACGCATCATTTGAAGTCACTTAACAAAATGAATTGATATATTATGTTACGTCACAAATTCAGAGAAATAAAGACGTTGGGATCGTCAGTATAATGAGTACTGTTAGTATCACCTGTTTAATTTTATTTATAGAAAATGTTTTCAAATACGCTAGCACTTAACATATATTAAAGGTTTATATTTTTTCTCCCCGCATAAGAATCTGTAACTATTGGAGCATCCATAACTAAAGCTCGTCTAACAGTCACACCTACCAGGATACTTTAAAACTGCTTGATAAAATTTACTTTCACTTTTAACGAAATTTTTAACGAAATAGTTTTGACGAGCTAACATATAAATATTTCCAAAAGTAATGATGTTCATGAAATTTCTGACTGCACTAGTCTGACGCTTGCATCGTGTTCAGAACGCGTGTTCATCGTGTTCATCGTGAGAACTTTTTAGTTCTGTTCCCTTAGATCATGATTCAGTTTTAAAGGCGATGAGGCTAGGTGACTGCAATAAAACTGTTTCGTACTTTAGCATGTTAATAACATCCTTTTTTTTTTTAAATTATGCGAAAAAGTACACTACCGGCAACCCAAATTGCAACACCAAGAAAGACGAGAGATATCACAACAAAATTTATTTTGTAGATAACATGTTGACCAAGTATCAAATCATTAAATTTATAGACTTCTGTGAAGTGTGGTTCCTGCCAAAATCAGTAGCCAGAGTAGCCGCCATTGTTGGAGATCACCGCTGCCACACGCCTCGGCATTGATTCAAAGAGACTTGGGATGAGTTCTTGGGGTACAGCAGACCAAGCAGCTTCCACACGTTGCCAAAGTTGATCTGCTGTGGCAGCTGGGGATGGAATCTGGGTCAATCGTCGAGCAACCATGGACCACAGGTTTTCTATCGGCGAAAGATCCGGAGAGCGAGGCGGCCAGGGAAGCAATTCAATCTGGCGATTGACGAAGAACCGTTGGACAATGCGTGTCACGTGTGGTCGCGCATTATCCTGTTGAAATATGGCTGTGGGCAAGCCCTGAAGGTAAGGAAGGACAACTGGCTCCAACACCTCGGAGATGTAGCGCTGGCTGTTTAAAGTACCGGCAATGCGTACTAAAGGTGTGCGAGAGTGATATCCAATACCAACCCATACCATAATACCTGGTGCAGGACCAGTGTGGAGGTGCATAACGCAGCTGTTCAGCATTCTCTCTTCACGGTGTCTCCAGACTCGAATGCGACCATCGTGGTGTTGCAGACAGAAGCGTGACTCGTCAATAAAGACAATTTCTTTCCATTCTGCCGTCCACATCCTTCAGTCATCGCACCATTGGCGGCGGAGACGTCTGTGGTTCTGCGTGAAGGGTAGACAAAGCAATGGACGTCTTGCGGACAGACCACTCTGCTGTAAACGGCGTCGAATGGTACGCGCAGACACTGGATGATGCGTTACAGACTGCATGTGCTGTGCTATGGTTCGTGATGGGACAGAGCGATCCGTCACTGCCATGCGCACAATTTGCCTGTCATCACGTGAAGTGGTGCGCTGAGGTGGATGCGATCGAACACGCCGGTCCGTCGTACCCTCCTGCATCCAACGATCACATATCCGCATTACAGTTGTTTGGTTTCGGCCAACACGACTACCGATTTCCCTGAAAGATAATCCACAATCTCGGTAGGCCACTATCCTTCCTCTCTCGAACTCGGATACTTGATCAAAAGATGATCGATGTTTTCGACGATGCATAATTGATCGTTTTTTTGAAAAAACCACAAGAAAAACACAATTGCCGAACTTGAAATCGTCGAAATCTCCAAGCCTTAAATAGCGCTTTAAAGTGGCGCCATAGGCGCGCGTGATGTGCGTCTGCGCTGAAATTCTAATCATTTGCATATCTCACCTTCGCTAATGCATGTTGTAAATTTCATGTTATTTGCATGTTTCCTTCAGGGTGTTGCATTTACAGTGGCCAGCAGTGTACTTTAAGGTACGATTAAGATTAAAACGTATGCGAAAGGATAATAATTTTCCTTTGCATTATACACAACTGGAGGTTTTCGCTACTGCTTATCAATAATGTCTGTCTAGAAAAATGTAACCAGTTTTTCTAACATTATAATATACAGTGTGGAAAACGTTTGCTTTTAACCTTTTCCTTACGGGGTGGGATCGTCTGTACCCAAAGAAAATATATATATATATATATATATATATATATATACATATATATATATATATATATACATATATATGTGTGTGTCTGTGTGTGTGTGTGTGTGTGTGTATAACCCCCTTAATGGCTGTTCTTTCAAAGGTTGCATAAAATTTCCTATTCTGAAGTGGGAATCGAAAAGATGGGCCCTCTAACCTAAAGGATAATTTCGAAGAAAGTTGTTATTGTTGTTCCTTACGCTCCCTGACCGGAAATGCAGTCCAGATCAGGTCCTTATAGGCTTGCGTGCTGAGAGGTTCAGGTCCGGTTTATAATGGACCAACAAGAGTCGGAGTCCGACTTAGCCTGGAGCCACCTCTATTTTGACCGACCACCCACAGGGGTGTCATCTGGGGGATTCGTACCATCCCCACCCTCTCTGACCTCATAGAAGGACTTTGCTGTCTACGGATTTAACGTGTCCATATGCGGCCCAGACACGAAGGTATTTAACGGTGCTTGTCGGGATTCCATCCGAGCATCCTGAGTACCGAAATCCAACACGCTACCGCTAGGCTACCTATTGCCCTGGAAGAATGTGTTAACCTGAATGAATGGGGTAAACGAAAAAAGATGAGTTGCTTTACGGTTACGAATATATTGAGTTAATGTGAACAACTTTTAAAAAATAATCTCCCCTGAATCAGGTTTCGCTGTTACAATTAATTTGAATTAAGACGTACATCCGCAGAAAATATTTTCCGTTTTCCTGAATAGTGAAATTTAAACCGAAGCGGTCGAAAGATATAAACGTTAGGGTAATATTTGTTTTCATTTTATAGTGTTAAGGTAACATTTTTGGCTTTATACGTTAATGGCATTAATATCTTTTGACCTGTATTGCCGATGGGTTTAATATACTTAATGGGTTTAATATATTAATGAAGCACATAGTTAAAAACTTGTAGTATAACTCACTCTCCGTCAAATAAAAAACAAACCTCGAATAATGTATTGGTCCGTTAGTTAATCCCTTGCATGACATTTTAAGATATTTCAGCAATTTTGAATGCAAAACAAAGTTCGTTAATCAATTTGCGAGGCTGAGATAGTAAATTCATGTACTCTCAATATATATATATATATATATGTGTGTGTGTGTGTGTGTGTGTGCATTTATTTATTTATTTATTTCAATGCGGCAGGCACGTGTCTCCGACGGCAGGTATTTCTAGACATTGTCCAATGAAGTTCCACTAAGTTTGCTGGTTACTTTATTATGGGAGCACCATATAGGTGAGGCAGCATTGCTCCCTATATGAGGGACGATATGGAAGCGACCAAGCGTTATTTGGGATTGTACTACCAATATAAAAAAAGAGGGAATGGCTATGGAAATATTTATTCCAATATGAGGGTATTTTTAGCCCTTTGGGCTTTTGGTAATTTTATGCCTACAGACATTTGAATTAACAAAGTGATATTTGTGTAAAATGAAATCCATAAACTCTCCGTATAATAGCAAAGTGCCCTTTGTCATAAATTATATCAACTCATATGTACTAAAATCCAGAGCTATCGATATCTTTAACAGTATAAATATTTTTAAAAGTGGAAATTTATATATCTGACGTGAAAGTAATTAATGTGAATCACAAGACAATTTTAACGTAGGATTACGTAGCTCCATAACGGACCTCCGGAAAGCAAAATTTCAGATGTCCTGCGTCGCGAGTTATAATTTTGGCAGCGTGCCAAACCCAGTCTGTTTTCGCTTGGGCAAGCAGTAAACAGTTAAATAGAACAGTACCAAAATGAGTCAAAATATTGACCTATTTATGTATATAATATCACGGGCGCGGTCCGACGAATGATTGCTGAGTGGTAGCTTTGGAAGACTGTTCTCGCCTTTCTACTTGAGGTTAAAAGATGACATGTCGCCCAACAGTTCCCGCAATTCATCTCAACCCTCGGACACACAAATCATAACACTACTTTCTCGAACTACATGTTCATTAAATTCGCCGACCGCTCCGCCGGGATTTTCACTGCAGACAAAATATTACAGAGTGCGTCGAAATTTAGACATCAGATATTTTTATAAAGTCATCCCATCACGTGACACAGACGTGTGACTTACTTTTTGATTGGATTAAAGTTATTTGTTGATGCGCATATCTGATATAATTTTTATGGACGCCGCGTCGCGTCTAATTTCGTTAAAAAGTCAGCCATCTTTAATGATATTGCCTGGGGTAAACAAAAATTGTAACAATGGGATTTCTACATAAGTTTTACTGGGACGACACTACTAAAATTTAGCCTATCTTTTGGGATTTAACACGAATGCCCAAGGGAAAATTAAGTACTTAATAAAATTAAAAAGGGGTATGTAATTTTGAATAGTAAAGTGAGGAATTAATAGTTTTTAAATATTAAGAGTGTTGAATTAAGACATTACTAGTTTTTAATATTATATCGCTAGAAGAGAGTACCTGAAGTTGGTTTTTTTCCAGTTTAATATCCTTCACGGGTAATATTTGTTGTTGTAGAGTTATAGTTAAATTGTCATATCCCTTTTCGCCATTAAATAATAAAATGGTGGAAAATGATTATCCTTTAGTTTATTTGTTACTCTAAATACTCATTCTACATAAGATGTACAAATGATGAAGTTATAAAAAATATTTTATTTCCATAATGCGGCTATATTATGTTATACTTTTCTGTTCAACTATCATTGTCTTTAGAGCTTTTATGAGGTAGAACGTTGAAGAGTTAACAGCACATGCAGAGCTGAACACAGTGGTTGCATAGAAAAATTTAATCTCAAGTAACCTTCAAGTACTATGGTCTTTCAAAAGGGTATATATACATTTGAAAAATATTTTGATAATCTATTTTGTGGGTTAAATATTTTCTATTATTTTTTATTACCGCAATCCTGTTGGAAGTTCTAAGAACCAGGCTTATCCCGTGTTTCGATTAATTTTTAAAGTAAAAGAAATAGTTTTGCCAACCGAAATCACGTTTTCGATTGAACTTATGACGTATTTGGTATGATTTTATTAAAAATATTTTGTTCATTTTTCATATTTTAATATAAACGTATGCCACTGATGATTAAAAAAAATCATAGACTATGATTAAAATAACTAGTTTTACTTTCTACATCATCGACTTAACAAAAAAAGAAATAAAGCTCACTATCAGCGCAAGATCTTTTTTCCTACAGGTTTTCTTAGTATTTACATTTAAAGAAGGAATATCATTACTTCTGCAAATTTAATGATCTTTTTCTCAATATTGTTTTCTTTTTATTTTATGGTGTAAATATTATAAATTTGAAAACAGAAATAATTCGATTGTACGGGCGATCGATAGAATGCTTGAAAAGAATTTCTTTTTTAATCACCACTGTGATTCTTAGAGACAGAAAAAAATATTAATGTCGGATTTAGAATGCTGGTTTTGAATATTCCACGAAACTCTAATTACTGATTCAAATATACTCTCTTACATTTTGTAGGTTCCTCCAAAAAATTTACGGATCCATAGGCCTCAAGAAAACGCGTGGAGATTGATCATTCATGTTTCGTCCCGAAAAGCTGTGCTATTCCAGTTTCACTGTTAATCTCAAGTGGATTCACTGAGAAAATATTAAATATATATATAATGATTTTTCATTCATCAGAATTTATTAGGTATACTAGCCATGCTTGCCTTACATACATTTTCCATTTTGAAAAAGTATGAAATAAATGTTTGAATTTAATCTTGTTTTTCTGTTATTTGCTTTCCGGATCAACAAGGCAATTTCAACTCAAATTTAACAAAACACCAAAAGCAATTTATATAGAACGCGTCTCCTAGAGGGGACATGTAGCTATAACCTTTTGAACCACCTGAAGTCGTAGAACTGTCATGTAAGCGTTCCAGTTAAACTGCCAAACAAACACTGTTTTGTATACCTGACAAAATGGAAATTTCTCCCACGTGTAAGTTACTTTCTTTCCTTCTCCCGAGACACTGGTAAAGAGCCTGTCCTACAGGTTAGAAATTTTACTGTTTCTATTTTCTATCAATATAACATGTCGAAGCTTTATTCAATGTTTCGAGTGTTTATTGAGGTATGTTCAATTCCAAGCCATCGAAAAACTCCGTGAAAGTCATCTTTATAGGAATATTTTGTTGAGTAAAAAAGTTGCCAAAATGATTGCTATGGCATATTTTACACAGGTTGATATATTTGTAGTTAAATACAGTGGCAAAGGCACAAGAAACAAAAGAACAGTGTATTCAAATACAAGTATTTACCAGTGGCGCAACCATGGAATGTGCTTTAAGGCCATCTCTAAAGTTTAAAAATCAGGTGAAAAGGGGTGAGTTCATTCGTGTTTTTAGGGGTGAGAAAAATGGATTATTTTTATCCATTCCCTATAAGTAAAACCTTTACACATTAGAAAGGGATTCTAATTGCATCAGTGATGTTATAGAAAAATGAGCTTTTGTTCGCTTGCAAGTCATTGGTTGTTAGTTGGTTGAGAACTCAACTGTCAACTTTTGCAACACAAGAGTTAATAAGACCAGTACCTACAGTTAAAAATATTACCTTTGCTGGAAATAAAATTACTTATGTGAAGAAAAAACAAATCTTAGTCCAACAGACATGTGCGTGAAATATATACACACATACACGTCTTTCAGGGAAATCGGTAGTCGTGTTGGACGAAACCAAACAACTGAAATGCGGATATGTGATCGTTGGATGCAGGAGGGTACGACGGACCGGCGTGTTCGATCGCATCCACCTCAGTGCACCACTTTACGTGATGACAGGCAAATTGTGCGCATGGCAGTGACGGATCGCTCAGTCACATCACGAACCATAGCACAGCACATGCAGTCTGTAACGCATCATCCAGTGTCTGCGCGTACCATTCGACGCCGTTTACAGCAGAGTGGTCTGTCCGCAAGACGTACATTGCTTTGTCTACCCTTTACGCAGAACCACAGACGTCTCCGCCGCCAATGGTGCGATGACAGAAGGATGTGGACGGCAGAATGGAATGAAATTGTCTTTACTGACGAGTCACGCTTCTGGCTGCAACACCACGATGGTCGCATTCGAGTCTGGAGACACCGTGAATAGAGGATGCTGAACAGCTGCGTTATGCACCGCCACACTGGTCCTGCACCGGGTATTATGGTATGGAGCGGTATTGGATATCACTCTCGCACACCTATAGTACGCATTGCCAGTACTTTAAACAGCCAGCGCTACATTTCCGAGGTGTTGGAGCCAGTTGTCCTTCCTTACCTTCAGGGCTTGCCCACAGCCATATTTCAACAGGATAATGAGCGACCACACGTGGCACGCATTGTCCAACGGTTTTTCGTCAATCGCCAGACTGAATTGCTTCCCTGGCCGCCTCGCTCTCCGGATCTTTCGACGATAGAAAATATGTGGTCCATGCTTGCTCTACGATTGACCCAGATTCCATCCTCAGCTGCCACAGCAGATCAACTTTGGCAACGTGTGGAAGCTGCTTGGTCTGCTGTACCCCAAGAACTCATCCAAAGTCTCTTTGAATCAATGCCGAGGCGTGTGGCAGCGGTGATCTCCAACAAAGGCGGCTACTCTGGCTACTAATTTTGGCAGGAACCACACTTCAAAGAAGTCTATAAATTGAATCATTTGATACTTGGTCAACATGTTATCTACAAAATAAATTTTGTTGTGATATCTCTTGTCTTTCTTGGTGTTGCAATTTGGATGGCGAGCAGTGTAGTAATAATAATAATAATAATAACAACCTTTGTCGTCCAAATTAAAAACCTCGTTGTTATAGTGTTAATGTCACAGCATAGTATCCAAGCAGAGATTTGTTTGAACATCACACCAAGGTATATTGCAAAGGAATACAATATTTTCACTCATAACAAATAATATCAAAAATTTAAAATCGACAGGTGATTAATTTTAATTATAATGAGCTATTTGTGAAAAAAAGCTTTTTAAGCTTTTGAACCAAAGGAAAATCATTAGCATTTAGGAGGTAACTGCGTTTTAGTGGATTAAACTAGACATTTCAATTAATTTTGTTTCTTTTTCTTTATTCAGTAAATTCTTTTCTATCGAATTGATGGGTTTTAATAAAAAGAAAAGATATAGCTAATTTCTGCTGAAAAATGTATTTCTCGCACGCTTCAAAATAAATATTTATCAAACATGTTGAAAAGCAGCTGTGCTTTTTGTTCAAAATTTACATAGCTTGTAAAGTTCCAATTTTCGTGTTTCTTTCATTTTTTTTTATCTCCAACTTTTTGCCGTTTATTGTAGAAGAAATATTTCTAGAGTAAGCAAAAATAAGTAAAAATTATTTTGAGCCAACAACTATACAACATGTTCTGAAGTAAAAATTTGGAAAAACGCAAAATTTAAAAATTTCGATGCAGCAAACTTATTACTTTTTCTTTTAAATTTATATCTAAGCCAAAGAAAGCGTGTCTGAGATTTGTTTTTATAACATAAATGAGTGGTAATATAAAAAATTGTTATATGTTATGAAATATTTATATAAGGTTTGTAAGAACGTCAAATATTTCAAAAATCCAAGAGAAATACATTATGAGAAATAAAAGTGAGGTATATTATGTAACAGGCATTCATGATGTGTAACTGAAGGAATTAAATGCGGTACTGCTTTTATCAGATGTATCTACTGAGTTTCATCTATATTTTACATTAATTTAAAGATACAGAAATATATAAAACTTCAGTTTCAATCTTCCATAAATCCAATGCATTCATTCATTCCAGATAAATTATGTCTGTTTATTACAATAATTAATCACAGCTTCTTATATGATCAATTTCCAATGCATTGTGTTTTTTGTGTAAGAAATAGTAATTTATGTGTAATTTGTATTTAACTTGATGCATAAAACAATTAAAGCAAAGATTATATATATATAAATATATATATATATATATATATATATATATATATATATATATATATATATATATATATATATATATATATATATATACATATATATATGTTTGCATATATATACATATATATACACATATACATATATATATATATACATACATATGTACATGCATATATATATACATATATATACACATATACATATATATATATATACATACATATGTACATGCATATATATATACCCAACAAACACAAAGGCATCGGGCCGGGGTCGGAAGGTTCCGGCCAGCCGATTTCACCACTGCCGGGCCGGCGCATTAGGTCAGTATCGTTTCCGTCACGGCTGTGTCCTCTCGCCCGCGACTACCCCGTCGACTGCCGGGCCGCTTCCGGTATGATTCGAGCCATCGTTCATCCGACTACGAACCGTTAGGCAGCCGCGATTAAGCCATCGATGCGGACAGATAGCCGGAGCGTAACCGGAGGTTGACGGGCCGGTTACGGGAGCAATAATTGGTGTCGACATACCGTCATCTACCCATCTCGTAAACAGCAATGTGCCGTAGGTCCGGGCATCATGCCAGCATTCTACCAGAATCGGACCGCCGGCAGTTTTTCGAATTTTTGCGTAGGACCCTTTCGTTTATATGCTTATTTATTTCATTGACGATTAACCTCTGATATCAACCCTTTCACTTTTATTATTATTATTATTTTTTTGTCTTCATATTTCTAGTATTCTTTCAGTTTTGCCTTATGTATTTTTAGGTATTACCAAATACTGATCTTTGTTATTACCTAAAAATTTGTATAAGAATCACAAGTTTACTTGTTAGAGCAAAACCTCATTTTGCATTAAGATACATTTACCCAAATTTGAAAGTTAAGATAACATTAATACCAACCATTAAAGCTAAATCATCTTTCCACTCGATCTAAGGTTACAGTTTGATTTTTTTAAATTTAGAATGAGATTATAGTATGTAAAACAGTACTACTTTAATAATTAACCCAAAAAATTTGTTCTTCCCCAGTATAAAATTTATTAACATAATTTGATAAATTTATAAACATAAATTTGATACATTCTTCAAACTTGAGTAATGTGTAGTGTGTATGATGAAGCCCATCTTTGTGAGCTTGTGAAAACTTGCTCAGAAGAATTTATTTAAATTATTTTTTGGTGTAGAGTTAATAAATGCTCTACAGATAAGAAAATTATTTTTTGCATAGTTTTGTGAATTAAAGAGTAATTCATTAAATTCTTATAAGTCATTTTAAAAAAATATTTTCTTTTATATTATATTGGACTTTATATCCAACACTTGATAGTACTATTTTTGAGAAATAGTACTATGATAGTAATATCTTCTATTGTAATTTTGAGAAATTATAGACACATGTTTTTAAATACAGAAAAGAGCTGGTTTAAAGTAAAAATAGTTTATTTAGAAAGTACATAGCACATTTACACAATTTTTTTCTATATTTTCTACAAAACAGGATCCTTTCGCTGTACCTCTGGCTCCATCTTTACAGCATCTAGGGAAAAAAAAGAAAGAGAAAAATAGTTCATAAATTTATGTGAAAGGAAAATGACTCCCATCCCCAGATATAATTTATGAATCAAAAGAATTTATTTAAATTATTTTTCTATGTAGAGTTAGTAAATGCTCTGCAGATAAGAAAATTATTTTTTGCATAGTTTTGTACATTAAAGGGTAATTTATTGTTGTAAAAATAGTTGATTGTTGAAAGTAGTTGAAAAATTCATTGTTGATAAAGTAGAATTAAATAAATCCAATTAGGAAATATAAATTCTGAGACAGGGGTTTAAAAAAACTTGATATAAAACAGCACCCAACACATGAGTGCAGTTTTAAATCTGTTGTCATTTTATTGATAACTACTTCCAAGAAGTAAATTCCTACCACATTTTTTTTGTAAAACCAATTACATACTGTGAAAACTACATCATGTAAAAAATATTTACTTGATTAAATAAATATACTAATAGAAAATAGTTATAAAATATTTGTTAAAGAGTATTCCCCTTTTCACTAAATTTCTCTCTGTACAGTAGAAAATCCAACCATGTCGATAAATTTGTTATTATAGATATAAATAAAATAGGGTAGATTGCCTTGATAAGAGTACAATAATAAGTTTTTAATGTTGAGCATAATTTCAGCTCAACATTGAAAGCTGAATCAGAGACTTGTCTAGAATGACACCAAAATTTCCTCTTCACTACTGACAATAATGCTGTTGAAAGTAGAGAAACACAAGAATAAAGATTGAATGCTAAGTAAAACATTTGCATACAAAATCTTAAATTTCTAAATTTAATTACAACATGCCATAGAGAGCATTAATACAGATGCTGGGTCAGATTTAGAAATTTAAGATTTTATATGCTAACATATTATTTAGTATTCAATGTTCATTCTTGTATTTCTTTACTTTCAATGTGAGAGTGATTCTCGATAGTGAAGAGAAAATTTTGTTGTCATTCTAAACAAGTCTCTCAGTCAGCTTTCGATTATTGTACTCTATCAAGGCATTCTAATCTATTTTATTTATATCTGTAATAACTAATCATTTAATTAACAGGATTGAATGTCTTACTGTACTCAGAAATTTAGTGAAAAGGGTGAATACTCTTTAACAACTAATCTATTACTATAATAATGAATAAAGTAAACATTTATTATATGATGTAGCTTTCACAGTAATTGGTTTTACAAAAAATGTGGTAGAAAGTACTCTGGGATAAAACTTCTGCATAGTAATTTAATAGAGCATATCTTTTGTTACTTAATTGTCAAATTATGGTGGAGATCTGTGTATAAAATATTTTTTATTTGCGAGCAGCTGTTATTAGGGATAACCACAGTAAGAAATTATTCAAAATATACTATTTAGATTCAGTAATTACTAAACAATTGTTATGATATATTGTTTGATTAGTCTAGGTTAATTTGAAAAATGAGGTGGGTAATATTGACTAGCTGTCAATGTTGAGTGAAATGGCATAGATTATATTATAAAGCATGAAGAAACACTTAGACTTTTTGAACCAAGCTTCTAACCCAAATTTAAAAATTTTTTTAAATATTTTGCTAATGAGAGTATTTTTCACAGATCTTAACAATGGAATAGAAAACCCGTATAGTCAACAAATTCATGGATAAACGATTCAGTTCTAAAAGCAAAAAGCCTGGTTTCTGTATACTGTTGTAACATGATTATTATAAAAGTATACAGAAACCAGGCCTTTTGCTTTTAGGGCTGCATCTTTTATCCATGACTTAGTTGACAATACAGGTGTTATGTTCCATTCCTTAGATCCATGAAAATATTTTCAATTTTAAAAGTTTTATTAAATTTTTTTTTAAATTCTGGTTAGAAGTTCGGATTGAAATGTTAAAAGTATTTTATTGCACTTTGTAAAATAATCTATGCTACTGCACTCAACATTGACAGCCAGTCAATCTTTGTATGCTTGCATCATTTTTCAACTTAAGTTAGATAAACCAAATAATACACCATAAAAAAAAACCTACACACTTGCAAACATAACCTTATTATAGTCAACAATTGTTTAATAATTAACTGAACCTAAATAATATATTTTGGAATATTTTTTTACTGCCCTTATCCTTACACTTTATAATAACAGCTGCTCACAAAAATATATTTTATGTGACAGATCTCCACCAAAATTTGACAATGAAATAATAAAAAAATTAAATACTAGGCAGAAGTTAGTATTCCAAATGACATTCAACTACCTATTAGCTCATCAACGAATGATCTAATACATCTATAAGCATTATTATTATTATTATTACTTCTGTAAAGAATTATGAATGAACCCCTAACTACTTCTCATAAAATTCTGATAATTAAATTTAAAAATTTTTTAACATTAACTATCAAGAGTAAAATAACCCTTGGCATTTTATATCTTTATAATATAAAAATATAAAAATTTTTTTGGTAAGCAGTTATGATAAAAGACTTTCACAAGAGTCATGGTTAACTGAAGTCCCTGAACTGCACTTTCGGACATATCTAATACTTTAATAACAGGCTTGCCAGTTAAAAATATAATGAATAAAGGAAATCAATATCAATCCACAAATTACTGCAACCAAAGTTTATGAGAATGTTCGGATTAGCATATATAATATACAAAGATAAATTTGAAAATTTGAGTTGTTTATTAATTAAGAATTATGTAATAAAAATATTTTTTATGGTTTTTCATAGAAAAATTCAAATTTAAGTACAAAAAATAAATTTTAAAAAAATATATTCACAACCTTGTGATTTTGCCCACAAGTTCACTGCTGAAAAAAAAAGGATATCTACAGAATAAAAAAAAATGGGTTCAGTGAGGTTAAAATCAACTTACAGATTATGAATCGAGCACACTGCCAAGTGAGTTGTGGAATCTTTTCATGGAAATCACAATGAGGTGAAGATGGATTCCAGTTTTAGAATTCTGTAAAGAAACCAATATTTTCTTATAATGCCATAATAAAAATTAGAGTCATTTGTGATACCAAGAAGCATTGAAAAGCAGAGTTCATTATAAATTTGCTTATCAGTGAAATAAAAAAGGTCGATCCTTAAAATTTGAAATATTATGATTTTTTGAAATTGAGTAACAATAGAATTGATGTTTGAGTAGTATTCAAAAAGTTATACAATGAGAAAAATAAATGTAATATAAATAAAAGAAGAAAAAAATGTAGCATCGAATTTTTGTTATGGATCATATTGTTAAAAACTATGTTAGGGCTAAAGACATAATCGGTATTTTCAGTTTCACAGTTTGAAAAAAACGGGAAAAAACCAACTTTCTTAAAAGTTTTCTACAATTTTCTGATTTAACCGAACTTCTATTAACGTTTTAATTTATTTCAAGTTAAGTTGGGGGGGGGGGGCGTCTATGCTTTGGGCCAGTAAGTTCTTATTTATTTTACACAACATGACAACTAAATACTCTCTAAAAGTCTTGAAAACAAATAGCTTATAAATAAGTTATTGAGGACATTCTCAAATTTTTAATGACACACACAGAATGCAAAAGTTTACCTAAAGTTTTAATAAAAATCTAGCACACATGATGTTATCTAAATAAAGGTTCTCCTCCTTGTCAGGTTATACAAGATTTTAAAGTTGAAACTGACAAATTAAATTATATAAATGCATGATGACCAGCAATTTAATAACTTAGGAATGAAAAATATAATAACTTTCTGCATATATTTATATACATATGATTATGCAATACTAAAAAATAAAAACAACTATAAACATTAATATTCAGATGTATGCTGATAAGTGCATGACTTTTTTTCCAGTTGCTTCTTTTCTGCACTCATACAGACTGCATGATTGAGCATAAATCAGAATTATATAGTATGTTGTGTTAAAAATATGCATATCAGATATCTGATCTATAAGTATAAAATCAATAAACTTCTGTTAGAATTTTTAAAAATTATAGCATGAAGTTGAACATATGCAAAAGAAGTTTAGAAGTAAAAATTTTGAAGAAAAATATTAACTTTCTTTTTTATATAATTTCCTGCTCTGGTTGACTGGAGGTTGGGAAAGGAACGAAGTCTGTATGCTTAAAGAGAATACTTTGATAGACATAATTATTCTAAACATTCAAATATTTACTATATAATATACTACAAAATATCATTGATTCAGAACTATAATGAAAGGCTTTTTTTTTGGTTAATAATAAAGTCAGTTGTTCAGTCAAGAAGTCAATTATTGTATTTGGATGATCAGAAATTTTATGTCGTAGAACATCAAGCAATTCAATTACCACATTTAATACATTTTCACCATCACTCATTACTGTTTTCATTTAATCCAAATTCTTTTAAAATGCTTAACATATTATTTATCTTATTTGTTTTGCAAGGAAATTTATAATTATTAAATTTTGAAATCTTACAATTCTTAACAAATGCCACAATATTAAGTTTTAGAATAGCACGTTACCTTTTGATGCTTTCCACAATCCTTTAAGCCAGGCTGATGTTTTGTTGATCTTATCTACGAAGTTAAATACAAACAAAAAGATATTTACTTTACTACAAAATAAAATTACATATTTCATTTAAATACAAAAGAATTTGCATAAATGTATATCTAAATTAAACAGTGTTAGAATGAAGTTTCTGGAATTTGTATAACATTCAATTACATTAATTTAACTTTTATATCCTTTACTAACTGTAGGCAAGACATTTAAGATCAACTCAGTTAATCCTACCCATTCTTTTACATCAATATATGCATTAAATTTGAAACGTTGAAAATTAAAAACAATAATTTATTTTAAATAACTGCAATTAGTTTAATCACAAATCTCTAAACAATAAACAATGTTACTTACTCTTAAGCTGGAGGTAACTTCTTTTAAGAGGCACCCACTATGAGTGAAGCTACCCTAACTACGTCACGCTTTAAAGTGGCAACCCGTGCAAAAGCGTTGTTCTCTACGTCGTTCATTGGTCCACGTAGCTGCCATTCATCCGAAGTCCTGCCTTTCTTCCCCGATCTTTCAAAAATGGCGGCGAATTTAAACCAAATATCAAATTCGATAGCTGAAGCATTTTTTTCTGTTTTCATAAGCTTCTGAGAAGCTAAAAACACAGACGACGACCCCCCTTTTTTATATCAAACCACTGAGCTACTCTTACAATGTCAAAATTTTTGTTAGTTTGTCATTATAAGAAATCTTAGTCATATGAACAGTATTTACAGTTTAAAGAATTCAAATCATAATGAAATACATCTCATTTTCATCATATTAATTTTACAGTAGCATATTCTTATACACATTGGAATGAAAGAAAAACAATGTTTAATTAACGGACCATAGTTAAAACAAACAAATCACAGCTATTTAGTTCTTGTATATTTTTCAAGTTTATTCTGTTTCTAGTTTATATTGTCGTTTTCAAGTTTATATTGTTGTTTTGTTTTGTTTTGGTTCCTTATCCTTTGTAGTACACAAAAACATTCATGTTTTTCAAAAGTCCATAGTAATCACACATGGTTTCCATCACTTGTTTCACTGACACATTGAATTTTTTTTCTTTTTGTTTCAAATTTTGGTATTAATGTAATTTTGTTTTTATCAATGCATGTCTCGCAGAAGTGCCCCGAACGGACAACGATGACTCGCTAACTAATTTAACAATCCCTTCTACTGCTTCAGTGTGACATGGAAAATTATTGAAGTCAATACGTTGACTCTCGTGATAGGTTCCTTTATAAACTGCTTTAGTTTTTCATCAGAAATGCCTCTTCATAGGAGATCCTGTTACTTTAACATCATTCCATTCAATCATATCAATAAAATCCTTGGCATCAAAGTTTATACGTTGAATTAAAAACTTTCCTTCATTTGCAGTCCTTGCTTTTAGAATCCTACGTAATCCAAGCTCTCTTACATAACTGCGATCATCTGATATCATACAAAGGAGGAATTTTCTGAAGCAGATTTTTGTCACTGGATAAGGTATAAAAGATGGCATAATAGCACTTTCAACGGCAACAACCAACACTTAAAAATTACTGTAATTGGATGTGATGGAACTGGCTTGAACACTGGATTGAATAATGGTGCGATTCCTTTATTGGAAAAGGAATTAAGAAGGCCACTGCAGTGGTTGATTTGTCTATTTCAAGTAAATGAACTGCCCCTACATCCTAATTAAAGGTCCAAATGAATTTGGAGGAGAAATACACTGCTGGCCACTGTAAATGCAACACCCTGAAGGAAACATGCAAATAACATGAAATTTACAGCATGCATTAGCGGAGGTGAGATATGCAAATGATTAGAATTTCAGCGCAGACGCACATCACGCGCGCCTGTGACGCCACTTCAAAGCGCTATTTAAGGCTTGGAGATTTCGACGATTTCAAGTTCGGCAATTGTGTTTTTCTTGTGGTTTTCTCTAAAAACGATCAATTATGCCTCGTCGAAAACAGCGATCATCTTTTGATCAAGTATCGAGTTCGACAGAGGAAGGATAGTGGCCTACCGAGATTGTGGATTATCTTTCAGGGAAATCGGTAGTCGTGTTGGACGAAACCAAACAACTGTAATGCGGATATGTGATCGTTGGATGCAGGAGGGTACGACGGACTGGCGTGTTCGATCGCATCCACCTCAGTGCACCACTTCACGTGATGACAGGCAAATTGTGCGCATGGCAGTGACGGATCGCTCAGTGACATATCGAACCATAGCACAGCACATGCAGTCTGTAACGCATCATCCAGTGTCTGTGCGTACCATTCGACGCCGTTTACAGCAGAGTGGTCTGTCCGCAAGACGTCCATTGCTTTGTCTACCCTTGACGCAGAAACACAGACATCTCCGCCGCCAATGGTGCGATGACAGAAGGATGTGGACGGCAGAATGGAATGAAATTGTCTTTACTGACGAGTCACGCTTCTGTCTGCAACACCACGATGGTCGCATTCGAGTCTGGAGACACCGTGAAGAGAGGATGCTGAACAGCTGCGTTATGCACCGCCACACTGGTCCTGCACCGGGTTTTATGGTATGGGGCGGTATTGGATATCACTCTCGCACACCTCTAGTACGCATTGCCGGTACTTTAAACAGCCAGCGCTACATCTCCGAGGTGTTGGAGCCAGTTGTCCTTCCTTACCTTCAGGGCTTGCCCACAGCCATATTTCAACAGGATAATGCGCAACCACACGTGGCACGCATTGAACAACGGTTCTTTGTCAATCGCCAGATTGAATTGCTTCCCTGGCCGCCTCGCTCTCCGGATCTTTCGCCGATAGAAAACATGTGGTCCATGGTTGCTCTACGTTTGACCCAGATTCCATCCCCAGCTGCCACAGCAGATCAACTTTGGCAACGTGTGGAAGCTGCTTGGTCTGCTGTATCCCAAGAACTCATCCAAAGTCTCTTTGAATCAATGCCGAGGCGTGTGGCAGCGGTGATCTCCAACAATGGCGGCTACTCTGGCTACTGATTTTGGCAGGAACCACACTTCACAGAAGTCTATAAATTTAATCATTTGATACTTGGTCAACATGTTATCTACAAAATAAATTTTGTTGTGATATCTCTTGTCTTTCTTGGTGTTGCAATTTGGGTGGCCAGCAGTGTAGGTAAACTACTAGAAAACTGCTATGAACTACCAGTCATCGAATTTGCACCTATTGAAAATGACATTCCGTTACTAGAAATTAAGGAAGATTTACGTGTGGACCTAAAATATTTGTTAGAAATGAGTAATGCAATCTGTGTTGGGAGGTGTTCTTCTGATTTGTCCATGAGAAAACCAGGAAAACTTTGTCATTCAAGATGGAATAGATTAGCAAACAGAATACTTCCCTTGTATGCGGGAACAGAATATCCTGCAAAAAATCTCCGAATACTGACTGAGTACATTTTGAAAGTTTATGCAGCTGTTTGGTTTAACCTAAAGCTGAAAGCATCTTGTATCCATGGATCAAAGCACCTGTGGAAACTTGCAAGCTATTCACGTTACCTCCATCAGACTCTTAAAAATTTAATTCACCCAGTTATTCAAAGAAATGCATACTTTGCTGCTTCTGAATATCTCCTCCTTTGTATGATATCAGATGATCGCAGTCACATAAGAGAGCTTGGATTAAGTCTGATTCTAAACACAAAGGCTAAAATTGAAGGGGACATCAGAAAGTTTTTAAACCAACATATAAATTTAGATACCAAGTATTATACTGACATGATTGAATGGAATGATGTTAAAGTAACAGGACTTCCTATGAAGAGCCATATTTCTGATGACAAACTAAAGCCGTTTATAAAGGAAGCAAAAGAATCTGATCACGAGAGTCAACGTATTGACTTCAATAATTTTCCATGTCACACACAAACAGAAAGAAAGGATTGTTAAATTCTATACCGAGTTGTCCGTTCGTGACACTTCTGCAAGAGATGCATTGATAAAAACAAAAATACAATCTCAAAAGAAAATGCCAAAATTTCAAACAAAAAAACAATTCAATGTGTCAGTGAAATAAGCAATGGAAACCATGTGTGATTACTATGGACTTTTGAAAAACATAAATGTTTTTTTCAAAATAACGTTTTGCTTTTAAAGACATTAATCACTATTAATATTTTTCTAAATAAGTGAGATTTGTTTATTTTAACTAATGCCCGTTAATTAAAAATTGTTTTTCTTTCATTCAATTGTGTATTATTAAGATATGCTACTGTAAAATTAATATGATGAAAATCGCGAAATTCTACAAAATCAGTTGTTCTGTAATGGCATTTAACAGTTAGAAATACTTAGAATTGTAAGTTTCCTGTAAAAATATCGTATTTTGAATATTTTATTTACAATATATATATGTATATATATATATTATTTTAATATACTATAAAAGAAATAAAAAAATACAAATTTTATCACTTTTTCATAAAAATATCCATTTTGAAGCACTTTGCGGTACTTGAAAAGATTTTAGTAGAACAATAAAATTTTATTTTATATTCTTTATTCTAATCCCAAGAGGCAACTTTTGAAAACTATAGCATATTTAAATTAAAAAAAAAGTTTTTTCGTTCCACCCTAGCAAACATGCACGAAGATTATCTTGAAACCGCCAACATGCTCTGGTTTGTTATCGGTAATTCACACATTTTTCTTGAGTGGTTCGTAGCATGGGTGGTAGCGCTCTGGGTTTGTAACCTAGCGGTGGCGGGATCGAGTCACGCGGCTGGCATTTTTTTCCTCTCTTTCCCCTGCTTCAAGGCTGGCAAGCTGAAGTTCTTAGATTATTTCCTTCATGTTAATTAAAAAAATATATGTAATTAACATGTAGATGTTAGTCGACGGCAAAAAAAATTTTAAATGTCGTAAAAAAATATTAATACATAGGCTATTTATGGCAATATAACCTATAAGAAAAAATATTTTGTTTACAAATGTTAACATTTTTAAACTCTCTTGCAAACTCTCTCTGACTGCAGAAATTCCAGGAACATGCTATCTCTTTTCTATATCTTTTACTAACAATTCTTGCTACCAATGGTGTTAGACGAGCTCCACAAAATAAGAACTATTTTCAGAAGTAGAGGGCATAAATATGGAACCTCTCCCCACATTGGAGATCTACGTCTATATCCGTTTCAAAATCAAAATCATACCCGTCTGAAATATGTGCTTGAAAATTAACAACTGCAAATATATTTTGGTAGCTGAGGCACTTTCTTATACATTTTAGGTATAATTATAATTTGGTTACATGCACTAAATAGCATTTTATTTTTGCAGTGCAGGTAAAAACAAAAAGAGAAGAGTTTGATTAAGAAAAAATATCTTTAATATTTACTAGGAAATTCATTGTGGAAGTTGCTACGTAAATGTGTGACATCCACCGCTAAAAATAAATGAGTAGTAAAATAAGATAGACACCACTAATTCCTCTCTTTTAAATAAAGAGTGGTGCAACAAGGCTCCATTTTTAAGTAGATATTTTTAAAATTTCTCCAGTAATAGATAAAAAATTAACAATGAAACTACTTTTTGATTACCTTACACTTCTCACATAATATAATCTTTACATACCAAGAATGTTATGTGAATTTTCCTCGTAAAAGAGGTTACACAGAAATAAGAGCTATTTCTCTGAAAACTATCTTTTGTTTAATCATCACCTTCCCTTTCAAATCCATAATTCTGATACAGATTTCTGCTACTTATGGCTACGAATCGGACGGCCGATTAAGGTACGATGGAGCCATGTCGGTATCGGCGCGGTTCATATCAACCCATCACAGGCCCTGAAACACGTAAACAGCAAAGCGTTCCCCTTCGAAGGTTCGTAAACAACCCGCGAACGGCCCAGAAAATTTCTCCCGTACTTGTCGTTCTACCGGCGCTTCCAGCACTGGCCCGATAAGCTGCCGTCAGTCCTGTGTTTGTTGGGTATATATATATATATATATGTGTGTGTGTGTGTATATTTATATATATATGTATATTTATATATATTATATATACAGTAGAATCTTGATCTATCGTTTTTCAAGGGACCGATTGAAATGAACGATAAATATGGGAAAACCGTAGATGCAGAAACATAACAAAGCAATATCTTGTAACTATTGAGAGTTTTTGCCATAATCAAATGCATATAAAGATTTTAAATTCTTCAAAAATTTTTACTTATAAATTTTGGTGTGATTTTGCTTTATATTTTAGACTTTCAAGCAAAAATTCTCAATCCTATTTTGCAAAATCAAAGTTTATTTTGTATTTATTTATTTTTTTTTTTGGGGGGGGGGCAGGGGGGTCAATGGAGCTAGAAACGAATGCATCTTAAACCGGTGCATCAGTTGATTTCACTAATCTCCAGTTCCCATGCTAAGCTTTGAATTCTTTTTTTTTCTAAGAACGTCAGGAAACGCATGTTTTCGAATAATATATTTTGCAGCTGAAAGTCAATTTCTAAATGCAGTGTGTAAGTTGTTCACAAATTAAAAAAAAAAAAAATTATGTTTAGAAAGAAAACGATAAAGAATGATGTCAAACGCGCTAAAGGAAAAACATACCTATGGAACTAAAAACTACGCGATCTCTACTTCTGATTAATTTCAGATTTTAAAAAATGCACAAGCGAATACGTCGTTAGGAAAATGCCGATGAAATATTTATCTCTATAGGTTTATATGTGAAACATAGATTCGAGGAATTTTACTCTTTTTATTTTACCAACTGTCTAGTTTAGAGTCACTCTATTAAATAATGGTTGCAGTGGTGTAGCAAGCACGGCGAAAAGAAACCCTTTTATCGATGAACGAGCCAGTATTAAGGTAGAGGTACTGCAGCTTTTCGACAAAGTGTGCCAGCCAGCCTATTTACAATGACTAATGTAAATATCTTATAAATAATGTGTCAATACTTTCAAACTAACTTTGTTAAATATAAGTCATTTAAATGTACGTGCTCATTTTCGCTTATTCACTGAACCAAGCCAATAGCAGCTCGCTACAGTGGAAAGAAATGTTTAATTGCAAATGGTGTAATACAAGAATACCGTTTACGGAAAACTTTTCTGATTACTGCAAGGGATAATTTCAGCTTTTGATAATTAACAAGACAATATTTTGCACAATAAATTTTGAAGTTTTAAAATACAAATTTTAAAGTAAGAAACAACGTAATTAGATTTTTGGAACGAAGTTCTTTTACGCGGCTTACAGTAGAGTGAACTGGCAGGAATCGTCACGTAACGAAAAAGCGTTATGCCCCCTTCATAAGAGCTTTTTCTCAAGGACTCTGTGGCTGAATGGTTATCGCATCGGACTACGGAGCGAGAGGTCCCTGGTTCAAATCCCCGCACAATCGCTCACTGTTTCTATTCCCACTCATTCTTGGAATAGTTCAGTGTATATATATATATTATATATATAAATATACGTATATGTAATATATATATACAGATGCTGTTCGCACAATTTTTAGACGATTTTGGTAAACGGTAATAAAAAATCGCTTGCTGCAAAAGAAATAATTGCAATTGTACTATGTTTTTAAAAGTCAAAATTATCATCTGCGGCTTGAAAGTTTTGTTTTTATTCAAAATGGCGTTTTAACAAAGCAGTGGTTCGAAGTCTACATTTATGCTCATTCCGAAGAGAAATATGCATACTCCGTTATCGAAAAACGATGTGAAAGTCATGGTTTTGTGATATCTAAAGCGTCGATAGGTAATATCGTCAACAAGAAAGGAAAAAAACGTCAAATTGGAGCCTCAAGTGGGACAAAAATTCCAAACAAGTATCCAAGGAAAAAACGGACATCTTCGACTATTGCAAAGGTACTTTGTTTAATGTTAAAAGAAAATCCCCCTAGTCAAAGGACAGTTGCAAAATCATTAAAATGCTCGGTGTCCACTGTAAACAAAATGATAAACGTTGATTTAAATCCTAAGAAAGTGAAAAAACGCAATGTGCATCGTCTTCTTCTAATCATATCGCTGGACACAGGACACGCTGCAGAATTCTATATGAGAAACACTTATCCAAAGAAAAATGGAAAAGAATTGTCACATTAGATGAATCATGGGTGCATTTAAATGATTGCAACAAAAAAAGAGCCATTTATTATCATAAAAGGGGAGAAAAAAATTTAAGTACATGGTTCAAAGAATCGAAAGAAAGTTTTTCTAAGGGATTCATGATTGTTGCTGGTTTTTCTTATAATGGCAAGTTAAAAATAAAGAGAGTGGAAAAAATGTCAAGATTAACTCCAAATACTATAAGGAACATATTTTATCGCCAATTTTTCTGAATGAAATACCATCGGTTTACCCACAGTTCCATCAATCTGTGAGACTCCATCAGGACAAAGCTAGCAGTCACACATCAAAATCCACTGTAAATTTCCAAAAGAAATGGAATAAAAAACTGGTATCAAGGCCATACCCTTCACTGATATCCCTACTAAATCTCCCGATGTATCACCTATGGATTTTTGTGCTTTCGGACTTTTAAAATCTGCATTATCCAAACGTCGTCCCAAAACCCTTACCGGACTCTTGAAAGCTGTTCAGGAGGAATGGGATAGAAAACCTCTACTGACACTTCAAAAAACATTATTATCCTGGAAATTGCGGTGTCGAAAGATAATTCCGAATAAGGGATGTCAAATAGAACATTTAAAACACAAGAATTTTATGTAATTTAGTTTTGTGAATACAATATACATCGTCTAAAATATGTGTGAACAGCCTCTGTATTACACCATTTGCAATTAAACATTTGTTTCCACTGTAGCGAGCTGCTATTGGCTTGGTTCAGGGAATAAGCGAAAATGAGCACGTACATTTAAATGACATATATTTAATAAAGTTAGTTAGAAAGTATTGACACATTATTTGTAAGAGATTTACATTAGTCATTGTAAATAGGCTGGCTGGCACACTTTGTCGAAAAGCTGCAGTACCTCTACCTTAATACTGACTCGTTCATCGATAAAAGGGTTTCTTCTCGCAGTGCTTGCTATACATATATGTGTATGTATATATATGCATGTATATATGTAATATATATATATATATATATATATGTATATATATATATATATATATATATATATATATATATATATATGTATATAAATATATATATATATATATATATATATATATATATATATATATATATATATATATATATATATATATATATATATGTGTGTGTGTGGGATGCCATCCATACAGCCCCCTTCGTTCCTGACGGGGGTCCCCCGACCGCACAATTCTTTTTATTCTTCTCTTTGATGATCTTGGAAAAATAAATATTTGCTTACTGCAGCTGTAGAGTTGAATGTGGTGTATTGAATATGTGAACAATACGGCTGAAGCCTTTTGTGGACCTTTCTTTAAGTGATTTAAGTGATTGACATGTGTGCAATACGCCTGAAGCCTTTAGTCAAGGTGTCAGTCACTTAAAGAAAGAAAACACTCCCATCGTGCAACCCTGGAGGAGTTGAGCACTGAGAACTGAAAGAGTTACTTTCCGAATAAGTCGATTGTTATGCTTCGTTCACACATTACTGAGCAAGGTGAGGCGAGACGAGGGTTGACACTCATCAATTACGTTCCCAACTGACAGTTTTACGACCTCGCCTCGCCTGTTGCACGATCGTCAGCTAAGCGGTTTTTCTTTGGCGAGTCAAAGAAAATGGTTACCAGAAAGAAATATGTGACACGGAAGACAGTCAGTGATCATTATCACTGTTTTTGGCTTATTTTATTATAAAATTGGCATATATTTTCACGTTGGGGAGGGGTGGGAATAACCGGTGTTCATTCACACATTTAATTCTTCTTTCAGCGTTTGGACTAGCAACATGTTTTTTTCTGTATTAAAAATGGAGTGGAGTAATGCTGACGTATTAAAGTTTCTAGAGCTGTATCAAAATGAGCCCATCATTTGGGACCCTAAGCATCCACTCCACAGAAATAAAATTAAAGTGCACGATTCGTGGACTAGAATGTCGGCCACTTTAAACATGCCTATTCTAAAACTGAAGGCCAAAAAACTTCTTTAATGGCTACTTTTCGCGGCCATCGTTGGAGGAAACAAGCATCTATTCTTTCGGGTGCTGGAAAAGAAGATATTTATCAACCAATAATGTTCGCAAAAATGTTCGTCGAGGGCCGCATGCGGCCCGCGAGTTTGACACCCCTTATGTAGACTTTCCCAAATAGCCCTTAACGCGGTTTAGCGTGGCCACGCCTGTTATATAGCATATATGCATACATGTTTACATAAAGCATACATATATAGGGCATTTATTTACGTACAATATACATGGATAGCACACGTTTAGTATACGTATAGAATATGTTTATATGTTTCCAAAAATAAGCACGTTTAAAAAAAAGTCTGAAGTCCCCCCCCCTGATATTAACATCTTGTTTTTTAATAATGTACAATTTCTTTTCTTTTATTTTCCAAATTGTTATATAAATTTAGGAGATGTACAGCGGAAAACGTCAAAATTTCAGAGTTCTCCATAGCATCAAAAACAAGTAATATTAAAAAAAAAAATTTTTAAGTCAATTCCTACTTAGGTCAACAAAGAAAAATTTTATTTTAGTTACTTTTTTACACACACACACACACACACACACACACATATATATATATATATATATATATATATATATATATATATATATATATATATATATATATATATATATATATATATATATATATGTATGTGTGTATATATACAGATATGTATGTATATGCATTTAATATATATATATGTATATATATATATATATATATATATATATATATATATATATATATATATGTTTGTATATATATGTATATATATATATATGGTGTGTATATAAATATATATATGGACACGCTATCATCCACCATCGTCTACGGCGACGCCTTCTTTCAATTTCTTTTTTTTTATTTCCAAATTACTATATAATTTTAGCAGATGTAGTGCGGACAACGCCAAAATTTCTGCGTCTTCCATAGCTCCAGAAAAGAAAAACAAGGTCTGGAAAATCCGCTAGCCTCCTGTAAAAATAACGCCAAATTTCCCGCCAAATATGTTCCCCCAACTGAGTTTGGGGAGGGGTGGAAAAGAGGGTAGCACGGGTTTACCTCGACTCCCCACGAAGCGAGTGGGGATCAAATTTCGAGGGGGGGAGGCGTTCCGAGTGCCCACTCGGACTTGTGTAAACGCGCTGTTACAGTTAGGGGAAGGGGACATAAAATGCCACAAGTTCGGGGTAGCCATAAAAGGCAATTTTCGCTCTTAAGGCTACAAAAACAAGTTAATTTCTCTTATTTTCAAAATTTGACGAAATCTACTCATTTTCTAATCTTTATACCTTTTCACCTTTATGTAATTTTTGCCAGCTTGCTAACGTAAAGGGGTAGAATCAAAATAAATTTTAAAGCAATTTTTGCATATTATTATATATTATGTTTTACAGTAAATTACAGTAGAGTTTTCCAGTTCTTGGGTTTTACTTTTGTTAACTAAGTAACTGCTATTTTTAAAATATGTTTTTAATATCATTTGAAAAATAATAAATGTGGGCAGTTACCAGTTTGAAAATATCACATTAAAAATTACATGAATTATTAAAGAACATTTACCGACCATTCTTTGACTTGAGGCAATTTTTAGAGCTCCCGGAAGCTAGTAAGTTTGTATACAAACATAATATGTTAGTATACAAAGAGATATGAATATATTTATCATAAATGCATAGTACACTAAAGCTCTTTAAAGTTTAATTTGAATAGTAATGACTATCATATTTATAAAACAACTGATTGACTGCGAATGAGTACTAGTAAGTTATGGACATCGAGTTTCCATATTGTTACTCGTTGGAGATTTACAACTGGACAGAATCCTCTAGACTTATGAATCATTTGGCTTTTGTTACTGCATCAGGAACTTTGACCCGTTTCTATGCGTATCGTCCAGTACATCAACCATATTAAGTATGTCCGGTGTAATAGTGGCCAAAAGATTCTTAGATCTATCTGAAAAGTCGAAAGTCTGGATCTTTGTATTTGTTGAGCGCGGGACCCCGGTG
The DNA here is from genome assembly GCA_907164885.2 of Dolomedes plantarius. Taxonomy (NCBI): domain Eukaryota; kingdom Metazoa; phylum Arthropoda; class Arachnida; order Araneae; family Dolomedidae; genus Dolomedes; species Dolomedes plantarius. The sequence continues at coordinate 204,714,275 of OU015496.1, read as the reverse complement.
CATTACCTAATGTCAGCCGGCATTAGAAGAATTCACCAACAAATTAACCTCTGTGATATCTGACGCAACCGTGCAAGATTCAAATTTGGAAGATGAGGAGATCGTGGAAACTCAATATTTACACTATCACGGTTGGTCCGGTGGAGAAACAATTTTATCGCTGGTTATTTCTTATGTCGTTGATATTGATGACGCCAATAAAATTCAAGAAGTTCGTCAATTATCTGGCTCGACAAGTGGACATAAAATTTCGGATTACTCCAGAGCGACTTCATAGGTTCATGTATTAAGATAAGTAAGTGATACATTCTCATCCCAAAAATAAACCAGGTGTGCGATATCGTTCCAATATCGGTAGTAATGGGCAGTGTATATATATATATATGTGTGTGTGTGTGTGTATATATGTGTATGTATATATATATATATATATATATATATATATATATATATATATATCTATAAATTTTATAAAATTTTATATATACATAAAAATAAATATTTGCTTACTGTAGCTGTAGTACTACTGACTACTGACTGACTGACAGATAACGCACAGACCAAACCGTTGGACCAAAAGGGCTAAAATTTTGATACTTCTTCTGGTGTAGGTGTTTTTGAAAAATTCATCTTACATTTTTCAAAATTAAATTTTTAAGCTGTTTTTGTAACATTTTTTAAGTTTGCAATTAAAATAATAATTTGAGGGTTATAAAATTTATATCACGAGAAAGATCATAAAAATTCCTTTAAAATAAAATATTTCACGAATATTTACCTCCGTTATCTAATTTATGGTAAATTTTTAAACATTAATTTTTAGAATTTAATTTATCAAATGCTGATCACGTGGACATTATCTAAAAATATATTAAAATTCAGTAAAAGAAATGTTCCCCAAACTCTATCATATTAACTGCACTATATTCTTTAGTATGTTCTATTAGATTTAATTTGAATTATTTCTTCTACATTATTTTGTTCTCAAAAATATCCGCTACAATTTTTTTATAAATATATTTTTTTTAGCATTAATTACATACATTGACCGTTGTATTTAATTTGAATGTAATCCGTAGCGAAGCACGGGTATTCAGCTAGTATTTATCACAAATTCATAGTGCACTAAAGCTATTTAAAGTTTAATTTGACTAGCACTGCCTATCATATTTATAAAGCAATGTGATTGGCTGCGAATGAGTACTATTACGTAACGGACATCGAGTTTCCAGTATTGTGATTGGTTGTAGATTCACAACTGGTCAGAAACCTCTAGACTTCAGAATCATTCGAACTTTGTTGCGGTATCAGGAACGTTGTCCTCTTTCTGTGCGCATCGTCCAGTCTACAAAAGCCATTAAGTATGTGCGGTGAAGTAGTTGCCCAAAAATTCTTAGCACTCTCTGAACAGTTGAAAATGTGGATCATAGTATTTGTTGAGCGCGGAATCACGGTGCATTCCCGATATCAGCCGGCGGTAGAGGAATTCGCCAACGAATTGACCTCCGTGTTACGTGACGCAAGCGTTCGAGATTCATATTTGGAAAATTCAAGGATTATGAAAACTCAAGACTTGCTTTTTTACGGTTGGTCCGGTGAAGGGACAGTTTTATCGCTTCTCATGTCTTACGTTGGAAAGATTGATGACGACGACAAAATTAAAGAGGTTCACGAGGCAGCCGATTTGTTCGTCAATTCTCTGGCCCGACAAGTGGACTTAAAATTGCAGTTTACTCCAGAGTGATTTCATAGGTTCATGTTTTGAGGTAAGTAAGTGATGCATTCTTACCCTAAAAATAAACCACGTGTGCGATATCGTTTCTATATTGGTAGTGGGAAGTAATGTGTAGTGTAGCAGTATTATTATTCTCATAAAGTAAAGCCCTTCAATTATGGACACAGCAGGATCAGGAAATTTTACTTGGGGGATTTATTATTTCAAATATTAGAAAACCATTGCTTTTTTACCATGTTTTTATTAACTTTCTTACTTGTTTGCTTGTTTGTGTGTGTGTGTTCGTCCAGAACAAATCTTGCAATTGATTTTTAACTAACTTTTGAAATTTTTGAATATCTCAGAACACGATGACAATGCATTTTTTTAAATACTTTTAGCTATTTTTAAGCAGGTTAGAATTCATTTTCAGTTAATTTTGCTTTGTAGATTGGTGTAACCATCTATCGACCGGGACGGGAACGAAAAGTTAAACGCAAGATATCTTCCAATTAACTTCATTTTCTTTCAAGTTGATGAGCTAATTCATCCAATTATATGATTCAACAGAAAATTTAATAACATGGTATATAAAAAGTTCTTTTTATCTTGTAATTATTATTCCTGAATTTCAGAATTACTACTTAATTTACTTACTTAATTACTACTGAATTTAAGAATTACTACTTATAATGGAATTAACTTATTTAGATTAATATTTAAAGAGAAATAAAGCCGGCATTAAGTATTTAAATTAATTTAAAATTATTTGAATTCACAAATAATCAATCTTTTATTATTAAAAAAATCACAACAAAGGTAATGTTATATTTTTTATTATTGATAATATAATTTAGATCACATTATAAATGTAACAATTACATGTAAGCTTTGGTATGTATTTTAACTAAAAAGGGGGAATAACTTTGCTGATTAAAAAATCAAATAATATTTACTCTTCTTACTTTAGCCGCTACAAAATTCTTAATTAAATCTTTAAAATCTAAGGTATCCATGATATCAGCTTCGATTGATATTAACGATAAATCTGTTAGACTTTCACCTGACATTGAGGAGCGTAAATAATTTTTAATATGTTTTAATTTTGTAAAACTCCTTTCTCCTGAAGCTACTAAAACTGGTAAGTTAAATAAATACGTAATACTATAGTTATATTGGGAAAGGTGTTAGTTAGATTATTTTTATAAATGTAGTTTAATACATCATGCGGACACATGTTGTTTTTTACAAAACTTTGCAAACTTTTTATTTCATCAAACAAGGATACACAGTCAATATCCCGATTATGCGAATTTTTTTTATCGGTAAGTTTGATGTGTATATCTTTGCAGTGTTTTGTTAACCAGTCAATTCTTTCAATTTGCTTATTTCGTGAATGAGTTTAAAATCATCGTTATGATTATTTAACTGTACAAATCTTTCTGTGATTGATGTTATTGCTGAATCTAATACCGTGAAAAAAAATTGGATTTTAAATATTTGTTTAGGATCATTCACACATTCATATGATGATTCGTATTGAAACATCCTCTGTTTGGTTCTTTTTCAAATTTCTGGAAAAACGGGATCAATATTAAGTTCGTTATCTATTTTCGTCGTGCAAATAATAATGTTTTCAAAATTTTCATCGAGCGACTTTTCAAATTATTTGTAATCATTTCAAGATTTTCTGTAATCGTTTGTAAATTTAATGTCGGATTCAGCATTATTTTATTTACAACATTTACTAAACTTAAGGTATCATACCGCCAAATTTGAATGGATCAAATAAATTTAAAAGAAAAAATTTTTGAAATCAAGTTGTCAGCCTGAGATCTCGAATCGATATCTTTATTTTGATCATATTTAATTTCTAAAAGAGCCTGATGAATTGTAAATTTAATGTCGGATTCTGCATTATTTTATTTACAACATTTAATAGAGCCTCATGAATTTCGCAGAGGATATTTTTAAGAAGTTTAAGGGCTTCTACTCTACTTTCCCACCTAGTATTCGAGAGCTATTTTAAAGTTAAATTTGTTACATGCTTTTTTAATACAGCCCACCGTTTCACGGATGCTGCGAAATCTCTATATTTAAGTTGCTAAGCCGACTTTTTGGGCAGTCCGTGAGAGAAAACGACTGCATCCATTGACTTCATTTTGGTCTGAAACGAAAGACTGTAATCTGTAGATTTGTCAAATTTGGTTTTTGTAACCGCATGTTTCTATTAATGAGCGATAATTTACAATTAAAAATTTATTTCTGCGCATGCTCAGTGGCATGTTTTAACGATAAACACGTTTATTTCGAGGAGTAACCTGTTCTCTCTCAGCCATTTTTATGATAATTATGTTTGTGAAATATAAGATTGAACCTGATGGAAATTGATTAATTAACGATAATTTACAATTTAAAAAAATTGCTTTCTGCGCATGCTCGGTGACCTTTTTAATTCTGGCTTTAGATTCTAAGAACGATGCCGCTTAAAGTGACAGTGGACTTTCAAAATTGGGAAATTTGTCCAAAAATTCGATTTTTTTTTATTTTATTGAATTGTGAAACTACGGACGAGTAGGAATGTGTTGCAAAAAGAATTTTTAATTTCTATGATTACTTTCCGAGTTATAGGCATTTTTATTTAATTTAGATATTACGTGGTTACTAATAGCAATAACTTTAAATGTGTTTTTCTCAAATTAAAAAATTTCTTGTCATATGAATATTGAAACTGTTCCAGGCGCATTTCTAATTACCGTATTGCTTTGAAATTTAAGTTTTATATACTTAACTGTATATCAAATAAATCTTATTGAAAATAATTAAGCTTCGTAGCTCAGAATTTCTGAATTTTGTACTTGAAAAAGATGATTTAGAGGTATTTTGCGTCATAAAAAGGGTGTTTTCACGGTTATTATTTTTTTCTCTTTATATTTTTAATGGATGCTTAAAATAAGCAATAAGTTTCATTGTTAGTTCTATAAGGTATAATGTAAATAAAAGTTACCATATTATATGCAAAAGAAATGCGCATGAAACATTTTTAATTAGGCCAATTTTTGATATAATTAATAATTCCTAATTCATAAATTATTAAAATTTCATCATTAAATTTTAACCACTATTTCATATCTATGGTAATAATCACATATTCAAATTTCAAGCAAATCCATTGAAAACAAAACAAAGTTAGGTTTGAAGGTCCACTGTCCCCTTAAACACATTAATTTTTTTCTGCACATTTTTATGATTTTCTACATTTGGAAATGACGTGTTGAGTATAATTTGTGTATTGGTACATTTATTTACTATCTAGGCGTCTTTTTTTGACGGGTACCAACTAGTAATTATATAATTCTTGTATTTCCCCACCAAAATTAACCGTCTCGAAAGAAATCTCAGCTGCATCATTAAAAATCAAATTGAGTGAATGTGCAGCACATGGAATAAAAAAAGCTCTTGAATTTATATCAATGATTTACAAAATTTTCCGAAATATTAATATTTAATGATATTAAATGATTTATTATAAATGCAAATAGTCATTGATCAGTTTTATTGTCCATTGATTCGAATCCTAAAAAAGTTCGCAAATTTCTGCAGTATTTGTAGTTTTATTGTGGAAAACGAATCGAATAACAATGGAAGGTTTCTGTATATGACATAGATCTGGCATAGTGTCAAGAATTATAGAAAAATATTTTGATTCAACAAGGGACCTTCAAACTCGAATATTTTAAATTTTCAATTTTTAACTCTATATGCAAAATTAGGATAATTAATTTTCTTTTTTACTACATTAATAACTCTTAGAATTCTAGGTAAAGAATGTTTTGCAGAATAATCCTGTGTATAAAAATGTTTCTCAAAAAATGCTAACGTCATACAAAATGCTTTCTACGTATTCAATATTAATTAAAATCCTTCATTTTTTTATTATAAGTTTAAATTATTTATATAAATATGATTATGCATTTAATTTTTTTTTTGCATGAATCTAAAGTCTTAAATATTTTTATTCTATTCAGCCCATTGTTTTTTTTGTTTTTTTATTTTTACTTTATTTTATTGTCTATAAATTTGAAAAATTTTTGTGATTTCAAAGAATGATGCGCAGTTTGTTGACAAACACTTTAATCAACAATTCTGAGCAATTTGGAAGATATCAGAAAAGAATGAATGCGCTTCGAGCCTTTTGAAATATTCTAGGATTTTTGAAGAATTTTTTGATAGGTAGGCCTTATTCATAACAGGCTTTGGTAAAGAAGCCTTATTGCATAAGACGTAAATGTTCTGTCATTATTGAATCAAAATTAGCAATTGTTTCTGCTCATTTTAAAATTTACCATTGTTATTATCATAAATTTTTTTGACGTACCTCTAAAATCTATACATTGCCTTGCCAAATATTGTATCATATAAAAACAGATTGCCAATAGTTTTTTTCACTTTCATATAATCTTTGTTGTGTTGAATCTATTGTACATTTTTTACTGAACGCTATTTTGAGTTCGCCATAATTTGAACTGTTCTTAATGTGCGCGGCACTTGTTTCATGTTTTTTTAGAATGTCCCTTTGATGTTTCCAATCATTGCATCCGTGTTCATCAGTAAGTTTGATTTTTTTATCAGCAAATATTTTGCAATAATAACAAAAAAAATCGAATTTCGCGTTTCTGAATAAACTAAGTAACTTCTATTTTTTCTCTGTTTGGTAACCTTCGATGAAAATATGATTCGGAAAACATGAAACCTGACGCGTTTTAGGAAAATTCTAAAGGACTAATTGACGCGGACAGTTTTAAACTAAACAATTGTTCATTTTTTTTTGACAAAACCTTTGGCCAAGTACCTGGATCATTTAATTTTGACTAAAATTTGCAGTTTTTCCGAAGTAATATCTAAGTTGAGGTCAGTTACATCTTCTATAGATGATACATCAGTGTCTTCTAAGTTATCTTGTACGGTTTGTTCCTCGTCTCTCGATGTACTCTCGATGGTCTCATTTCAAGTAGAGGTACTAGAAGTGCTTGTTTCGTTTGTTTCTGAAAATTACCTCCTTTTCTTCTGTGCTGTTGGTGGTTCAGATTCAAGAAATTTATTTAATGATCCGGCAAATTTATGTTTTATCTCTTTACGCTGTAATCGTCGTTTTAAATTTTGAGCACCAGATAATATTCTTGATATCTTCTTGTTCATCTAGGATTAAAAAAATTTTTTTTTAGTAAAAAAAAACCCAGTTATTAGAATTTATTTATCTATTTATTTTATATAAAATTTGTTAAGGTATTGATGTATTGAGATTGGTAAATATGAATAATTATTTTTTAAATTATAGATATAATTTTTAAGGCGTAACCAAACCTTCGGTAATTTTTTAGAATTTCAATAAAATAAAAAATAATAAATATAATAAAAACATAAATAGCTAAAAATGATATGAGCAATTATTAATTACAGTTCACTGCGCGCTCGTAATTAGCAATTAACATCGAAATTTTGAGTAGAAAAACACTTTTAATTATACGTAGAAAATTTGTTGTCGAAAGACATGGGGCTGTTTTATTCCATCATAAATTGAAGCAATTATAAAATAATAAATTACAAAAATGTATTAGTATAATACGTTGAAAAAGTATAATATGTACTTAACTCTAATTTTTTAAGGCACTAGCACAAAATTAGAAGTAATCCTTAACACTTCAAGAGTCAAAATAAAAATGAAAACAGTTTTATTTGTATTCCATATTTTAAACGGTAACACAAAGGGACAATTAATAAATTTAATCATAAAGATGCATAGTTACGCAAAATTTCTTTCCTGCGCGACATAATAAAAATATTTATTATAACACAATCAGTGATGCCTCTGAAAAACTGTTAATTAAACATATAAATTTGGTCTTTATTGATACTCTCCGACAGGCTTGATGCCGACAAGACAGATAAATAATATTCATACTTAATACAATTTTACTATCATGCACGTTTATATTTACAAATAAAATAATACTTTAATATCATTCTTTTCCTAGGTATTTAGAGGCGATGGCCGAATGGCTAGGTCACTGGCCTTCGGTTCAGATCCTGTGGGTTCGAATCCCACTGTTGGCATGGATGTTTGTAGCCGTTCGGAATCGGCTTTAAACTGTAGGTCCCGGTTTAATTAGACCTCGTGTAGCAAAAAAGTTGACCGTAGCGCTCAAAACCAAACCAAACCAACCAATCTTGGGTATTTAGAATAAGAATTTCTAAGTAACTATAAAATAAATGCGCTAAGCATGTTAATATTTATACATTTTAAATATTTTAATTTTTATAATTTGCATTTTCTTTGGAATGGCGCCCTTGTGATCAGGCGCTTTTGTGCTGGTCACAACCTTTCCACAATCACGCGGCGGCCCTGATGGTAGGTCCAGTCCTTTATAAGAACGATGATTCTCTGCTTGATAGTCCTGTCTCTAAAAGCTTCAACATTTGACTACCTTATTCATTTTATTACAGCGTGTTTAAACCGATCTTTGGCAATTATTCCTTCAATTCAATGTGCATTTAATGAGAAGAGTATGGTAGAAATGACAACTTGCTTCAATGTTGAATGTAATGAGATGTCTGGTATCCTTAGTAGTGGTACTTTACCATTATACTGACTTGTCAACAACTGTAGTACAAAAGAGTCGCCAATTAAAAAAATAAAAGGAATACAAGAAATTACTCACTTTTTACTCTCCATTTAAACTTCTGCGAACTATATTTCAATGCTAAAGTAAAAACAAATAATAAGATAAAATCTAATACTGTTTTTTCACGTCTATAAAAATAAAACAGTTCAGTAACTGACTGACATATAACGCACAGACCAAACCGCTGGACCTGAAGGGCTGAAATTTTGCATGGCGATTCTTCTCATAGTGTAGGGGTGCACTAAGAAATATTTTCGAAAATTTCATCACAGATTTTTTTAAAATTTAAATTTTTAAGCTGTTTTTATAACATTCTTTAAAGTTTGCATTTAAAATAATAATCCGAGGGTTGTAAAATTTATATCACGAGAAAGATCAGGAAAATTTCTATAAAAGGAAATCTTTTTTGAATCTTTACCTTCCTTTCTCGATTTTTAATGAATTTTTAAAGATTCATTATTAGAATTTAATTTATTAAACGCTAATCAAGTGGTTACTTTTCTTTTTGAGATACTTTAAACTAATTTTGAATCACGTGCTTAAGAACAAAATAGGCAAAAAAACTATATTTTTTTCTTGCTAGTGCTACAGATGATTAGACATGTACCGAAAAATATTAAAATACAATAAAAGAAATGTTCCTCAAACTGTACAATATTAACTATACTATATTCTTTAGTATGTTCTATCAGATTTAATTTGAATGTACTTCGTAGCGAAGTACGGGTTTTCAGCTAGTCACACATACATTGTAAACTATATTTTAACTATTGCAAACTCCACGTATTCTTTCAGTTTAATTAATATCGATATTCCTTTCATGCGAGATTCTTTATACCCGGAAATTTTATTTAATAAATGTAATAAATATTTAATGTTTAAATTTCATTTTCATCTACATCTGTTCTGTTCTTACATACAGTTGTTTTGTCACTAACGCCGTGGTGCGTCTGTAGTCTGTAATTTAGATGTTTCAGGGATCCTATCCGGGTCTCAGCAAGAATATGAGAATGGTTGTTTCTCGTCAAGAGGTTGGTATAATGGGAACGTACCCTTATAGTATTATTCTAAATCGGATTGAGTGATTTTTCAAATCGATTTCCACAGATATGGTACCCACAATATTCCCAGATATCTTGAAAGTTTAAGGCGACAATGGATCATTAAAAAACTTCTTTTTTATTTATCGATCAATTGCTATGAAATTTTGTATACTTATACAGTGTTGTTTAGAGATGAAAATTCTAAATTAAAATATAACCAGGATGTAATTAATTAAGATAGTAATTAAAATCACTTTGTTAATTACTTTTTTTAAAAATGATCCATTGGCATAAATTTTTGTATCAGATGTCTAATTTTCTCTCTTAAGGTAGCTTTGTATAGTTATTATAAAATTTACAAGCAATATTTTATTTACAGTCATATTTATAGAAACTAGAAAAGAAATCGGTAAAAGTAGGTCATTTTATGCAAACTTTTATCAAAAAATTTTTTTATTGTAAAAATTTTAAGCTGTTTTAAAATAGTATAATGAATTTATTAGTAAGTTTTATTCTAACATATATAAATAACCATTTTTTGAAATTTTATGAAAATTCAAGAAAAATTATGACGCATGCAACATTTTGAACTTACCGAAACGACACGAAAACTTGTTTTGAGAAAATAGCATTTAAAGTTTTAGTTTGACTAACATTTCCATTGTTTACGTTTGATAAAACATACTTATAACTCGGTTAATAATGATCGGATCAACATACTTTTTTTTAAAATTAAAAGCTGATGAGTTGCAGAATCATTTTCTGAAAGAAAAAAAATCGCTTTGGGGGACATATTTTTGTCAATCTGAAGGTCCATTGTCGCCTTAAATAGTGTCCGTTCAGGGATTCATTTGAATCTTAGGAAACAGAAAAAACAGTGTTTGAGTTCGTTATTGAGTGTGTCAACGAATTCACGGGTTCCAAATGCATTGATACTGATACGTTTCTGCTGGCTATTTCTTTTAGTCCTTAAAAGATGTATGCATATCTGCTTGGTGTCCGAGAAGTTACTCGTATAATATATATACTTTTTTTTACAGCGATATTTGTAATTGAATGAGTTAATATTTTCAATGATTCTTTCCTCTGGCCGTTGTATTAAGCTCAATGGTTGGTTGGGCATGTACGCCTTTAATCTGCCATAGAATAACTTTAACTCAAGTTTGGATTGAGATGAGTAATAAAGATACAGAAGTGTGAAATAAATTCCTTGCTGTTAGCGTAGTTTAAAATTATCAGTTACTAATGTTAATAAAATTTATCTTTTAATTGCCTTATAATGCAAAGTAATGGTACGCCATAATTCAGAGATTTTACACGCAGAGTTCGTAGAAGATGTTAAAAATAAGTCTGTATTTTGCATTCTGTGGCAGTTTTTATTTTCGATCCTTCGCCATATTAATATGGTATTTTTGTTGTTTTATTCAGACTTTTAATATTGGTTATGAAACACAATAACAAAGAAATTTCTGTCCGATTATTTATGCGGGGTGATATATATAAACATAATTATTTATATTGTACTGTTAAATCTACATGGTGTAGTGTACTGAATATCTACTTAATGCAGACTTGATTATGATTAACCGGAAAAGGTAAATGGATATGTAGAATGCATTGTAGATTCACACACACACACACACACATATATATATATATATATATAAATATATATATATATATATATATATATATATATATATATATATATATATATATATATATATATATATATATATATATATATATATCTGCAAAAGAGTGCTTGGGCTCGAAAACCCCTGTTGGTACAACGCGCTGGTTTTCGATGCTGAGGGTGCTCGGATCGAATTCAGGCGTCGCGCCACGAAAAATGCCTCCGTTTGTGTCGTCCCTTTATAGGGGGTGATTCTGTCCAACTATATGGATTCCCCATAATAAAATGGACAGTAAAAAAGCGGCGTAGTGTAGGCAAATGTTTGACGACAAGTGCCTCCGCATTGAAAAAGAAAAAAATCTTCAAAAGTATTGTCCAGTATTCCAGTGCAATTTTAACTTAAACTGATCTGTTAAAAGTTCCAAGTTCTAGACTTTTCGCGTGTTTCGATTGTGTTCGAATATAAAAACTTCTTTGGTGATGTTTATTTATAATACCTTCGATTTAATGCAAGAAATATATAACATTTGAGTATTGTTGCAAAGAAAATTTACTTATAAGTCATATAAAGATTTATACTTTATAGAGAGGGATGCTATTGATTTTAAGATATTATTGATAAAAAGATTTAGTTTTGTTCTTATATCAATATATTTAGAAAGTAAAAGATGTGTGATAAAGTGCAAATTCTATACAGATCCTTCAATTGAATATTTTTCTCAGTTCTGTTTTGTTTTATTTTATATAGGAGCGTAATATCTTTTTGTCTGGGCAAGTTCATAGAAACTATTTGTGTTCGTGAATTTATTTTATTTTATTTTTACATTTTTAACATGGTAAACATGAATTCCTAAGTTTTAAGAACTTGATTAATAATGCATGATTTTAAAAATTAATACAATTTTTCGCCACATTTTTTCAACTGTTGCCAAGAGATGGGAAATTACAAGCATCTAATTTAAAATGTTTCTAGTATCCCGAATTTTCATTACAGATTCTAATTTACTTTTTACATTTTTTAGATTACCTGGGAGAATGGAATGACTCATAGATCTGATGAAATCAATATATAATGAGGTGCAGCGCATATTTTGGCCAAAAATTCTGCTACATACATCGTCCACCGGATTTCACATGGTTTCGTGAAAATTTCTATTAACCGGTAGTTGTTGCATAATCACTCAATGTCATGTAAACTTTACTATTTTTGTAAATATTTTGTATTTAATAAATGTGTATTTGTACTTTCTATATGCGTTGTATTTAATAATTCAGTATTTCTACATAATCTGATCTAAAGGATTTCCTTTTGTCTTGAGGGGTGTCGTTTGAGTGGTTGCCTTACGTGGTACTCTGATGTGACACCTGTACCAGCCGCATTTGTATGAATTCACTGAAAAGCTGAGTCCTTTACTCAGTGCTTCGATTATAGAACTGTGGGGACACTGAGGAAAACTGCATAGATTACCAAGGATGGGCAAGTGGCGATACTATATTGCAGGTACACGTTCGCTTCAAAAGGCTGGGTTATAAAATTAAGAATTAAAAGAATGCACGTCTTTGTTTGTTTATTCTCTGGCTCATAAAGTGGACTTGAGAGGAAGGATTAATCCAGAGCGAGTTCATAGATTTATGTACTGAGAAAAAGATAAGTGATGCATTGTTACACCTTGGGCAGAGACACTATTAATTGAACAAGGAAGACTAGTACAGTGAACCCTCCTATAAAATTTTCCTCATTTTGAACAGTTGGTAGACATTATAACTTGGACAATTTTTAAGCTGTGTTAAAACTCTAATATTTGCCTACGTCTAATCAATATCTATTCCTTGTATTAAAACTGCCAATGTTTTTACATGACCATTCTTCATTAAAAATTTCACGTCATCAATGGATAGGCATGAATGTATTTATACATCAAAACTTTTGCATGTATTTAATACATTATGCAAAATGTATTTAATACATTAGCATTTCGGTATAAGATGGGATGAATGTGAAAATGTTGATGTAATAGATTAATATCGAGAATCTGCAAAAGTAGAAAATTTTTGGTGCCTGTGCGCACGCAGTTCCAGACATCATACATATAATTGGGATCTTCTGTTTTTTCAGCCAACCTGCACCAAATTTTACATTGACATTGTCTTAGACTTAGTAAAATAATCAAAACCCCTGATGAAAGTTTATAAATAACTCGGTATTTGATGCAAGTGAACAGTTGAATAATAAATACTGTGCGTAGTATAATTCAGTAATGCAGTGTAATTCAGATTTTTACACGCTATGACCGGGGTTGAAATTTTCAAATTACGCCTGTGGGGTTCGCTGATTTTACATAGAGAAATGAGAACCAGTTATTTTTCAATTAGAATTGATTGACCATCACAAAACTAATATGAATTATAAACATTAATCATCATCATAAATGTATAAAACGATATATGTACTACTATTTTTATTAACATACAAATGAAATATAGAAATTATTAAAATTGTAAAAAGCACATAAGAACATATTACTTAACAAAATACTATTCTTTTTCATATATGCATTTCTAACATCCCTCGTGTATGAGAGAATTAAACTAAATCTACATTATCCACGTAAAGAAAAACTTGAAATGCGAAACGAGCGTTTTTTGAAAAATCATGATGCAACAAATATATACTCTGCTTTGAGATGATTATGACTTTAGTAGTAACAGACTAGAAGACGTTAAATTTCCCTTTTAAATGTAATTACAATATTTTCTGAGTCCAGTTTCTCTTAAAAATACAACTTTAAGAAAAAATCTAAGAACTAACAATCTTCAATTAACAAAGGGTTATGATGAATTCAACAAAAATTTATGAAGAATACGCTTGGTTCCAAACGTTTAAAACCATTTCACAGAAAAGTATAAACGAGGGAAAACATTAAACATAATTTTATTGAATTTATTTAAAATGTTTAATAGAATCAGAGAGGGCTTTAGGACCCTCTTGGAGGAACAGAGCCCCAACTATTTCCCTATCTCCGATGGCTCTCACCTCTTGTGTTATACATGTCGAAATTTTTATATGGACGGTTCTGAAATCCTATTATAGAGAACCTCTCCCTGTTAAATCTGAAAGATTAAAATTGGTAATAAAAAACTGATTGGTTGGAAGCTTCACAATGATTTCAGGTGAAAACAAAGGCTAAACTGACATCGTGGGGGAATCTTAAAGCAGATTCCGAACGGCTGTAATGCTGCGAGATGCACCCCCCCCCCCCCTAAGACTTCGGATTTGAAGGACTGTAACCAACATATGCAAAACTAAAATTATGAAAAAAATGACTAATTAATATTACTATTAATATTACTTTTATTCATATTACTTTTATGACTGAAATTATGACTAAAATTTTGGGGAAAACAGTCAAAAATGGAAATCGAGCTTTTATCGAGTGAAATAATGTTTTTGAAATGTTACACACTGTTTTCAATATTTTCATTTTTTATTAAAGGATTAAAAACAATATGCATGAATTCGGAAAAATCCGTCTTTTTAATTGAGCAAGGAAATTTTTTCAGATACGTTGTCAGATATACTAAGTGATGTTGAGAGTGGAAATAACATAAAGGGATGATAGTGACGGTGACAATTTCTTTTCTAACGCTTCTTGACATAAAAGACGCACTCGTCTTTTATCGAGCTATATAATTTCTAGTGAAATGTTACACACTGTTTTCAATATTTTCACTTTTTTATTAAAGAATGAAAAACAATATGAATAAATTCGGGCTGTATACTTTTCACAGCATATCGTCATCAAAGTGTTAACAATAAGTGTTGTAACTATTTCGCCTTACAGTACTGTTAAAAGCCCCGATATTTTAGAAAATCAATTTTAATGCGATAACTCTAAATAGCCTAGGAGTGATTGTTATATATACATATATATATACATATATATATATATATATATATATATATATATATATATATATATATATATATATATATATATATATATACATATACATATATACTATATATACACACATATATATGTATATATATATATATATATATATATATATATATATGAGAAAAAAGTTCGAATTATCCGATGTTATGAGAAAATATGTAACATTAAACGTGTATCACTGAAGAAGAAACTCTCCTAGTAAGTATAACCCCAGAAAATATATTATACTATATTATCTAAAGTTAAACATATTAAAAATCAACACAGACTTACCTTCATCATAAAATGAAGCAGAAGATATGTAGTATAAAGAAAACATTTATTAAAACTATGAATTACACTTTGGGGAAAAACTGTAAAATGGATGTTTGGTTCTGTTTATGGTGCCTACATTGTTCAGCCAGCTTCTCGATTCGAAGTAAACATTTCAATTCATTTTCAGAGGAAGGTTCCATCTGAATAAATGCTTTCAGAGTTTTAAAAGAGTCCATTATGGCTTTGTCCATTATGGCCGCATTAAAAATATCTTTCGGCAGGTAAGTAGAGAAAAGCCCTGGCAGTTTTCTACCGTAATTAGTTCATACGTCTTCGTTTACACATACAGTTAGGCCACATACAGTTTGATAAGAAATATTGTGCCTTGACTTAAATCGAGAAAGCCATCTATCTTTGCATTTAAAATCTTCAATACCCATTCGACTTGCCAATTCATCAGCCTTTGTCAGCACTAGGAGTCCATTTATCGGAAAATTCCGAGATCTAACATCCTGGAACCATAGCAGTAGAGCTTTTTCTAGAACTTCTTGGGACGCATTTCCCATGCGTTTCCTTCCACTAGCAAATTTTGATTTTTCCCATGAATCTAAAATTGACTCCTTGTTTTTCAAATTAGTTGACAAGGCATTTTTTGAATTCCATAGTCAGCTGCTAATTTTGTTTTACATTCGCCTTTCTCTACTTTCTTTAAAATTTCTACCTTTGTCTCCAAAGTTAGGGTTTTGTACTTTCCACGTGTAGACATCCTGAATTTTTACACGTTCACAACACACAATGAGGAAGAAAAACTAAACCACATTAACTTATCTGGACTGCAGTTATAACTGACGCAGCTCCCTAGAATCTGTAGTAAAGACTAGTATTTCTGAAATTCTAAGAATATCGATCCAAATAGAGAAAAATTGCTTTTTCGGTTTAGCACTAATAAGAAGGACAATAGCTACTAACGTTTAGCGGACATGCAATAGTCTAGGAATGCAGGCATGTGCCTCTTTACACAGAAAAGAAATTTTGACACACAAAATAATAAATACAGTGTGTATTTTCTCCATTAAAGGAGAAAAAGATTTTTTTTGTCAAATTTTTAGTTCGAATTAACCGAAGTGATAAAAATTTAGTTCGAATTAATGAGATATTTTTAACATTAACTCCAATACAAGTTTTTTGGGGCCTTTGGATTAGTTCGAATTAACCGAAAGTTCGAATTAACCGAGTTCGAATTAACGAGCGTCTACTGTATATATAAATAAATGTTGTTGTTTCTAATGCCCCCTGGGAATTCTAGGCTTCGGGCTGAAGTGTGCGACTCCGGGTAATATAGCGCCACAAGAATCGGAGTCCTTCTTAGTTAGATGGCAGCTTAATTTTGACCGAGCACCCCCATGAGCGACATCTTGGGGGGATCGTACCCTCTCCCACCCTTCCTGACCTCATAGAGGGACTTTCCGGTCTTTGGATGCCTATATCCGGCCAAGGTACGGAGGTATTTAATGTCACGCGTAGGGATATATATATATAATATATATATATATATATATATATATATAAAAAAATATATATATATATATATATATATATATATATAATATATATATATATATATATATATATATATATATATATAATATATATATATATATATATATATATATATATATATATATATATATATATATATATATATATATATATATATATATATATATATATATATATATATATACACTCATGGACAAATAAATTAGCGCACCAAGAAATAATTGCAGGATCGTAACGAAACTTGCAATGAAAGTACATGTCGGGGAGATATGCAAATGATTAGAAATGCAGCGTGATTGCGCATTACGTATAGCCGGTAGATGGCATTGAACACACGTATAAAACACGTATAAAACAGGTAACCAAAGCTTGTTTGAGTGTGCTGAATCATTTACAAAGGAAGAGCTGAGATAGACATGCCATTACTCCGTGTTCGAAGAAAATATAAGCAGTTGTCGCAGTTTGATAGGGGGAGAATCATCGGGACGATGGAAGCTGGGTGGTCAGCTAGGCGAGTAGTTCGTCAATTAGGCCTCTTTGATTGTGTTGTGAGGAGGTGTTGGGACCAGTGGACCCGAGAGATGTCATGTACACGAAGACCAGTCTCAGGACGCCCTCGACAGACCAGTCGTCGTGAAGACCGCCACATCGTAAGAAATGCAAGCGTACAGCCAACAGCTTCATCGGCCGCCATCCAGGCACAGGTAGCACCTTCACTAGTTGCCTTTGTGTCTTCTCGAACCATACGAAGGCGCTTGGCTGAAGGACAGTCGGTATCGCGGCGCCCATTAAGTGTGCTGCCCTTGACGCCCACCCATCGACGCCTCCGTTTGGAGTTTTGCCGCGCACGAGGAAACTGGACTGCAGCGGAATGGAACCAGGTCGTCTTTAGCGACGAATCCAGATTCAATCCCGGCAGTGATGACAATCGTGTTCGTGTTTGGAGATCCCGTGGTGAACGCTTCAATCCTGCCTTTGTTGTACAGCGACACATCGCTCCCACAGCTGGTGTGATGGTATGGGGTGCCATTGCCTACAATACACGGTCACCCCTAGTATTGTTCCGTGGCACCATGACAACCCAGCGGTATGTTCATGAAATCCTGCAACCACATGTGTTGCCACTCATGCAACGGCTCCCAGGAGCAATTTTTCAACAAGACAATGCTCGGCCTCATACGGCAAGGGTGTCACAAGACTGTCTCCGCACTGTTTCTACCCTTCCTTGGCCTGCCCGATCCCCAGATTTGTCTCCAATCGAGCATATCTGGGATCATTTGGGACGACGTGTTGGGCATCCCACGAGTTTGAACGAACTAGAGGCAAGGTTACAGCAAATATGGAACGAAATGTCTCAAGACATCATACAGAACTTGTATGACTCAATGCCCGATCGTATCCCATCGTGCATTCGCGCTAGAGGGGGTCCAACGGAGTATTAACTCCTCCGTTCTTTTGCTTTTTTCTCTGAAATAAATTATCCTTTTTCTTTGATTTTCTTATCATTTACTTATATCAAAGTAGTCATTACGTATGTAAAATTTCGTTTCATTTTGACGACTCCTTCTTGGTGCGCTAATTTTTTTGTCCATGAGTGTATATATATATATATATATATATATATATATATATGATGAGTAAATTTGATTCCTAAGTTTTATGTCAAGAACGAGTTTTGTTTTTTATTTCCTTTAAATAATTTTATTATTTACATATATTAGTAATTATTAAGTGAAAATGTATACTTGTATGAATATATAACTTCATTAACTGAACATATTCCTTGTTTTAAAAGTTATATAGTTATTTTATATTAAAAGATATATATATTTATCACGAGGTATAATTTTTGTCATGCTATTTCAAACGCAAAATTTTAAAAGTCATTTTTAAGCAGTTTCTAACAGGACATTTTTAAGCTAACTCGTACAGTACCTTACACGACTTTATTCGTTTAATATATGAACTACTAGCTGAAAACCCGCGCTTCGCTACGGAGTACATTCAAATTAAATACAACGGTCAACGTATTCAATTTATGCCAAAAAAGAAATATATATATTTATAATAAATGCGATGATCAATGTATACAATTGATGTAAAATATATATCTATCTATATATATATATTTATAGAAAAATCGTAAGGAATATGCATTTTTTTTGGATAATATCCAATCGTCTGCTGCATTTGAAAGAGAAAAAAATATTTTTTTTGTCTATTTAGTTGTTACGCACGTGACGATAAATTTATTGAAAGTACCAGAAAAAGAAATCATGTGATCAGCATTTAATAAATTAAATTCTAAAAATTAATCTTTAAAAATTCACCAAAAATCAGTAAATGGAGGTAAAAATTCGAAAAAAATTTCATTTTGAAGGAATTTTTATGATCTTTCTCGTGTTATAATTTTTATAACCCTCAATGTATTATTTTAAACGCAAACGTGAAAAAAGTTTAAAAAACAGCTTAAAAATTTAATTTAAAAAAATCTAAGAAGAATTTTTGAAAAATCTTTCTTAGTGCACCCCTACACTATTAGAAGAATCGCCATACAAAATTTCAGCCCTTTAGGTCCAGCGGTTTGGTATGTGCGTTGTATGTCAGTCAGTCAGTCAGTGAATGAATGAGTCAGTTACGGAACTGTTTTATATATATAGATTAACATTTTCTTCATCTTAATCTTTTATAAATTTTGGAGAATATTTCATTATGTTTGATTGGCTGGCAGTAATGTTTCATTTTGATTTTATTTGTGACTAGCTGTTTACCCAACTGTTTCGGGTATTTATTTATCCCCATTTTTTATTAGACAGGAAAAGGAATGAATTCTACCTTTAGTGCAAAATCGAAGTCATTATATTTCTCCCTCCTCCCCCCCCACCAGTGCTGATGGTCGCTGAACTTGCCCTTAAACGAAATCGTGAGTGTCACTAATCATCTCAGCGACCCCGAAAACTATTGATTAGACACCATTCTCGGTCATTTTGGACATTTTATTTTTCATCCTTTCCCCCCTCTCCCCCAATACTGATAGGGGGGGCTGAACTCGCCGTTAAACGCCATCGTGGTTGTCACTATTCTTCTCACCAACCCCAAAAACTATTGATTAGACACCACTCACGGTCATTTTGGAAGTTTTATTTTTCATCCTATCCCCTCCTCCCCCCCCAATGCTGATGGGGGCTGAACTTGCCCTTAAACGGAATCGTGAGTGTCACTAATAATCTCAGCGACCCCTAAAACTATTGATTGGACACCACTCCCACTCTCGGTCATTTTGGACATTCTATTTTTCATCCTTTCCCCCCTCAACCCCCAACGCTTATTTTTTCAGGGGGGCTGAACTTGCCCTTAATCGACTTTGAGAGTGTCCCTATTTATTTCAGGGATCCCGAAAACTATGGATTCGAAACTAATATCAGTCTTTTTCGTTTAGTTTTACATTGCCCCCTTCCCCTAGGGGTGCTAGGGGTGTAAACCCCAGAAATTATTCCCATATTATAAGTTATATGTGTCCCAAGTTTGGTTGAAATTGCTCCAGGCGTTCCAGAGTGATGCTGAAACATAGTATATACATACATCCGTTACTACATATTATTAAATGGATGAATTTGTATTTTCCACTCTACATCAATCGTTGTATCAACCGCAACACTGAAAACGTAATTCATTACAATAGACTGCTTATTTCCCCGTTGACTTATCCCCCCCGTTACTCCGCAGCTGGCCAGCAAATCAATCACCGCTGCCCGAACGTTTCTCCAAAGACCCGGATCCTGGTCGTTCGCTAACGAGATCTATAACAGATCTATAGCAGATCCGAAGTCGGTCTTTCAGAGAACCGGGTCATTTTGAAAACAGATCTTCAAAAAGAGCCTTTCATTTTGAAAAGTCTTCAAAAAGAGACGGCTCTTTTTGAAAGACCTGTATCTTCAAAAATATTCGAATCTGAGTGAGCCGGGTCTTAAAGATCTGTGTACAGTCGGCGAAGATCTACATCGGTCTTTCCGGTTCCGGTGAACGATGTGGGAGCCGTCAGATCCGAGATACTGAGATCCGGATCAGTCGTTCATTTCAAAGAGCCGTTCAGAGCGAACGGCTCTGAGCTGATTTACCGATCTCTCTTTTGAATAAGCCCTTAGAGCAGCCATACTAAACGTTTTGTACTCTCGGGCCACATGCATATGTTTGCCACGTTACGGGGCTTGCAGCATAGAACACCATACCTCACAGTATAATAATGTAAAAAATAAAAATTACAGACCTGCCAACTTTCCGGATTTAATGCCGGATTTTTAATGCATCTTCCGCGTTTCCGGAATGGACACTATTATTATCGGATTCCGAAACGTAAAAAATTAACACTGGTTTTAACAATCCCTCACAGTAATGCAGATTGTGAGAGGATTTTTAGTTACATATCAAAAATACCCACTCAGTTTAGGTAATCTATGTCAAGGGAAACCTTAGAAAATTTGCTAATATGTAAATCGAACCGACAAGGACACTGTTATGAAGAACAATTTGACAATGAATTTTTAAAAAGACTAAAATCAGCTACAGTAAATGTTACAAAAATTCCAAGATTTTCTGCAATCAATTAAAACAAACATTATAAAGAAATAGAAGTACTCAATATATAGACTGCTGGGTTCCCTGCTAGTGTAAATATGATGTACATTAAAATGTACGATTACAAATTTCAAATATATAAATTTTGTTTAATATTATAATTTCAAGATGAGCTGAACAATAAGGAAATATTTTTAACTATGTAATATAATTAAAGATATCCTATAAACTATAAATAAGTATACATTATAAATGTTTTATTATAATTTTTTACTATACTGTTTTGTGTTACGTCGTTATGTCGATTATTTTATGCACGGTACAATATTGCAGGATTTTGCTCTTACTAAGGTTGGCAGGTCTGAACTCAAAACCTATATGTAAACAAACATTTATTGAAAAATGGGTGTGATTTTTTTTTATGGTTTTGGCAAACTTTTGACCATTTCACACAAATCCGGTTCACACTTGCAACGTGCTTCTCTCAATGCGTCGTCAAAGTAAAAATCAGCAAGTCTATTTCTGTACACGTTCTTTGTATTTTCATTTTGGAATGGGATGATTCACAAAAATACGTTTATGGGAGCAACGTGGGCAGCAAGTGTCACAGATTTGTATTTTTCAGGCTCTCATGTCAAAATTGTGTTTACAAAAGCACCTGTTTGATCATGACAGTGGGTGTTTCAGGCCGCACATAAAAGTTTTGCGAGCAGCAGTTTCATTATCCCTGCCTTAGAGCCTCGAATAAGTTCTTTGATAAGTTCTCACGCAGATAATGTTTTGTATACCGTTGTTTAGGAAAGCCTTTGTTCATTCTCAGGAAGAAGGGGACTTGTAAATTGGACGTGGGTGGCTGCATTTTAAACCCTTGATCTCTCTCTTTCAAGGATGTCAGTCAAATAGGCAATGTTCATCACGAGGTTCGATTCTTGGAAACGATGGTCGAAGTTTTGTGCGATTAGGATGCAACGGCCTAAGCAGTTCTCGAGTTTGTGTCCACAACAGTTTTCAGTGCAATACGAGAAAAATAAAAATCAGCCTTCCGAAAAAGCAACAAACATTTGCTTTAGGATCAGTTCATTAAAGAATACAGTTCGAAACATAAATATTTTTCTTTTCCTTAAAAACCGGCCATTATATAGTGACCGTTCCAATGCAACGACCGGTATAACCAGTCAAAAAAAAAAATCCTTTTGATGAGATGTTAATTTTAAAATTTCGATATAGCGAGCATTCGTTATAACGAATTTTATCTTTGGGGCTTATGATTTGTTATAACGGGCGTCGACTGTAATAATGACTATAATAAATAATAATAATAATAATAATAATAATAACAACATTTGTCGTCCAAATTAAAAACCTCGTTGTTATAGTATTAATGTTACAGCATAGTATCCAAACAGAGATTTGTTTGAACAGCACACCAAGGTATATTGCAAAGTAAAACAGTCTTTCACTACTAACAAATAATAACAAAAATTTAAAATCGACTTGTGATTAATTTTAATTATAATGAGCTATTTGTGAAAAAAAGATTTTTAAGCTTTTGAACCAAAGGAAAATCATTAGCATTTAGGAGGTAACTGCGTTTTAGAGGATTAAACTAGACATTTCAATTAATTTTGTTTCTTTTTCTTTATTCAGTAAATTGTTTTCTATCGAATTGATGGGATTTTAATAAAAAGAAAAGATATAGCTAATTTCTGCGGTAAAATGTATTTCTTGGACACTTCTAAATAAATATTTATGAAACATGTTGAAAAGCAGCTGTGCTTTTTGTTCAAAATTTACATAGCTTCTGAAGTTCTAATTTTTGTGTTTCTTTCATTTTTTTTTTATCTCCAACTTTTTGCCGTTTATTATAGAAGAAATTTTTCTAGAGTAAGCAAAAATAAGTAAAAATTATTTTGAGGCAACAACTATACAACATGTTCTCAAGTAAAAATTTGGAAAAACGCAAAATTAAAAAAATTCGATGCGGCAAACTTATTAATTTTTCTTTGAAATTTATATCTAAGCCAAAGAAAGCGTGTCTGAGATATGTTTTTATAAAATAAATGAGTGGTAACGAAAAAATTGTTATATGTTGTGAAATATTTATATAAGGTTTGTAAGAACGTCAAATATTTCAAAAATATAAGAGAAATACATTATGAGAAACAAAAGTGATGTATATTATGTAACAGGCATTCATGCTGTGTAACTGAAGGAATTAAATGCGGTACTGCTTTTATCAGATGTATCTACTGAGTATCATCTATATTTTACATTAAATTAAAGATACAGAAATATATAAGTCTTTAGTTTGAATCTTTCATAAATCAAATGCATTCATTCATTCCTAGATAAATTATGCCTGTTTATTACAATAATTAAACACAGCTTCTTATATGATCAATCTTCAATGCATTGTGCTTTTTGTGTAAGAAATAGTAATTTATGCGTAATTTGTATTTAACGTTATTGTGTAAGAAATAGTAATTTATGCATAATTTGTATGCGTAATTTGTATCATATTAAGATTTTGCCATAATTAAATGCATATTAAAATTATATTTAGAAAGACAACGATAAAGAATGATGTCAAACACGCTAAAGGAGAAATATACCTATAGAATTAAAAACTACGCGCTCTCTACTTCAGATTAATTTCAGATTTTAAAAAATGCACAAGCGAATACGTCGTTAGAAAAATGCCGATGAAATATATATATATATATATATATATCACATATACATATATATATATAAACACATACATATTTAAGTGTATATATATATATATATATATATATATATATATATATATATATGTATATTTATATATATAATATATACAGTGGAATCTCGATCTATCGTTTTTCAAGGGACCGATTGAAATGAACGATATATGCGGGAAAACGATAAATGCGGAAACATATCAAATAATTATCTTGTAACTTTTGAGAGTTTTTGCCATAATTAAATGCATATAAAAATATTTTAAATTCTTCAAAAATTTTAACTTCTAAATTTTGGTATGATTTTGCTTTATATTTTAGACTTTCAAGCAAAAATTCTCAATCCTATTTTGAAAAATCAAAGTTTATTTTTTATTTATTTATTTATTTTTTTTATTTATTTTATTTTGGGGGGGAGGGGATCAGGGTGGTTAATGGAGCTAGAAACGAATGCATCTTAAACCGGTGCATCAGTTGACTTCACTAATCTTCAGTTCCCATGCTAAGCTTCGAATTATTTTTTCAATTCCTACTATTAGTTCACACTCTCTCTATATATATCTTGTTCAAATTTTCAATCGTTAATAAAAGTACTTTTTATTCATCCACTCAAGTTCAAATACATTTTTTTAAACTTGTAGTGGATGACACTTGATGTTAATACAGTTTTTTCAAATATTAATTCATTAATTAAATTTAATTAATCAATTTAAATTTAGACCATGTTCAAATTTTCAATCGTTAAAAAAGTACTTTTTATTCATTCGCTCAAGTTCAAATTCATTTTTTTAAACTTGTAGTGGATGACATTTGATGTTAATGCAGTTTTTTCAAATATTAATTCATAAATTAAATTTAATTAATCAATTTTAGTTTTAGACCTAGAGCGCCTCTTGCTCTTGAATAGTAATTTCCCTCTTGTTACTGTGTCAACGGTAGCACTGCGGTATCGCGGGTTTCTCCCGTCCTGTAGTTTGCGAGATCGAATCCCCAACCTGACGAACTTTTTCTCTCTCTTTCTCCCCTCCTAATCTCGCACAGTAGGCAAGTTTCTGGCAGGCAATCCTTTTATGCAATTCCTACTGTTAGTTCACACTCAAATTTTTCTTTGATGACCTAAGTAGGAATAGACTTTAAATTTTTTTTTTTATATATTACTTGTTTTTCTAATAACGTCAGGAAACGCATGTTTTCGAATAATATCTTTTGCAGCTGAAAGTCAATTTCTAAATGCAGTGTGTAAGTTGTTCACAAATTTAAAAAAAAAAATTATGTTTAGAAAGACAACGATAAAGAATGATGTCAAACGCGCTAAAGGAAAAACATACCTATGGAACTAAAAACTACGCGATCTCTACTTCAGATTAATTTCAGATTTTAAAAAATGCACAAGCGAATACGTCGTTAGGAAAATGCCGATGAAATGTATAGGTTTCTATGTGGTACCTCTATAGGTTTATATGTGAAACATAGATTCGAGGAATTTTTTTCTTTTTATTTTTCCAACTGTCCAATTTAGAGTCATTCTATTAAATAATGTTTGCAGTGGTGTAGCAAGCACGGCGAGAAGAAACCCTTTTATCGATGAACGAGTCAGTATTAAGGTAGAGGTACTGCAGCTTTTCGACAAAGTGTGCCAGCCAGCCTATTTACAATGACTAATGTAAATCTCTTACAAATAATGTGTCAATACTTTCTAACTAACTTTATTAAATATATGTCATTTAAATGTACGTGCTCATTTTCGCTTATTCACTGAACCAAGCCAATAGCAGCTCGCTACAGTGGAAACAAATGTTTAATTGCAAATGGTGTAATACAGAGGCTGTTCATACATTTTTTAGACGATGTATATTGTATTCACAAAACTAAATTACATAAAATTCTTGTGTTTTAAATGTTCTATTTGACATCCCTTATTCTGAACTATGTTTCGACACCGCAATTTCCAGGATAATAATGCCTTTTGAAGTGTCAGAAGAGGTATTCTATCCCATTCCTCCTGAACAGCTTTCCAGAGTCCTGTAAGGGTTTTGGGACGACGTTTGGATAATGCAGATTTTAAAAGTCCGAAAGCACAAAAATCCATAGGTGGTACATCGGGAGATTTAGTAGGGATATCAGTGAAGGGTATGGCCTTGATACCAGTTTTTTGCCCCATTTCTTTTAGGTAATTTACAGTGGATTTTGATGTGTGACTGCTAGCTTTGTCCTGATGGAATCTCACAGATTGATGGCACTCTGGGTAAAACGATGGTATTTCATTCAGAAAAATTGGCGATAAAATATGTTCCTGATAGTATTTGGAGTTAATTTTGACATTTCTTTCCACTCTCTTTATTAATAACTTGCCATTATTAGAAAAACCAGCAACAATCATGAATCCCTTAGAAAAACTTTCTTTCGATTTTTTGAACCATGTACTTAAATTTTCTTCTCCCCTTTTATGATAATAAATGGCTGTTTTTTTTGTTGCAATCATTTAAATACACCCATGATTCATCTATTGTGACAATTGTTTTCCATTTTACTTTTGATAAGTGTTTCTCATATAGAATTCTGCAGCGTGTCCTGCGTTCAGCGATATGACTTGGAAGAAGACGATGTACATTGCGTTTTTTCGCTTTCTTAAGATTTAAATCAACGTTTAACATTTTGTTTGCAGTGGGCACCGAGCATTTTAATGATTTTGCAACTGTCCTTTGACTAGGAGGAGTTTCTTTTAACATTAAACAACGTACCTTTGCAATAGTCGAAGATGTCCGTTTTTTCCTTAGATACTTGTTTGGAATTTTTGTCCCACTTGAGGCTATAATTTGACGTTTTCTTCCTTTCTTGTTGACAATATTACCTATCGACCTATCCATTCCAAAGAATACCTATCGACGCTTTAGATATCACAAAACCATGACTCTCACATCGTTTTTGGATAACGGAGTATGCATATTTCTCTTCGGAAAGAGAATAAATTCATAATTACTTAATGAGAATAAATTCTAATAAGTAGCCTTCGAGCCACTGCTTTGTTAAAAACGCCATTTTGTATAAAAACAAAACTTTCAAGCCCTAGACGATAATTCTGACTTTTAAA
The DNA here is from genome assembly GCA_907164885.2 of Dolomedes plantarius. Classification (NCBI taxonomy): domain Eukaryota; kingdom Metazoa; phylum Arthropoda; class Arachnida; order Araneae; family Dolomedidae; genus Dolomedes; species Dolomedes plantarius. Next base: position 204,687,036 of record OU015496.1, on the reverse strand, counting down.
AATATAGTACAATTGCAATTATTTCATTTGCAGCAAAGGATTTTTTATTACCGCTTACCATATTCGTCTAAAAAATGTGCGAACAGACTCTGTATATATGTATATATATATATATATATATATATATATATATATATATATATATATATATATATATATATATATAGATATATATTTATATGCTGATCACATGGACATTATCCAAAAAAATATTAAAATACAGTAAAAGAAATGTTCCCCAAACTGTATTATAATAACTGCACTATATTCTTCAGTATGTTCTATTAGATTTAATTTGAATATTTTCTTCTACATTATTTTGTCCTCAAAAATATCCGCTACAATTTTTTTATAAATATATTTTTTTAGCATTAATTACATACATTGACCGTTGTATTTAATTTGAATGTAATCCGTAGCGAAGCACGGGTATTCAGCTAGTATTTATCACAAATTCATAGTACACTAAAGCTATTTAAAGTTTAATTTGACTAGCACTGCCTATCATATTTATAAAGCAATCTGATTGGCTGCGAATGAGTACTATTACGTTATGGAAATCGAGTGTCCAGTATTGTGATTGGTTGTAGATTCACAACTGGTCAGAAAACTCTAGACTTCAGAATCATTCGGCCTTTGTTGCGGTATCAGGAACGTTGTCCTCTTTCTGTGCGCATCGTCCAGTCTACAAACGCCATTAAGTATGTGCGGTGAAGTAGTTGCCCAAAAATTCTTAGCACTCTCTGAAAAGTTGAAAATGTGGATCATAGTATTTGTCGAGCGCGGAATCACGGTTCATTCCCGATATCAGCCGGCGGTAGAGGAATTCGCCAACGAATTGACCTCCGTGTTACGTGACGCAAGCGTTCGAAATTCATATTTGGAAAATTCAAGGATTATGAAAACTCAAGACTTGCTTTTTTACGGTTGGTCCGGTGAAGGGACAGTTTTATCGCTTCTCATGTCTTACGTTGGAAAGATTGATGACGACGACAAGATTAAAGAGGTTCACGAGGCAGCCGATTTGTTCGTCAATTCTCTGGCCCGACAAGTGGACATAAAATTGCAGTTTACTCCAGAGTGATTACATAGGTTCATGTTTTGAGGTAAGTAAGTGATGCATTCTTACCCTAAAAATAAACTACGTGTGCGATATTGTTTCTATATTGGTAGTGGGAAGTAATGTGTAGTGTCAAAAAATTTAAAAAAAACTATTTATTACTACATAGAATTGTCAAGTTTATATGATTCAACAGAAAATTTAATAACATGGTATATAAAAAGTTCTTTTTATCTTGTAATTATTATTCCTGAATTTCAGAATGACTATTTAATTTACTTACTTAATTACTACTGAATTTAAGAAATACTACTTATAATGGAATTAACTTATTTAGATTAATATTTAAAGAGAAATAAAGCCCGCATTAAGAATTTAAATTAATTTAAAATTATTTGAATTTTTTGAATTCACAAATAATCAATCTTTTATTATTAAAAAAATCACGACAAAGATAATGTTATATTTGTATTATTGATAATATAAATTAGATCACATTATAAATGTATCAATTACATGTAAGCTTTGGTATGTATTTGAACTAAAAAGGGGGAATAACTTTGCTGATTAAAAAATCAAATAATATTTACTCTTCTTGCTTTAGCCGCTACAAAATTTTAATTATATCTTAAAAATCTAAGGTATCCATGATATCATTTTCGAATGATATTAACGATAAATCCGTTAGACGTTCACCTGACATTGAGGAGCGTAAATAATTTTTAATATGTTTTAATTTTGTAAAACTCCTTTCTCCTGAAGCTACTGAAACTGGTAAAGTTAAATAAATACGTAATACTATAGTTATATTGGAAAAGGTGTTAGATAGATTATTTTTATAAATGTAGTTTAATACATCATGCGGACACATGTTGTTTTTTACAAAACATTGCAAACTTTTTATTTCATCAAGCAAGGATACACCGTCAATATCCCGATTATGCGAATTTTTTTGATCGTTAAGTTTGATGTGAATATTTTTGTTAACCAGTCAATTCTTTCAATTTGCTTATCTCGTGAATGAGTTTAAAATCATAGTTATGATTTTTTAACTGTACAAATCCTTCTGTGATTGATGTTATTGCTGAATCTAATACCATGAAAAAAAATTGGATTTTAAATATTTGTTTAGGATCATTCACACATTCATATGATGATTCGTATTGAAACTTCCTCTGTTTGGTTCTTTTTAAAATTTCATGAAAAACGGGATCAATATTAAGTTCGTTATCTATTTTCGTCGTGGAAATAATAATGTTTTCAAAATTTTCATCGAGCGACTTTTCAAATTGTTTGTAATCATTTCAAGATTTTCTGTAATCGTTTGTAAATTTAATGTCGGATTCTGCATTATTTTATTTGCAACATTTACTAAACTTAAGATATCATACCAAATTTGAATGGAACAAATAAATTGAAAAGAAAAAAATTTTGAAATCAAGTTGTCAGCCTGAGCTCTAGAATCGATATCTTTATTTTGATCATATTTAATTTCTAAAAGAGCCTGATGAATTTCGCCGAGGATATTTTTAAGAGGTTTAAGGGCTTCTACTCACCTTTCCCACCCAGTATTCGAGATCGGTTTTAAAGTTAAATTTGTTACATGCTTTTTTAATACAGCCCACCGTTTCACGGATGCTGCGAAATCTCTATATTTAAGTTGGTAAGCCGACTTTTTGGGCAATACCTGAGAGAAAACGACTGCATCCTTTGACTTCATTTTGGTCTGAAACGTAAGACTGTAATCTGTAGATTTGTCAGATTTGGATTTTGTAACCGCATGTTTCTATTAATGAGCGACAATTTACAATTAAAAATTGATTTCTGCGCATGCTCAGTTGCATGTTTAAATCTGTCTTTGGAAACTAACTGTTTCTGCGCATGCTCAGTGACATGTTTTAACTATAAACACGTTTATTTCGAGGAGTCCCCAGATCTCTCTCTGACATTTTTATGATAATTATGTTTGTGAAATATAAGATTAAACCTGATGGAAATTGTTTTTAATTAGCGATAATTTACAATTTAAAAAAATTACTTTCTGCGCATGCTCGTTGACATTTTTAAATCTGGCTTTAGATTCTAAGAACGAGGCCGCTTAAAGGGACAGTGGACTTTCAAAATTGGAAAATTTGTCCCAAAATTCGATTGTTTTATTTTATTGAATTGTGAAACTACGGACGAGTAGGAATGTGTTGCACAAAGAATTTTTAATTTCTGTTATTACTTTCCTAGTTATATGCATTTGTATTTAATTTAGATATTACGTGGTTACTAATACCAATAACTTTAAATGTGTTTTTCTCAAATTAAAAATTTTAATGTCATATGAATATTCAAACTGCTCCAGGCGCATTTCTAATTACCGTATTGCTTTGAAATTTAAGTTTTATATACTTAACTGTATATCAAATAAATCTTATTGAAAATAATTATGCTTCGTAGCTCAGAATTTCTGAATTTTGTACTGGAAAAAGATGATTTAGAGGTATTTTGCGTCATAAAAAGGGTGTTTTCATTGTTATTATTTTTTTCTCATTATATTTTTAATGGATGCTTAAAATAAGCAATAAGTTTCATTGTTCATCTATAAGGTATCCTGTAAATAAAAATTACCATATTATATGCAAAAGAAATGCGCATGGAACATTTTTAATTAGGCCAATTTTCGATATAATTAATAATTCCAATTCATAAATTATTAATATTTTATCATTAAATATTAACCACTTTTACATATTTATGGTACTAATCACATATTGAAATTTCAAGCAAATCCATTCAAAACAAAAACAAAGTTAGGTTTGAAGGTCCACTGCCCCCTTAAACACATTAATTTTTTTCTGCACATTTTTATGATTTTCTACATTTGGAAATGAAATGTTGAGTATAATTTGCGTATTGGTACATTTATTTACTATCTAGCCGTCTTTTTTTGACGGGTACCAACTAGTAATTATATAATTCTTGTATTTCCCCCCCAAAATTAACCGTCTCGAAAGAAATCTTAGCTGCATCATTAAAAACTAAATTGAGTGAATAAGCAGCACATGGAATAAAAAAAGCTCTTGAATTTATATCAACGATTTATAAAATTTTCCGAAATATTAATATTTAATGATTTTAAATGATTTATTATAAATGCAAATAGTCATTGACCAGTTTTATTGTCCATTGATTCGAATCCTAAAAAAGTTCGCAAATTTATGCAGTATTTGTAGTTTTATTGTGGAAAACGAATCAAATAACAATGGAAAGTTTCTGGATATGACTTAGAGGTAGTGTCAAAAATTATAGAAAAATATTTTGATTCAACAAGGGACCTTCAAACTCGAATATTTTAATTTTTCAATTTTTAACTGTATATGCAAAATTAAGATAATTAGTTTTCTTTTTTGCTACATTAAAAACTCTTAGAATTCTAGGTAAAGAATGTTTGGCAGAATAATGCCTGTTTATGAAAAATGTTTCTCAAAAAATGCTAACGTCATACAAAATGCTTTCTACGTATTCAATATTAATTGAAATCCTTAATTTTTTAATTATAAGTTTACCTCATTTATATAAATATGATTGTGCATTTAATTTTTTTTTTGCATGAATCAAAATTCTTAAATATCTTTTTTCTATTCAGCCTACTGTTTTTTATGTTTGTTTTTTTATTTTTACTTTTTTTTATGGTCTATAAGTTTGAAAAATATTTGTGATTTCAAAGAATGTTGCACAGTTTTTTGGCAAACACTTTAATCAAAAATTCTGAGAATTTTGTAAGATATTAGAAGAAAATGAATGCGCTTGGAGCCTTTTGAAATATTCTAGGATTTTTGAAGAAATTTTTGATAAGTAGGCCTTATTCATAACAGGATTTGATAAACAGGCCTTATTGTATAAGACGTAAATGTTCTGTCATTATCGAATCAAACTTAGCAATTGTTTCTGCTCATTTTAAAATTTACCATTGTTATTATCATAAATTTTTTTGACGTACCTCTAAAATCTATACATTGCTTTGCCAAATATTGTATCATATAAATTAATCTTTCTATAACAGATTGCCAATAGATTTTTTTCACTTTCATATAATCTTTGTTGTGTTGAATCTATTGTACATTTTTTACTCACAGCCATTTTGAGTTCGCTATAATTTGAACTGTTCTTAATGTGCGCGGCACTTGTTTCACGTTTTTTTAGAATGTCACTTAGGTGTTTCCAATCATTGCAACCGTGTTCATCAGTAAGTTTGATTTTTTGAACAGCAAATATTTTGCAATAATAACGAAAAAAACCAAATTTCGCGTTTCTGAATAAACTAAGTATCTTCTATTTTTTCTCTGTTTGGTAACCTTCGATGATAATATGATTCGGAAAACATGAAACCTGACGCGTTTTAGGAAAATTCTAAAGAACTAATTGACGTGGACAGTTTTAAACTAAACAATTGATCATTTTTTTTGACAAAACCTTTGGCCAAGTACCTGGATCATTTAATTTCGACTAAAATTTGCAGTTTGCAGTTTTTCCGAAGTAAAATCTAAGTCGAGGTCAGTTACATCTTCTATAGATGATACATCAGTGTCTTCTAAGTTATCTTGTACTGTTTGTTCCTCGTCTCTCGATGTACTCTCGATGGTCTCATTTCAAGTAGAGGTACTAGAAGTGCTTGTTTCGTTTGTTTCTGAAAATTACCTCCTTTTCTTCTGTGCTGTTGGTGGTTCAGATTCAAGAAATTTATTTAATGATCCGGCAAATTTATGTTTTATCTCTTGTAATTTTCTATTATAATTTTCTTGATATCTTCTTGTTCATCAAGGATTAAAAAAATTTTTTGTTTAGTAAAAAAAAACCCAGTTATTAAAATTTATTTATCTATTTATTTTATATAAAATTTGTTAAGGTATTCATGTATTGAGATTGGTAAATATGAATAATTATTTTTTAAATTATAGATATAGTTTTTAAGGCTTAACCAAACCTTCGGTAATTTTTTTAGAATTTCAATAAAATAAAAAATAATAAATAAATATTAAATATAATAAAAACATAAATAGCTGAAAATGATATGAACAATTATTAATTACAGTTCACTGCGCGCTCGTAATTAGCAATTAACATTGAAATTTTGAGTAGAAAAATAATTTTATTTATACGTAGAAAATTTGTTGTCGAAAGACATGGGGCTGTTTTATTCCATCATAAATTGAAGCAATTATAAAATAATAAATTACAAAAATGCATTAGTATAATATGTTGAAAAAGTATAATATGTACTTACCTTTAATTTTTTAAGGCACTAGGACAAAATTAAAAGTAATTCTTAACACTTCAAGAGTCAAAATAAAAATGAAAACAGTTTTATTTGTATTCCATTTTTTAAACGGTAACACAAAGGGACAATTAATAAATTTAATCATAAAGATGCATACTTACGCAAAATTTCTTTCCTACGCGACATAATAAAATTATTTATTATAACACAATCAGTGATGCCTCTGAAAAACTGTTAATTAAACATATAAATTTGGTCTTTATTGATACTCTCCGACAGGCTTGATGCCGACAAGACAGATAAATAATAGTGATACTTAATACAATTTTACTATCATGCACGTTTATATTTACAAATAAAATAATACTTTAATATCATTCTTTTCTTAAGTATTAAGAGGAGATGGCCGGATGGCTAGGTCGCTGGCCTTCGGTTCAGATCCTGTGGGTTCGAATCCCACTGTTGGCATGGATGTTTGTAGCCGTTCGGAATCGGCTTTAAACTGTAGGTCCCGGTTTAATTAGCCCTCGTGTAGCAAAAAAGTTGACCGTAGCGCTCCAAACCAAAGCAAACGAACCAATCTTAGGTATTTAGAATAAGAATTACTAAGAACCTATAAAATAAATGTGTTAAGCAAGTTAATATTTCTACATTTTAAATATTTTAATTTTTATAATTTGCATTTTCTTTGGAATGGCGCCCTTGTGATCAGGCGCTTTTGTTCTGGTCACAACCTTTCCACCCTCACGCGGCGGCCCTGATGGTAGGTCCAGTCCTTTATAAGAACGATGATTCTCTGCTTGATAGTCCTGTCTCTAAAAGCTTCAACTTTTGACTACCTTATTCATTTTATTACAGCGTGTTTAAAACGATCTTTGGCACTTATTCCTTCAACTAGAAGGTAACCCGTCATTTTGACGTCATAATACTAATAATGACGTCATAATGGAAAAAAGTATATGAAAGTTAAAAAATATCCTGAATTATCTAACAATATTACATTTAATTGACACCTTGTAAAAGCAAACCCTTTCATTATTTTTTATTTATTTAGTTTTTCATGCGATTGGAGTAGTAGACTGCCATCCAGTTTTTCACAGCTCACTACGGGATATGAATACTTGAGCTACTTGATTCATTCACATTCAAGTTCGTGTACTTTCAGAATTCATCGCAAAAGTAAACAGATTTTTAAAAACTGTTAAATATACAGCTAAAAGCATCCAATTTATTTTAGTTCTGAATGTTTATAGAAAAATAGGCTGATCAAACGTGAATTGATGGAGAAGATATTAGTTCTTAGGTAAGAAAAAATTCTGATCCACATCTGAAATTGAAATTAAGCCTAACCGGCTGTTTGTTTAATGAGGGCTTAAATTGAAAGATGAGTATAGCCCGGAAGTGTTATACAGAGACAACGGCTAATATACATATAATTCACTGTGCATTTAATGAGAAGAGTATGGTAGAAATGATAACTTACTTCAATGTTGAATATAATGAGATGTCTGGTATCCTTAGTATATCTTGTAGTGGTACTTTCCCATTATACTGACTTGTCACCAACTATAGTACAAAAGAGTCGCCAATTAAAGAAATAAAAGGAATACAAGAAATTACTCACTTTTTACTCTCCATTTCCACTTCTCCGAACTATATTTCAATGCTAAAGTAAAAACAAATAATAAGATAAAATATAATACTGTTTTTTCGCGTCTATATATATAAAACAGTTCAGTAACTGACTGACATATAACGCACAGACCAAACCGCTGGACCTGAGGGGCTGAAATTTTGCATCGCGATTCTTCTCATAGTGTAGGGGTGCACTAAGAAAGATTTTTGAAAATTTCATCTTAGATTTTTTTTTAATTTAAATTTTTAAGCTGTTTTTATAACATTCTTTAAAGTTTGCATTTAAAATAATAATCCGAGGGTTATAAAATTTATATCACAAGAAAGATCAGGAAAATTCCTATAAAAGGAAATCTTTTTCGAATATTTACCATCCTTTCTCGATTTTTAATGAATTTTTAAAGATTCATTATTAGAATTTAATTTATTAAACGCTAATCACGTGGTTAGTTTTCTTTTTGTGATACTTTAAACTAATTTTGAATCACGTGCATAAGAACAAACTAAAAAAAAAATTATATTTTTTTCTTGCTAGTGCGGCAGACGATTAGACATATTCCAAAAAAAATTTAAATACAATGAAAGAAATGTTCCTCAAACTGCACTATATTAACTATACTATATTCTTTAGTATGTTCTATTAGATTTAATTTGAATGTACTTCGTAGCGAAGTACGGGTTTTCAGATTGTCACACATACTTTGTAAACTATATTTTAACTATCGCAATCTCCATGTCTTCTTTCAGTTTAATTAATATCGATATTCCTTTCATGCGAGATTCCTTATACCCGGAAATTTTATTTAATAAATGTAATAAATATTTAATGTTTAAATTTCATTTTCATCTACATCTGTTCTATTCTTATATACAGTTGTTTTGTCACTAACGCCGTGGTGCGTCTGTAGTTTGTAATTTAGATGTTTCAGGGATCCTATCCGGGTCTCAGCAAGAATATGAGAATGGTTGTTTCTCGCCAAGAGATTGGTATAATGGGATCGTACCCTTATATATTAGTAAGTTTTATTATATAAATAATTATTTTTTGAAATTTTATGAAAATTAAAGAAAAATTATGACGCGAGGAACATTTTGAACTTAACGAAACGACACGAAAACTTGTATTGAGAAAATAGAATTTAAAGTTTTAATTTGACTAACATTTCCATTGTTTACGTTTGAAAAAAATACTTGTAACTCGGTTAATAATGATTGGATCAACATACTTTTTTTTAAAATTTAAAGCTGATGAGTTGCAGAATCATTTTCTGAAAGAAAAAAAAAAATCGCTTTGGGGACATATTTTTGTCAATCTGAAGGTCCATTGTCGCCTTAAATAGTGTCCGTTCAGGGATTCAGTTGACTCTGAGGGAACTGAAAAAACAGTGTTTGAGTTCGTTATTGAGTTTGTCAACGAATTCACGGGTTCCAAATGCATTGATACTGATACGTTTCTGCTGGCTATTTCTTTTGAGTCCTTAAAAGGTGTATGCATATCTGCTTGCTGTCCGAGAAGTTACTCGTATAATATATATACTTTTTTTTACAGCGATATTTGTAATTGAATGAGTTAATATTTTCAATGATTCTTTCCTCTGGCCGTTGTATTAAGCTCAATGGTTGGTTGGGCATGTACGCCTTTAATCTGCCATAGAATAACTTTAACTCAAGTTTGGATTGAGATGAGTAATAAAGATACAGAAGTGTGAAATAAATTCCTTGCTGTTAGCGTAGTTTAAAATTATCAGTTACTAATGTTAATAAAAGTTAATCTTTTAATTGCATTATATTTCAGTGTAATGGTACGCTATAATTCAGAGTTTGTACACGCAGATTTCGTAGAAGATGTTAAAATAAGTCTTTTTTTTTGCATTCTGTGGTAGTTTTTATTTTCCATCCCTCGCCATATTAATATGGTACTTTTGTTGTTTTATTTAGACGTTTAATATTGATTATGATAAACAATAACAAAGAATTTTCTTTCCGATTATTTATGCTGGGTGATATGGATAAACATAATTATTTTATATTGTACTGTTTAATCTACATGGTGTAGTGTACCGAATATCTACTTAATGCAGATTTGATTATGATTGACCGGAAAAGGTAAATGGATATGTAGAATGTATTGTGGATTTACTTACACACACACACACACACATATATATATATATATATATATATCTGAAAAAGATGGCTTGGGGCAGCCCTGTTGGTACAGCGCGATGGTTTTAGATGATGAGGGTGCTCGGATCGAATTCAGGCGTCGCGCCACGAAAAATATCTCCGTTTGTGTCGTCCCTTTATAGGGGGTGATTGTGTCCAACTATATGGATTCTCCATAATAAAATGGACAATAAAAAAGCGGCGTAGTGTAGGCAAATGTTTGAGAACAAGTGACTCCGCATTGAAAAAGAAAAAATCTTCAAAAGTATTGTCCAGTATTCCAGTGCAATTTTAGCATAAACTGATCTGTTAAAAGTTCCAAGTTCTCGACTTTTCGCGTATTTCGATTGTGTTCGAATATAAAATCTTCTTTGGTGATGTTTATTTATAATACCTTCGATTTAATGCAAGAAATATAATATTTGAGTATTGTTGCAAAGAAAATTTACTTATAGTCATATAAAGATTTATACTTTATAGAGAGGGATGCTATTGATTTTAAGATATTATTGATAAAAAGATTTAGTTTTGTTTTTTATCAATATATTTAGAAAGTAAAAGATGTGTGATAAAGTGCAAATTTTATACAGATCCTTCAATTCAATATTTTTTTCAGTTCTGTTTTGTTTTATTTTATATAGGAACTTTTTGTCTGGGCAAGTTCATAGAAAGTATCTGTGTTCGTGAATTTATTTTATTTTGTTTTTACATTTTTAACATGGTAAACATGAATTCCTAAGTTTTAAGAACTTCATTGTTTTAAGAACCTAAGTTTTAAGAACCTGATGCATGATTTTATAGATTAATATAATTTTTCGCCACATTTTTTTCAACTGTTGCCAAGAGATGGAAAATTACAAGCATCTAATTTAGAATGTTTCTAGTATCTCGAATTTTCATTACAGATTCTAATTCTCTTCTTTACATTTTTTAGATTACCTGGGAGAATGGAATGACTCACTGATCTGATGAAATTAATATATAATGAGGCGCAGCGCATATTTTGGCCAAAAAATCTGCTATATACGTCAGCCACTGGATTTCACATGGTTCCGTGAAAATTTCTATTAACCGGTAGTTGTTGCATAATCACTCAATATCATGTAAACTTTACTATATTTGTAAATATTTTGTATTTAATAAATGTGTATTTGAACTTTCTATATGCGTTGTATTGAATAATTTAGTATTTCTACATAATCTGGTCTAAAGGATTTCCTTTTGTCTTGAGGGGTGTCATTTGGGTGGTTGCCTTACGTGGTACTGGGATGCGACAGTTGTACCAGCAGCATTTGTATGAATTGGTTGAAAAGCTGAGTCCTTTACTCAGTGCTTCGATTAGAGAACTGTGGTGACACTGAGGAAAACTGCATAGATTACCAAGGATGGGCAGGTCGCGAAACTATATTGCAGGTACACGTTCGTTTCAAAAGGCTGAGTTATTAAATTAAAGAATTAGAAGAATGCACGTCTTTGTTTGCTTATTCTCTGGCTCATAATGTGGATTTGAGAGGAAGGATTAATCCAGAGAGAGTTCATAGATTTATGTACTCAGAAAAAGGTAAGTGATGCATTGTTACACCTTGTGTAGAGACACTATTAATTGAACAAGGATGACTAGTACAGTAAACCCTCCTATATAAATTTTTCTCATTTTGAACAGTGGGTAGACATACCAAAAATATAACAGTGTGGCGACAGAACAGGGAAATCAGGGAAGAATCATTTTCTGGAAAAAATCAGGGAAAACTCAGGGAAGTTTCGTTTAACACAGGGAAAAAGTTGGAATTGATTAATTCTGGTCTTCAATTTTTGATGCAGAAGGTGACTGTGGAGATGCTGCAAATGTTATGAAATGTTATGATTTAGTCGCATCGTAATGCAAATGTTGAGAGGGTTTTTTCTATAAACAGTCACTGTTTGTGGGAGAATACGAAGGAATCTTCCTTAGTAGCAAGAAGGAGGGTTTATGATCATATAATTTCCAGGGTGGTATTGATGGCATAACAATTTCCAAAGATATGATCCACTATGCTAGAAACGCACGAGCAAGATATGAAGAATCGAAGAAACACCAAGAGAAAGAGCAAATAGAAATAAAGCATGCTTTAAAAAGAAAAAGGGAAGCAGAATCTCAATTGAAAGAGTTGGCTGCTAAAAAGGCAACCATTTTGCAGAAAGCTCAAAGACAAAGCATTATTATAGAGGCGGAGATGCCAACTCTGCGAACCCATAAAAACAGTTAAAACTCTAGTATATTAAATGTTCAATCTATAACTTAATATTATCTATCTATTATGGTATACAATAAAAATATTTTTTACTTATTAAATTTTCATTCATTTATCAGTCTATAGATTTTTAGTTCATCAAATGTCAAGTTTATCATTATGGCTTGGGAATTGTTCTGCGAACGGATGGAGAAACTCAGGGAATTTCATGAAAAATAATCTGGAAATCAGGGAAAACTCAGGGAACTTTTTACTTCAATTTTTGTAGCCATCCTGTATAACTTGGACAATTTTTAAGCTGTGTTTAAAATCTAATATTTGCCTACGTCTAATCAATATCTATTCCTTGTATTAAAACTGCCAATGTTTTTTCATGACCATTCTTCTTTAAAATTTTACGTCATCAGTGGATAGGCATGAATGTATTTATACATCAAAACTTTTGCATGTATTTAATACATTATGGAAAATGTATTTAATACATTACCATTTAGATATCAGTTTGGATGAATGTTAAAATTTTAAAGTAATAGATTAATATAGAGAAACTTCAAAAGTAGAAAATTTTTGGTGCCTGTGCGCACACAGTTCCAGACATACATATAATTGGTATCTTCTGTTTTTGCAACCAACCTGCACCAAATTTTACATTGACATTGTCTTAGACCTCGTAAAATAATCTAAACCCCTGATCAAGGTTTATAAATAACTCGGTATTTGATGCAAGTTGACACTTGAATAATAAATACTGTACGCAGTATAATTCAGTAATGCAATGTAATTCAGAATTTTACACGCTATGACCGGGGTCGTAATTTTCAAATTACGCCTGTGGGGTTTGCTGATTTTACATAGAGAAATGAGAACCAGTTATTTTTCAATTAGAATTGATTGACCATCACAAAACAAATATGAATTATAAACATTAATCATCATCATAAATGTATAAAACGATATATTTACTACTATTTTTATTAACATACAGATGAAACATAGAAATTATTAAAATTGTAAAAAGCACATAAGAACATATTACTTAACAAAATACTATTCTTTTTCATATATGCATTTCTACCATCCCTCGTCTATGGGAGAATTAAACTAAATCTCCCTTATCCACGTAAAGAAAAACTTGAAATGCGAAACGGGCGTTTTTTGAAGAATCATGATACAACAAATATAAACTATGCTTTGAGATGATTATGACTTTAGCAGCAACAGAGAAGTCGTTAAATTTCCCTTTTAAAAGTATTTACAACATTTTCTGAGTTCAGTTTCTCTTAAAAATACAGCTTTAAGGAAAAATCTAAGAACTAACAATCTTCAATTAACAAATGGTTATGATCAATTCAACAAAAATTTATGAAGAATACGCTTGGTTCCAAACGTTTAAAACCATTTCACAGAAAAGTATAAACGAGGGAAAACATTAAACTTAATTTTATTGAATTTATTTAAAATGTTTAATAGAATCAGAGAGGGCTTTAGGACCCTCTTGGGGGAACAGAGCCCCCCTATGCCCCTATCTCTGATGGCTCTCACCTCTTGTGTTAGACATGTCGAAATTTTTATATGGACGGTTCTGAAATCCTATTATAGAGAACCTCTCGCTGTTAAATCTGAAAGATTAAAATTGGTAATAAAAAAAATTTATTGGTTGGAAGCTTCACATTCATTTTCGGTGAAAACAAAGGCTAAACTGACATCGTGGGGGAATCTTAAAGCAGATTCCGAACGGCTCTAATGCTGCGAGATGCACCCCCCCCCCCAAACTCTAAGACTTCGGATTTGAAGGACTGTAATCAACATATGCAAAACTAAAATTATGACAATAATTAATATTACTATTAATATTACTTTAATTCATATTACTTTTATGACTGAAATTATGACTAAAATTTTGAGAAGACAGTCAAAAATGGAAATCGAGCTTTCATCGAGCGATATAAATTCTAGTGAAATGTTAAACACTGTTTTCAATATTTTCATTTTTTATTAAAGAATTAAAAACAATATGGGAAATCAGTCTTTTGAATTGAGCACGGAAATCTTTTCAGTTACGTTGCCAGATATACAAAGTGATGTTGAGAGTGGAAATAATATAAAGGAATGATAGCGACGGTGACGATTTCTTTTCTAACGCTTCTCGAAATAAAAGACGCACTCGTCTTTTATCGAGCGATATAAATTCTAGTGAAATGTTACACACTGAGTTCAATATTTTCACTTTTTTATTGAAGAATTAAAAACAATATGCATAAATTCGGGCTCTATACTTTCACAGCATACCGTCATCAAAGTGTTAACAGGAAGTGTTGTAACTATTTCGCCTTACAATACTGCTAAAAGCCCCGATATTTTCGAAAATCAATTTTAATGCGATAACTCTAAATAGTCTAGGAGTGATTCTTGTACACGAAGACAAAGTGGAAAATGATGTACTCGATTTAAGAACTTAATTTCAATCTGATTTTCAATGTTATTCTGCAATTACAGATGGACAAAATTAGTTGATACGCTAGCGTGGTTAGCACGAATTGTAAATAGAGTTGTCTACTTAGCTGCCGAACCCTGCAAAATGTCGAGGTTATAACTTAACTTAGCCATTTTCTTCGCTTAACCGAAAATGCAGAATCCAGTCTCTCTGAGTAAGTCGAAATATGTACTATATTCATTGAAACTTTGAAACTGTGGGCTAAAATATTATTCTGAAAGCTGAAGAATGTTTTTACCATGAAGTTCAACTATCAATAACAAAAGAGTGGTATTTGGATATTTGGGGTACTTGTGGGAAATGAGATGTTGAATAAGCTCGGGCCTCCTAAGTTCCCTTTACTTGCAAGATAATCTAGTTTTCAATAAAAAAATTTCAAAAGAGTTTTTTCCCAATTCGATAGACGGATGAACATCCTTATCTCCATATGACACCGCGGTTTTGCTAGCCACCTTTCTGGGAGCACCGTATATGTGGACCAGCTTTACTAGTCCAAGAATATATATATATATATATATATATATATATATATATATATATATATATATATATATATATATATATATATATGTGTGTGTGTATGTGTGTGTATTTATATGAATGTGTGTGTGTGTGTGTATTTATTGAAATGACCCACAATAATTGGTGTGTAATAAATAGATTTTTATTTGGGGCTATTTTTATAAGAAAAGGAATGACGATTCGGGGAAAATTTTCATATTGGAACATAAAATTGTCTTTATTAGTTTTGCGTTTTAAAATTTCTCTTAGATTGTCGATCCTTTTGAAGATGACTGTCATATGTATCATGTGTGAGAATGAAATTAAAATAGTAGCATTAGAATTTTCTGCAGATAGGCGTTTTAGCTAAATTTCATTAAAAATTTCTTAAAATTGACCCTTTTATAAAAAATTATCGTATTTACAGGTAAGTTTTTCTGTATTTTTTTTATTTTTAAGTGTTATTTTACCATAAAAGACCAAAAAATCCCTAAAAAATTTATTTTTTAAAAAATTGGCTCCAAACGTATGCACTCACATGAAGTTTTAGTATCTATTTAGTTTAGTAACTCCTACAGAATCAAATTCGTCATCTTCCTCCAGTACCTTGAAAGGGTAAGCTAAATGTTCATTCTAAATTCTGATGAAAGTTTTGAATCTTTTTTTAAAATAAAGTCTCGACGTAATCTATATATATTAAAGTTGCTAAGCCGACTTTTTGCTCAGTCCGTGAGAGAAAACATCGAGTTACCTCATTTTGGTCTTAAACGAAAGATTGTAATCTGTAGATTTGTCAAATTTGGTTTTAGTAACCGCAATTTCTATTAATCAGCGATAATTTACAATTAAAAAATTTTTTTCTGCGCATGCTCAGCGGCATGTATAAATCTGTCTTTAAAAACTCGCTGTTTTTGCGCATGCTCAGTGACATGTTTTAAATGAAACACGTTTACTCCGAGTAGTCTCTCTCTGCCATTTTTATTTTTATGATAATTATGTTTGGGAAATATAAGATTAAACCTCGTGGAAATTGTTTATTTCGCGCTGTTTAGTGAGCGACAATTTACAATAAAAAAAAAAAAAATTGCATTCTGCGCATGCCCAGACACAATTTTAAATCTGGCTTTAGATACTCACAAAACACGAGGCCGCTTAAACGCATTAATTTATTTCTGCGCATTATTATGATTTTTAACATTTGGAAATCATGTGTTAAGTATAATTTGTGTATTTGTACATTTATTTACTATCTAGCCGTTAGCCGTCATGTTTTGACGGGTATCAACTAGTTACATTTAAGTTCTCCTGATGACAACCCTCACACGATCCTATCAAGCATAATGGTTGAGATATAGGCACTCTTGGTACTGGTGGGGGGGGTGCACATGGCGCGTTCTATGAAACTTTACAGAGTGGGATCTTTACAGAGTGGCTTCACTTATATCATGAACTTATTTTTAATAATTATGCCCCAGTATCAGAGATGTGAGACAATTGGGTACATAATTATGCTGAATGTTGCCAACAGCATTCTTTATCTTTTTTTTATTTGCAAGACATTTTAAGATATAAAAGACACGAGAAAGGACTGCATTTTCCCCATTACTTGTAAGTTGCTTTCTTAGCTGAAACGCTCCGCTAAAATTAACCAAGAATTTTTAGAATTTTTTGGAGCTGCGTTCAGTCATATTGCCCATAATGTGAGAGATATTCTTAAGGACCCTTTTTATAACATTTTCAAACGATATCATTGAAACAACCCCGATTGCAACAGTGGTTGTGGGTTAGAAGGGTTCTGAAATCTAGGGCAAGTGACATGTGAAACAGACAGACATTTTGTACTTGATTCACTTAAATGAACTGGTTTTTAATTCGTTGCTGCACTTACAGACGTCCATGTCTAGGCCGGATATGGGCAAGTTAAATCCGTAGGGTCGGAAAGTCCTTCTGTGAATTTCAGTGCGGGTGGGTGAGGGTACGAGCACCCCCCCCCCCCCCATGTCGCCCCTGGGGGTGCTCGGTCAAAATTGAGGTGGCAACTAGGTAAGACGGACTCCGACCCTTGTGGTGATACTTTAAGAAAAAAAAGGGGCCACAGACTCATCCCCCGCCCCCCCCCGTAGCCTATATGGACCTAGTCAAGAACTTCCAGCCAGGGGTCATAAGAAACAACAACAACAACTTACAGACGTGCAACGCTGTTGGGTATGATGGTATAGATACTGTTGTACGTATCTTTTTATCTTTTTAATAATGTAAATATATTTAAAATTTGTAAAGCTGAGAAATGTGTAGAAATTTTTTTAATAAAATTGCCTCTAAAAAACGTGGGGATGGGAGAGCACTAGTTACTTCTGAGATTTAAAATTCCCTAAAAAGTTGAACCCGTACATTTTTTGTACATATTAACACTGTGTGCGGCCCCGAGGTAGCCTAGTGGTAATGCTTTGAGCTTGAGACGGCGGCTGCTAAGTTTGAATCCCGATGAACGCCATTAAATACCTTCGTGTCTAGGACAGTTGTGGACATGTTAAATCTGTAGATTGGAAAGTCCTTCTATGAGGTCAGTGAGGGTGAGAGGAGGTACGATCCCTCCAGTTGTCACCCCTGAAGGTGCTCGGTTAATATTGAGGTGGCACCAGAGGGTGGTGTTGTTTCACCTATACGGTGCCCCCATTGAAAGCAGCTAACGATTCTCGCGTATAAGTACGAATGTCTTCGTTGACAAAAGCCTCGCACTGGCAAACAACAAACAACATTCTTTGGGCTAAATTTTTAACTCTGGCGTAAATTTGAACAACACTGTATATAAACTGTTAAACCACAGTAGTATTTAAATAACTCTCACAGATAGTTGTTGAAGGATGTCGTGTGTTGAATAAACACACATCATTTGAAGCCAATTAACATAATGAATTGATATATTATGTTACGTCACATATTCAGGGAAATGAAGACGTTGGGATCGTCAGTATAATGAGTACTGTTAGTATCACCTGTTTAATTTTATTTATCGAAATGACACATATATTAAAGCATATATTAAAGGCACTGAACATATATTAGCACTGAACATATATTAAAGGTTTATATTTTTTCTCCCAGCATAAGAATCTGTAACTATTAGAGCATCCATAACTAAAGCTCACCTACACTTACCAGGATACTTTAAAACTGCTTGATAAAATTTGCTTTCACTTTTGGCGAAATTTTTAACGAAATAGTTTTGACGAGCTAACATTTAAATATATCCAAAAGCATTGATTTTCTTGAAATTTCTGACTGCACTAGTCTGACGCTTGCATCGTACTGAGTTAACTGAGAACTTTTTAGTTTTGTTCCCTTAGATCATGATTCAATTTTAAAGGAAATGAGGCTATGTCACCGGAATAAATCTGTTTCGTACTTTAGCATGTTAATAACATCCTTTTTTTTTAAACTATGCGAAATAGTACTTTAAGGTACGATTAAGATTAAAACGTATGCTAAAGAATAATAATTTTCCTTTGCATTATACACAATAAATTTGAGGTTTTCGCTACTGCTTATCAATAATGTTTGTCTAGAAAAATGTAACCAGTTTTTCTAACATTTTAATATATAGTGTGGAAAACGTTTGCTTTTAACCTTTTCCTTAAGATGTGGGATAGTATGTACCCCAAGACTACGGGCCCATGAAGATAAATAGATACATAGATAGATAGATAGATAGAGAGATAGATAGATAGATAGATAGATAGATAGAGAGAGAGAGACAGAGAGGAGAAGGTCCATATATGGTCTACATGTTTCATTTTTGAGGTCAGGCCAGCTATATGTTCATTATTTTCAAGATGTTAACATGTTAATACAACCTAAAACATGTAAGGATCAAGATAGGAGGGTAAACAAATTTTACAACATTCCGTGTTTTTTACAATACAATTAATTGCAAAAGTTGGGAAATTAGTAGTTTTTCAAATGGGGGTTTAAATATAGGCTACCTCTAACATTTGTGTAAAAAAAATATATAAAGTATAAATAAAAACAATCAAAACTCGGGAAAATGCTGCCTTTTAATTTGCAGAAATCGCACACATATACAAACTTTTCTGCCCCCCCCCCCATTCTGTGTGTGCCCACATTTGACACTGAAAACATCGCAGCTGTGTTTCTCCTATTGTGTCAGCTGAAAAGAATTCCTTTACAAAAGATGCAGGCTGCATCGCTGGCATTAGAATAATCCCCTGGCGGTGAATCCAGGTCTGTGTCACTATCATTAAACATGGGTTTAGTATGTTCTTCCTCGGAGGCGGAAGGATTAAATTTGATAGCACTCTTTGTACCACTTCCAGTTTGCCCAATTTTAGGTTACATTTCTTGGTTTTTACGGCTTCTACATCACTTACAGACAACGGACTCAGCTTCTCCTTTGTTTAGTTTAGTGCTGATTTGCACAATGACCGAGTGAACCCGTTCCGGTAGGGTATGCCCGTCAGAAGACATGCCTTTGAGGACTTGCGATCTCGAGTGGTCGCGAGTCCGGAATTGAAATAATTACAGAAAATAAAATATCAACACCCAAAGATAATTTTTTAAAATATATAATTTAAAAAAATACTTTTTATATTTAGAACAAAGAGCCAAAAATTTATAAAAAGATATGTTATACGTGGGAAAATGGTCTAAATATGGGCTATCCCGTTTTTAGACTGACTCTGCTAGCCCATTTTTAGACCAAGAGTGTGTTCAAATTTTACTGATAGGCATCTATTATCAGTTAAAGATATCCCTTGAATAATTATCTCAAACCGTAGCTTACTATTTTATAAGTAATGTGGTAAGAATAAAACCTGCAATAGTTAAGGATTAAACACTGTTCCCTCAGATATCACTGAGAATACGCTG
The DNA here is from genome assembly GCA_907164885.2 of Dolomedes plantarius. Taxonomy (NCBI): domain Eukaryota; kingdom Metazoa; phylum Arthropoda; class Arachnida; order Araneae; family Dolomedidae; genus Dolomedes; species Dolomedes plantarius. The sequence continues at coordinate 204,666,796 of OU015496.1, read as the reverse complement.
CATTAATGAACATAAAAATGACATTTATTCATTTCGCGTATTTACAAACTATATACATTAACTCCTTGAGTTTTGCACCTCCAGTGTATTCATGGCTTACAGCCAAATCAATCGATTTACACCTGTAAGGCACTCCAGCCAAACAAATCACAATTCTTCCACGTGGCTTCTCCGCACACGCAAACCGCTCGTCCGAGACAAAATTGAAGTCCACGCCCGATCTCTGTCTCTGTCTCTCTCTCTCTCTCACTGGCCTGCTCTGGCCTGCATAGACGAGCACCAGTCCAAACCGGTTCTCCTTCTCCTGCATAGCTCAAGAACAACACGTCCAGAACCCACTTGCACTTCCAGTCCTGGTTGTCATCTGGTTACTGGTCATCTGTGTACTAGACAGCTGGCACTTCTCTTGATCGATGGACCTGGAATCGCCTCTGGTAAACACCCAAAACTGTAATGAAACTTCACCATATTTTCATATAAAATACTGGGGGTTAAGCAGAGGGCCCACCGCCATCACAATATATATATATATATATATATATATATATATATATATATATATATATATATATATATATATATATTTTTATTTATTTATTTATTTATTTATTTATTTATTTATTTCAATGCGGTAGGCACTTGTCTCTAACGGCAGGTATTTCTAGACATTGTCCCATGAAGTTGCGGGAAGTTTGCTGGTTACTTTATTACGGGAGCACCATAGAGATGAGCCATAATAGCTCCCTATGAGGGGGAATACAAGGAAGCGACCAAGCGTTATTCGGGATTGTACTATCAATATAAAATTAGAAGGAATGGCTAAGGAAATTTTTTTTCCAATATGAGGGTATTTTTAGCCTTTTGGGCTTTTGGTAATTTTATGCCTACAGATATTTGAATTATGAAAGTGATATTTGTGTAAAATGAAAATTATAAACTCTGTATATGATAGCGAAGTGCCCCTAGTCATTATAGTTATATATCAAATTACATGTACTACAATCCATAGCTATCGGTATCTATAATAGAATAAATATTTTTAAAAGGAGAAATTTTTATATCCGACATAAAAGTATTTACGTCACAAGACAATTTTTTTTCTAGTTTAATATCCTACACGGGTTATATTTGTTGTTGCTGAGTTATAGTCATTTAGTCATATGCCTTTTTACCATTGCCTTGAAAAATGGCGGAAAAATTATTGTCATTTAGTTTATTTGTCACTGTCAAATATCACTCTACACAAGTTGTGCAAATAAAACAGTTATAAAAAATATTTCCTTTACAGAATGCGCCTACATTGAGTTAGACTTTTCTGATCAATAATCATTGTAGTTTAGCGCGTTTATGAGGTAGAACGTTGAATAGTTAACAGCACATGCAGAGCTGAACACAGTGGTTGCATAGAAAAATTTAATCTCAAGTAACCTTCAAGTACTGTGGTCTTTCAAAAGGGTATATATACATTTGAAAAATATTTTGATAAACTATTTTTTTGGTTAAATATTTTCAATTATTTTTATTACCACAATCCTGTTGGAAGTTCTAAGAACTATGCTTTTCTCGTATTTTGATTATTTTTTAACTTAAAAAAATAGTTTTGCGAACCGAAATCACGTTTTCGATTGAACTTATGACATATTCGGCATGATTTCATTAAAAATATTTTGTTCATTTTTCATATTTTAATATAAACGTATGCCACTGATGATTAAAAAAAATCATAGACTATGATTAAAATAACTAGTTTTACTTTCTACATCATCGACTTAACAAAAAAAGAAATCAAGCTCAATATCAGTGCAAGGTCTTTTTTCCTACAGGTTTTCTCAGTGTTTACATTTAAAGAAGATATAACATTACTTCTGCAAATTTAATGATCTTTTTCTCAATATTTTTTTCTTTTTTTATGGTATAAATATTATAAATTTGAAAACAGAAATAATTCGATTGTACGGGCGATCGATAGCATGCTTAAAAACAATTTCTTTTTTAATCACCACTGTGTTCTTAGAGACAGAAAAAAATATTAATGTCGGATTTAGAATGCTGGTTTTGAATATTCCACGAAGCTCTAATTACTGATTCAAATATACTCTCTTACATTTTGTAGGTTACTCCAAAAAATTTACTGATTCATAGGCCTCAAGAAAACGCGTGGAGACTGATCATTCATGTTTCGTCCCGAAAAGCTGTGCTATTCCAGTTTCACTGTTAATCTCAAGTGGATTCACTGAGAAAATATAAAATATATATATAATGATTTTACATTCATCAGAACATCTTAGGTATTCTAGCCATGCTTGCCTTACATACATTTTCTATTTTGAAAAAGTATTAAATAAATGTTTGAATTTAATCTTGTCTTTCTGTTATTTGCTTTCCCGATCAACAAGGCAATTTCAACTCAAATTTAACAAAACACCAAAAACAATTTATATAGAACGCGTCTCCCAGAGGGGACGTGTAGCTATAACCTTTTGAACCACCTATAGTCGTAGAACTGTCAAGTAAGCGTTCCAGTTAAACTGTCAAACAAACACTGTTTTGTACACCTGTCAAAATGGAAATTTCTCCCACGTGTAAGTTACTTTCTTTCCTTCTCCCGAGACACTGGTAAAGAGCCTGTCCTACAGGTTAGAAATTTTATTGTTTCTATTTTCTATCAAAATAACATGTCGAAGCTTTATTCAGTGTTTCGAGTGTTTATTGAGGTATGTTCAATTCCAAGCCATCGAAAAACTCCATGAAAGTCATCGTCATCGGAATATTTTGTTGAGTATAAAAAGCTGCCAAAATGATTGCTATGGCATATTTTACACAGGCTGTACTTGCAAAAATGATATATTTGTAGTTAAATACAGTGGCAAAGGCACAAGAAACAAAAGAACAGTATATTCAAATACAAGTATTTACCAGTGGCGCAACCATGGAATGTGCTTTAAGGCCATCTCTAAAGTTTAAAAATCAGGAGAAAAGGGGTGAGTTCATTCGTGTTTTCGGGGGTGAGAAAAATGGATTATTTTATCAATTCACTATAAGTAAAACCTTTACATATTAGAAACGGATTCTGGTGGCTTCAGTGATGTTATAGAAAACAGATCTTTTGTTCACTTGTGAATCATTTGTTGTTTGTTCGTTGAGAACTCAACTGTCAACTTTTGCAACACAAGAGCTAATTAGACCAGTACCTACAGTTAAAAATATTACCTTTGCTTTAAAAAAAATTACTTATGTGAAGAAAAAACAAATCTTAGTCCAACAGGCATGTGCGTGAAACATATACACACATACAGTTATGGAGATACATATACGCATCTCCACATATACATATATACACATGCAAACTTATATATACATGCAAACATATATATAAAGATGCAGGTGCACATTCCCACATATACACATAGAAACATACATACATACATATAGGCATACACACATAATAACATTCACACATATATATAAACACACGTAATCACACAAATGCAAAATGTGTAAATGTGCATGCATACACATGTATACATATAATACAACATCATACATATCTATATATATATAAATGTATGTATGTATGTGTGTATGTTCCAGCAACACTCTGGAGCACCTGAAGCAATTTCAACCAAACTTGGTACACATATCACTTACAATCTGGAAAGAAACACTGGGGATGGTGATAAGACATCCCTAGCACCCATGGGGGTGGGGGGCAGGGGGCACATGTAAATATAATCGAAAATGACTGATATTAGTGTCAAATCCATAGTTTTCGGGGTCTCTGAGATTAATGGTTACACTCCCGATGCATTCTATGTGCAAGTTCACCCCTCCATCAGCATAAGGGGGAGGAGGAGGGAAGAAGTGATGTATTTACGGTGATGTGTGTCACATTTTTTTAAAAATCTTTCATAATCCTTACCCATTCTACAGAAACTTACAGTTTGACTTCTTTTATAATGTTTACATTCGGAATAGGTATGCGCGTAACATTCGATTAAATTGTGTTTTTAAATTGCTCATTCATATTAAAAATCATTCTCAAATGCTATGATCTGTTTCTTTGTTTTACTTTACCAGTTTAATGATTTGAAGTTTACATTTATGATCTCCATTTATCCGTTCTTAATTTTACTTATAATTAAGGATGAACTTGAAAGAATATTTACTTTGGTTATTTGATAAAAAAAATTGAGACGGCTGGGATATGACAACGAGCCCAACATGAGGGGAGTTATTTCTGATATTCATTTAAGAGTTACATAAATTAATCCCAGAGCTTTTCTGTTTGTTTGTCCAGTGTTTCTTTTTTCCAAAGTTCGGGGTTTTCAGAAACCCTGACGATAATTTCCCCCCTCACTCGCGGGTGGCAAGTCGGGAGCGCTACCCCTCGCTGTGATGGGCGGTCTTGTCAAAGTTATCAATGATCCCCCCCCCCCCCTCCAACAGACGAAATTCTCAGCAAATTTTTTTAAAACATCTTTTTTTGTCAACTATTTACAGCTACATAATTGCAGATAATCAAATAAAATTGGTATTGTCAGATAGCCTGAACTTTTCTGCAATACTCTACCGGATTCATTTTATAAATTTCGTCCACCGAAGGAATTCATGAGCGTTTAAAACACACTATACCAGATTTTTCCCCGAATAATTTAAATTTTAGAATATTAATTGCATTTTTCTAAAAAATGAAAAAGGTACACAGGTGTAAAATTTCTTTCTCTATCACGGAGTATAATTTTTAAAAAAAAATCTTTGAATCGAAGTCGGCAAACCGTGGACAAATTTTCTCCATAGGTTAACATTGAGGTGAGCGAATCCAATGGGGTTTGTACACAGCAGCCTTAATAGTGAAAGCTGCTTTGTAGTAGCCATATTAAACTCGCTTACCTCAATGTTAACCTACGGAGAAATTTTTTCCATGGATTATCGACTTGGATTTACAGATTTAAAAAAAAAATTACACTCCGGAATACAGAAAGAAATTTTATACTCGGGTGTATTTTTCATTGATAAAAGCAAATAATATTTTAAAATGTAAATTGTGCGGAAAAAAATGTGGCATAGTATATTGAAACACTCATAATTTCCTTTGGGGATGAAATTTATAAAATGAATTATATAGTAAAATGTAGAAAAAGATTAGGCTATCTGGCAATACCATTTTTTTTATTATCAAAGTTTACGTAGCTTAAAATAGCAGAAAAAATATGGAATTGCGGAAATTTTCTCCTGTTGTTTAGGGGGGGGGATGATTGACAACTGTGAAGGCACAACTATCTTCTATTCTCTTCTTCTTTGTAAAAATATGTTCTTTTTGAAGCAAGTGCCTAATTTTTAAAGGAGGAATTCGATACGTTGGAATCAAGAGCATCCCTTATCAGACTCATTCTTCTGTTATCTATTCATCAGGGTAAAAGTTCGGACATGTCTGATAAATGGTGCGATATTCTTTTCAAAACTAACAAAGCATTCAAAGCAGGTAGGGGAAAATACCTTTTGCCCTCCTTGATCCCCAGCTGTTGGCTTTGAATGTTTCTCGTGGGTACCACGTGTGAACGGATCGTTTCTATGCCATTGTTCTCCAGTCGGACACTAAAAGGATTGAAGGACATGCAACCTGTCTGACAGGCTAGCCGTCTGCTCTAGGTCTTGGTGGGAATGGTACCTATATAAACCAGATCGGTGTGCAGTATACAGGCAGTTTAGCTTTCGTGCAGGTAGATTTCGTATCTCTTGAACTCGACTCCAAATATGAGTTTCGTCACTGCCAGCGCTTCCTTCGATGTGCCTAAAAGAGTAAGAGGCAGGGTCTGGGTAGTTGTTGAACGTGGATCTACGGTAAAATGCTTCTACCAGTCTGCTTTGGATGAATTCGCCCAGCGTTTGACATCTTTGCTGTCTGATGCCAGCCCGGAGGAGAGGAGCATAGAAGACGGGCAGTTAAAAGATCTGAGTTACTACGGTTGGACTGGGGGCGCAACGATACTTAGGTTATACATTTTTTATATGGGAAGAATTCCTAACATACGTGAAGTCGAAGAGGCCGCTTCTTCTTTCATCAATTGTCTATCTCGTAAAATGGACCTCAAGACTAGGTTTACTCCAGAGCGAATTCACAGATTTATGTACTAGGAAAGGTAAGTTATTCATCATTTAAAGTTGGAAATGAGTTTTGAAATTTTGATACCTTTTTCAACATTATTTTTAAGGGGACTCACGACTCTTTAAGTCGAGGAAAAAAGGCATATTTTCATACTTTTTGACTCTTTGTAACTATTTCAATTTACTCCCAATTTTTCAAAATTTTATGTATATGATAAATTGATATATTTATTTTAATAAACAAATATTCAACTCTCAAAATAATTTTAAATAATTTTTTTTAATGCTTTAGATATACCTTGTTTTTTAAGTATTTTTATTGTATACTGGCTTGCGCGCAGAACTATGAAATTAATTTTACACTTAAATGTATAATTCCTGTTTTGTATTTAAAATAAATAATTCAAAATGCAATTGAACTAAAACAATCAACATCAAAATTTTTTTCAATTTTTTTAAAACTTTTCAAAATATACTTAAATTTTTCTTAAATTTCTGCATTAATTTACCCCTGAAAAAAATAACAAAATGTGCAAAATTACATTTTGTGAAAAATGAGTTTAAAATCTTTCTTACCATAAACTTGATCAGTAATTAAATATTTAAAATATCAATATCTCCGGAACTAAGCGGAATATTTTCATGCGGTTTGCTTTATTTTGTTCAGAAATGATCAGGCTTTAACATATATTTTTTTTCAAAAAATCGAATGTTTTAAAGATTTAAGAGTAGTGAGTCCCCTTAACGAAAGATAGTCACTCTAAATTTATACCGAAATATCATCGAGGTGTGTTATAAATCTTATTTTTAAGAGCTTTAAGTTCTGTTTCGGGCAGTATGGGGTGACTATTCTAATTTTTAGTGAGTTTGTTTTCTGTTTTACTGCCACCAGTATATGAGAATGTATTTATTTTAAGTACCAAACGACTTTCTTTGTTTCAACCCGAATTGAGGAGAGCGATTCAAATTTTAAAGTCATAAAGAACATTTTAATTATTGAAATGGTTTTAATGATTGATAAAATTAATCATTTGAATGCAAATATAACAAAAGGCTGAGCAATTAATTGCAGTATGTTCAAAATGCCTTTGATCCGTAGATATTTCTTTTCAATTGTTAGATATTAGTGAAACCAATCAGGAATTATAAAAAACCTTAATACATTACTAAAATTAACAGTAAAAATGATCAATTAAAGTTTATTATGATGATACATTAAGGTTTTACTATTCCTTTTTCCTGTATCTGAGGCTTTTTAATCCAAATATTTTTGATATCGACATATTTTTCTTCCATTGTAACATCTGATGGAATAAATATAAAACAAAAGTGAACAAGTAATTAAATAGGGTATTTTTACTCAACTGATTTTAGTTAATTAAAGTGCTCATGTTATGCGTGAAATATCAGATTATAGAACGTTTAAAAGCAGTCTGAAACATACGCTTTTCAAATCTTTTATTCAAAAAAGTTTCAGCATAATATCTGAGAGGGATTCCGAAAGCAATTTAAAGATTTTTAAGTTAAATATGTAGTTCTTTTTGTGTCTGTATATGTTCAATTTGCTGGGATAAAATTTAAGATAGCCCTGTTTGTGCTAAGTACCCGTCCAAAGTCCTTACTCCAGCATCTCATTAATACATATTTTATCATTTTTAAGCAGAAATGTTATGCAGAAAACCTCTGTGACCCGATAGAGAATAAGTAAGGCAATTTTTGAAAAAGCATCATTTATTTATTTACTGTATGTTATAAAAGTTGAAATATTTAAGAAAGAACATGTAATTTCTGTAGTGAAGGTTTTGTCGTTAAGTAGAAAGCTTTAGAAATATTAAAAACGAAAAAAAAATCACTTTTGATTAATTATCTTATGCCTTTCACAGTTACCTTTCCCTAGAACAATTCAAAGACATATGTTATACGAGAAAAATATTTAACTGGTCAAAACTGAAAATTTTTTCAGCATGTTTTCAGTTATAGTGCTTTTAAGTACTGTAAATCGAAAATTTTAATGTAATGAGCAGTACTAGAGGATTTATTTTTCATCAAACATAATTTGCAGATTTCGTGTGAATTTGGTTCGTGCCAATTTTTTTTTGGAACAGATGTAGTATACGCAACGGGCCATCGCAGAATTTGGCGAAAAGTTGGCGCCAAAATCCCGTTCGGAGACCTGCTAGGCTTAAACTGCGAAATGTAAACAATAAATTGGAAATCAAACTTACTGCTGGCTTTATGAAACTCGTAGGCGCACACGGGATCTTCGCATCGCTTAGATACCCTTGCTTCACCCCGCTACGCTTCGTTAAGCATCCGTCCAAAAACATTACAGAAAATCCCCAGCCGATGGCTTCGCTACATACCGCTGGCTGTTGTACAGTAAAAAAAAAGCTTCCGATGGCTGTAGCAGTCAGTAAAACAAAGCTTATCTAAAAAAAAAATACCATCCGATCTTAAAATCCTCCCTGACGTAATATAAAAACCGCCAAACGACCATCAGATTTGGCGAAAAATCGCCCCTTGGCGTTCGTTGCGTATACTACATCTGTACCATTTTTTTATTTCTTTTAATTGAACTGCTCAAATAATATATTCCATTGCAGAAGGAATTAAATACTTAATTGTACTTCAGAACATTTTCTACCTACTTTTTACAGGATGCTTTAAAATTGCAATATTTAAAGTGTAATTTATTAGCCTATATAATTCCCAAATATTTATTTAAGTCTCTATTTTATTTTCCTTTTAATTTAGGGTACTCCTGCAAAGGATTTTTCTATGTATCAGTAAAGGCACGCGTGTGGTGAAAATCCAGGCATGTTTTTAGCAGAACATCGACATTTTGTAGCAAAACCAAATACAAAACAGTAAGCTATATGTAATATCTTTGTAAATATATTTTAATGATTATTAAATTTTTCTTGACTAATGTGGGTGTTTTAAAATATTTTTTTGCCTAAATTTGAATTGTGAGCTTTTGGAGATGATTTTGAAAACTGACAATAAATTGAGTGGAATAGAATCAAAACTAGAAATCTTCATTTTTAAAAAAATTGAATTAAGGATGTTTTGTATAGTATTTTAATCACTTAAAAACGAAAAATTTTGGAAAATGGCCTAGTAATAAAAAAAAATGTGGGAATTCTCCTAAAGGAAATTTCAAATTTGCATCTTCAAAAATGCATAAGGTATAGTTCTTTGCCGTTTACAAAAATAAAAAATGCCTGGTGGAGATTGCAATTTTTAATCCTACATCACTCAATTATTAAATTTATTAGATAGAATAGGTCAAATCCTGCATATGAATGCAATTTTTCAAACTTTTTGGACTGCCACAACTTAAAATGTTAAGTTTTTGTTAATAAATATATATCTAAAAGATACCATAAACGCAAGATATCCTACAGAGAGAAACAATCTTGTATCGTTTAATACATTTATAAATGTTTCTTTTGATTTATAAATAATCATTAAGAAAATTTTTGAACCTTTATGATGTGCACATTATTTTACAGGGGGGGGGATGAGACGAACTGTACTAAACACTAATATTTGTTACATATCATCGCAGTTTAAAATTATCGATATTAGGTTAAAATAATATTAAAAAGGGCGAATGTTCAAGTTGTTTTGGGATTGCATCCTATTAAACGAAAAGACTCAACTTACTACATATCTAATAAGAGAAATTTTTTTACAATTTTTTCTATTCTTATGAATTTTTCTTTCGCCTCTTAAATAAAATAGAAGGAAAAGTATCATTCGGACATTAAAACTTTAGAGGATAACTGCACAGCGTTCTCTTGGATAGAACAGAATATCTTGTACAAAAAACATTAGAATTTAGGAAGTAGCAAACATACTGTAACAAGCTGTATTTAAATTCAAAGCAACGAAAATCACTGGGACGTCAAACAAAATACAAAGAGTATTCTTTTCATATTTAAATGACATCACCAGAAAAGACAAAATCTATGATATATCATTACACAAAAACATTAATATTGTAAAATGCTTTTATAGTTTTTTTTCCGTATCAAATCTTAGCATTTCTGATTGAAGCAACGGCTAAATCGAAAAATGTAAATATTTTACATGAATGCAATTTTACAAAATTGTCGGACACATAAACTACCATTACTACTAAAATGTACTACTTAAATGCTGGAATAAGTCTGATTTTTTTGTTCATAAATATATAGCTACAGCAGGGGTGTCAAACTCGCGGCCCGCGACGAACATTTTTGCGGCCCGGCCAATATATTGGCACACAATAATACATAATAAAATAACCGACGCAGAATTATAATAATATAGGAAGGATTCGCTAAATGTTTTTTTAATGATACTCTTATTTTGCTATTATTAAACAAAATGCATATATTTATGTTGAACATACTGTAATTAGGTAAATAAACCTACGTTTCTATTAATATTGATTCTTTTTGCGGCCCACCTATAGTTAAACATTGTTTGTTTGGCCCAAGGTAGCCTTTGAGTTTGACACCCCTGATGTACAGGATAGGGTAAAAGCAAGATATCCTACATAGAGAAACAATATTGTACCGTTAACTACCTTTATACATTTTATAAATGTTTCTTTTCACATATCAATAGTCATTAAGTTTTAGGACCTTTATGAAGTGCACATTACTTTACTAGGGAGAAAGAAAGAAATTGAAGTGAGCTGTACTAAATAACGATACATTGTTATATACGATCACCGTTTATTGATACAAAACCATTGATATCAGGTTTAAATAATATTAAAAAGGGCAGATGTTCAAGTTGTTTTCTGACTGCAATATATTTAAAGCAAAGAATATAGTTATGATATATCTAATATGAAAAAAATATTCACGTTTTTTTCTAATCTTATGAATTTTTCTATAGTCTCTTAAAAAAGGTCTCTAAAAAAGGAATTAGAAGAATCATATTGCCATCAAAACTTCAGAGATTAAAACACAGCGATAGAGGAGAAAATCTTATACAAAAACACCAGAATGTAGAAAGTAATATTCAAGCAAACTTTATTTAAATTCAAATCCCTGAACACTACTGCAACGTAAAACAAAATGCTAATGGTCCTCTTAATTTTTTTTTCTTGATTAAATGATATCACGAGAAAAGACGAAATCTATGACATTTCATTGCAAAGAAACTTAATATTGGTAAATGTTTTTATAATTTTACCCCTTTTTTTCACATCGAATATCATCATTTCTAATTGAAGCAACAGCTAAATGGAAAACTGTAAATATTATATGTTAGTGCCTTTTTACAAGATTTCCTGACATATAAGCTACCATAACTATTAAAATCCATAATTAAGCGCAAGATATCTTACATATAGAAACAATATTGTGCCGTTTAATACATTTATAAATTTTATAGATTTTTTTTTTCATATATCAAATCATTGAATTTTTGGACCTTTATGAAGTACACATTATCTTTCGAGAAGGAATTAGTGGTAGAAAGAGACAAAGTGAGACGAACTGTACTAAATAATGATACATAGTTGAATACGATCGCTGTTTTTATATACAAAGCCATCGACTGCAATATAATGAAGGCAAAAAATTAAGCTTATGATACATGTAATATAAGAACTTTTTTTTCACATTTTTTCTAATTTTATGAATTTTTTCATCGTCTATTAAAAAAAGGTCTCTAAATAAAGGAATGGGAAGAATTATATTGACATCAAAACTTCAGAGATTAAGTGCGCAGCGTAGCCTCTGTTTGAGCAGAATATCTTGTACAAAAACACTAGAATTTAGAAAGTAATATACTAAGAAGCTTTTTTTTTAAAATTTAAAGCCACGAGCTCCAATATAACGTAAAACAAAATGCTAATGGTATTAATTTTTTTCATGATTAAATGATAAGAGAAAAGACTAAATCTGATAATTCATTGCAAAGAAACTTAATATTGTAAAACGTTTTTATAATTTTTCCTCCTTTTTTATATTAAATCTCAGCATTTCTGATAGAAGCAAAATCTAAAATGAAAACTGGAAATTATGAGCCCCCGACACTGATAACAGAATTTTTGTATAGTTAGAAGACTGATAAAACAAATGAATTCAGATACCTAGTCGTTTGAAAAGGAATTTCGCTTTTGTTCTTCCGGATTTTTCCGACAGTGATAAAGTAAATGGACGTCTTTTTTTTTTTATTCTAACCTTTATCCTAGAAACTGGGATGCAGGTTTGAGTGATAACAGCACACTGCCTTTCAACTGGAAACAATACGGGAACTTTCTGTTACTAATCTTGTATTTGAAATGCGGGGTGTATTTCTCTTTATTTTGGTAAAACTATTTTAATTCCCTGGTTTCAGTTCATTAAAATTGCTGGAATTAAAAGTGCGTCAGACGTGAATTTGTGTGTATAAATTTTTCAATGACAAAAAGTTATTAAACGTTGCAACTGAACTTCAGGTATGGAAAGAAAAGTTTTGTGAACTTCGTAAACCCCAATCTATTATCCTTCAACGCAGAATAGCTCAAATTTATACCCGAGCTTTAAGGCTGCTATGTACTAAGAAAAAAAATCGTATTTCCCTTTTCCTCTTCTTGCAGACTCTTGTGGTGGGAGGAGTCCAGTTGACAGTTCGAGAATTCCACCCCCCTTAGGATTGACATTTTGAGGGATTGTAATGGCTCTCTCTCTATAGGGGTGGGGTTAAGCACTGAACCAAATTTTTTATTTAAAATATATTTTAGTCAACTATTTACAGGTACATAAATGCAGATAATCCAATAAAATTGGTATTGTCGGATAGCCCGAACTTTTCTGCAAAGAGCTACAGGATTCATTTTTTAAATTTCGTTCACCGAAGGAATTTATGAGCGTTTAAAAGACACTATACCAGATTTTCCCCCAAATAATTTAAATTAAAAAATATTAATTGCATTTTTTAAAAAATTGAAAGATGTACACAAATGTAAAATTTCTTTCTCTATGACGGAGTACAATTAAAAAAAAAAAAAAAAATCTTTGAATCCAAGTCGGCAATCCGTGGACAAATCTTCTCCATATGCTAACATTGAGGTGAGCGAATCCAATGGGGTTAGTACATAGCAGCCTTAATAGTTAGAGTAACAATGACTTTGAAAGACGGGTTAGCACAATATTCTTTGAAGGAAGCTTTAATATTATATTACACTTACACACACACACAGACATTTTTTTTTAGAGTAGATAAATTTGCGCTGGTCGTTTGAGGGCATGCATCAAATGACCAGAGGATTTGAAATGAGAAAATCTACTGGGTTGCTCTGTAGAATGGACTGTGTTTACATTCCGGTGCCTGATTTCGAATACCCTACGTAAAAAGGCATTTTACACGAACAAAATCTTAGCTATTACTGCTTCTCTGAAAAAGATAAATGCCTTAATCCAAAATTCCAGAACTCTCAGCAGTGACTGGATAATACTAAATTTATTTGCCTGTATTTTAATGCCAAAATAAAAAAAATGGGACACGGAGACGTCTTATTTACACTCCGGACATAGATAGGAACAGTATAACACAATTTTAGTCAAATTCGGGCCACGTGTTATCGAGTTATAGAAACTTTTAATTGTATTTTCCGATATTTGAAACATTAAAATTGGCAATCGTGCTGATCTCACTGAAGCAGTCTTGTCGGTTGAACGAAGAATCTCTTGAAATAACAAAATATTTTTTTGTTTAAAAGAAGACTTAAGTTTGGGGGCGTCCATTAATTACGTGAGGCTTTTAGGGGGGGGGGGAGAGGGAGTCGAGCCGAATCTCACCCAGTCTCACGTGGGGGAGAGGGGGGGGGGGGGCTTGGCAAATATCACTTAATTTTTTTCCCCGCAAGAAACAGTGTAAAATTGCAAGAAAACTGGGTTATATTAAGTAAAACATGTTTCTACACTAAAATATGGCTAAATCCTACACAATAGTTCCAGTAGTCACTCTTGAGACCGCACATGAGTCCCCGTGGACTGAATTAGAATGAATATTCTTTTACGAATTTTAGTAGTTACTATTTAAGTATTTTATTGCTCGATTTTCTCACTGTGATTCTAGACTACGTTCTTAAAAGTCTTAAATACTAGTCTTAACTAGTCTTAAATAAAAATAATTAAGCAAATTATGTTTTTTTTTTAAATAAATCCAACGCAATCGAGCACAGATTAACGTATTTAAACTAAAAATACGCATTTTGAAAAATCTCACGTGAGATTAGGGGGGGGGGGAGGGGGTCGAGCCAAATCTCACGACATCTCACCAGGGGGGGGAGGGGGTCGAAAAATCGCCAAAATCGCCTCACGTATTGAATGGACGCCCCCTTATGTGGCTCAAAAGTATTATGATTTTGAAATTAAGATAAAGCAATTCGTATATTGCCTTAAGAATAATACTCTTGTATAACAAGAAAATTAACATTAGAATTGCCAATTACTGAAATTGTTTATTTACAACATATTATATTTTTCTTGAGAAAAATAAAGAACTATAAAAAGTTTTAAATAAAACAAATTTACTATTTCTGGAAATTGTTTTACTGCTTTTATATAGATTTTATATCGGAAGCTATTTAACGATACTAATAATTGCTATTACACGAAAAAGGAAAATTTTATATTTTGTTCTGATACAAGGGATTACTGCAATAATAGTCACTTGCGATAATAACTTGCGTGATAATGACGTCAAAATGACGGAAACATGGTATGAAGTTAAGTGGTTCTTATTGGAAGAGGTGCTTTCAGTGACGCCTTTATAGAATCAACTATAAATGAGTAGCATGAAGCTAAAGCCTTAATTATTCTAGCTTAAAATGAACTCATTTATTCTGAAAGTAATACACAATTATTCTGAAAAAGTTTATATAATGAAGAATGACTCTCATGTTTCGTCATTGCATACTCTGTAGCTGCAGCTAGTGTGCGCTCTTATGTGAATGTTACTAACTACCTCTAGAAAATGTATCATTATTTACTCATTTCCTTTAAGAATTTTAATGAAGTTCACCAAAAAAAGGCAGTTCAGATAAACATTTTGAATGAAAATAAACAACTGTTAAGTTGAATAAATGAATTCATATTTAATAAGCACTAAAAAAAACCTGTTTTCTCTTAAAAAATACGAAAAATCTATATTATGGCATACACTCAAGAGCCAAAACTTTATGACCACCTGTCAATAACGAGTTGGCCCACCTTTGGCGCGCAACACAGCTTCAACCCGCCTTGGCATGGATGCCACAAGTCCTTGGTAGATGGCCGGAGACAAATTGTACCAGATGTTTAAGCAACGGTCACGCAAATCCGAGATATTGCGAATTGGTGGAATTTGAACTCTGAGCTGCCGTCCCATGACATCCCAAATGTGTTCTATCGGATTGAGATCCGGTGAGTTAGGTGGCCAGGACATTAACTGGAATTCAGCATCATGCTCCTGGAACCACTCCAACACAATTTTAGCCTTGTGACACGGGGCGTTGTCCTGTTGGAACATTCCATTTCCAGCTGGAAAAACAGAGGCCATGTAAGGGTGCAACTGGTCCGCAATGATGTTCAGATACCCTGTAGCATTCATGGTCTGCTCTACCACAACCACGGGTCCCAGAGACGCCCAAGAGAACGTCCCCCAAAGCATAATACCGCCACCACGAGCCTGTGTATGATCTACTGTACATTGAGGGAGCAACAGTTCGCCTGGAAGACGGCGTATCCTGACACGGCCATCGGCGTGATGAATGACAAACCGTGATTCATCTGACCAGGCAACTCTCTCCCACTGATCCATGGACCAGTCGCGATGTTCCCGGGCCCAGCGCAGGCGCAGTTGACGATGACGCTTGGTCAGCAAAGGCACACGAGTGGGACGTTTGCTGCGTAGCCCCATATCCAACAGTGTCCGCTGAACAGTGTGCTGCGATATTATTCTACTTGGCCCTGCATTGTATTGGGCTGTCAGCTGAGCCACTGTCTGGCTCCGGTTTTGCTTCACCATGCTAGACAGTCTCCGACGACCCTTTTCTTTGATAGCGTGTGGACGTCCAACACCATGTCGTCTACTGCTGGTTTCACCGTCATTCAAACAGTTTGCATAAGTACTAACAACTGTAGGTCGCGAACAACGAGTCGTGCCGTTTCGGAAATACTTGTTCCGAGCCTTCGAGCCATTACAATCTGCCCTCTATCAAAGTCGCTTAGATCCGCAGCTTTTCCCATCACACACAGAAGTAAGGGAAAGAATGATTCTTCAGACTCTCCTGCAGCAGTTAAATACCACTTCCACCTGATCACCTTCCACGTCATCCAGGCGAATTCATTGCGAAATGTAGGGGTGGTCATAATGTTTTGGCTCTTGAGTGTATAGTTTTCCGTAGACCTGCGTTCGGCGCGCGCGCCACCTAGCGGCGACCAAACGTGAGGCACATTTTTAACACTTATTTACTCCTCATTCTTTAGCTTCATGGTGAGTAGCTAGTAATTTGCAAATCTACTGCTTACGGCAGTAGTCACTACAATTACCTATAAATAAGCAGAGTAAAACTGACGTAAATAGAGTACAAAATAAAGCATCTAGCTGACCATTATTAGTTAATGCTCTTCTTAGACGCCCTTGTCGCATATGTATCGCCATGTGTATCGTCGAGAGTAATATGTTAAATTAAAAGTTCAATAGTTATATATTTAATAGAAAACAGTGTCTTTAAGCCTATTATTGTTTACAGCAGTCATCCCGATAATGACGTAAAAGTGAAAAATATAGAATTTCTACGCTTTATTTCCCAGAACTACTAAATTGAGTTCACAAGTGCACCTTGTCAGACAAGGTCGATGAAAATTTATTAGTCTTACCAATACAACAGACTGAAGCAATTATTTGAAGTCATCATGGATACACATTCAAAACTTAAAAACTCTTTTAATAAAGCTTTTTTTTCAACAATAAGCCTAACATAACAGTAGGCTACTCGTCGCACAAAAATAGACGTCATTAAAAAGTTATTTTAGCATTACACAGCTCAAGCGGGACAACACGGCAGAAGAAACTTTTTTACTTTTAATTTTTACCCTTTATATAATCGCTAGTCTTCCTACCTTCCCCTCTGAGAATGGAATCACCTGCTGACATAACACCATGGAGCGAATAGTCATTTGTATTTTCGCAATCCAACAAGCCTAACAGACGCTTTTGGTAACACCGTTATTGCAAACGTCCATATGTCGAAAGCAAAATATTAGTGCAGTAAGTCCTCGACTTAACGCGATTAATTCGTTCCGGAACATTCCGCCTAAGTAGAGTCTTCGTAAGTCGAAATTTACCATCATCAAGTATTTTTCAAAAATACTTGACGCTTTCGCTTGTATCAGCGCAAAACTTATCGGTATGCTTTTGCATTGGAGATCTTCAATCGAAATTTATCAATAATTTCTGCATCGTTTCTATTAAAAAACACGTCGTTTCTTTGAAATTATTGTAGTATTAAAGTTGAAAATTACCGCGTATCTACGAATCCGCGCAACTCGAGTACTTACCGTATTCAAATTTCCTGAATAAAATTTTCCCATAGGGGATCACATTGGAATGCGCCATTTCCAATTTGATGGGATTTTTCAGAATCCCAAAGATAAATTCTCAGTTTTTAATCCAACTAACGGTCTGTTCACACTACAACATCAGCGACAATGTTAATGGTACCGATATTTCTTATAACCAATCACAGAGCTCAACACGACGAATGGCGAATTTTATAAGCACTTTAGATTGATTAACAACGTCTGGTTGCCGCCAACGATGACGGATGTTGTGTGAATAGGGCCTAACCAAAGTATTCTCGCTCTTTCTTAAATGCGTAGCCTGCTTTCGTGCTCTGCTTGTAAGTGTAATTGGGTCTAACTACTCATTTCCTCGAGCAATCTTGAAGTCCCTTTCGAAGGAATAACGGTTGTGTCTGTTCACACAGGAGCTATATTCGTGGGATTACTGATTTCTTGAATAATTAAATAAGAATAAAATATGTCAGGCCAGGTATTAGCGAGTAACAGGTATTTTTAGTCATATTTCGTGGAGCGGGTTTTTTAAATCATGCTGCTGCCCACTGAAAAAATAATATTTTGTTGTCGGCAAAATTGTTTTCTTTTCAGCAAAATACCACTATAATTGATAAGAAATATTTGGATGTAACTGTTGTGTGGATTAAACAGCATAACTTTCCCCATCCTTAATTATCTAAAATAAAAAAACTTTCACAAGAAAGTAGACTTGAGGGTAACTAAAATGCCTTTATTTTTGTTATCTATATACACTGCTGGCCACTGCAAATGCAACACCCTGAAGGAAACATGCAAATAACATGAAATTTACAACATGCATTAGCGGAGGTGAGATATGCAAATGATTAGAATTTCAGCGCAGACGCACATCACGCGCGCCTGTGGCGCCACTTCAAAGCGCTATTTAAGGCTTGGAGATTTCGACGATTTCAAGTTCGGCAATTGTGTTTTTCTTGTGGTTTTTTCAAAAAAACTATCAATTATGCCTAGTCGAAAATAGCGATCATCTTTTGATCAAGTATCCGAGTTCGACAGAGAAAGGATAGTGGCCTACCGAGATTGTGGATTATCTTTCAGGGAAATCGGTAGTCGTGTTGGACGAAACCAAACAACTGTAATGCGGATATGTGATCGTTGGATGCAGGAGGGTACGACGGACCGGCGTGTTCGATCGCATCCACCTCAGCGCACCACTTCACGTGATGACAGGCAAATTGTGCGCATGGCAGTGACGGATCGCTCAGTCACATCACGAACCATAGCACAGCACATGCAGTCTGTAACGCATCATCCAGTGTCTGCGCGTACCATTCGACGCCGTTTACAGCAGAGTGGTCTGTCCGCAAGACGTCCATTGCTTTGTCTACCCTTGACGCAGAACCACAGACGTCTCCAATGGTGCGATGACAGAAGAATGTGGACGGCAGAATGGAATGAAATTGTCTTTACTGACGAGTCACGCTTCTGTCTGCAACACCACGATGGTCGCATTCGAGTCTGGAGACACCGTGAAGAGAGGAACAGCTGCGTTATGCACCGACACACTGGTCCTCCACCGGATATTATGGTATGGGACGGTATTGGATATCACTCTCGCACACCTCTAGTATGCATTGCCGCTACTTTAAACAGCCAGCGCTACATCTCCGAGGTGTTGGAGCCAGTTGTCCTTCCTTACCTTCAGGGCTTGCCCACAGCCATATTTCAACAGGATAATGCGCGACCACACGTGGCACGCATTGTCCAACGGTTCTTCGTCAATCGCCAGATTCAATTGCTTCCCTGGCCGCCTCGCTCTCCGGATATTTCGCCGATAGAAAACATGTGGTCCATGGTTGCTCTACGATTGACTCAGATTCCATCCCCAGCTGCCACAGCAGATCAACTTTGGCAACGTGTGGAAGCTGCTTGGTCTGCTGTACCCCAAGAACTCATCCAAAGTCTCTTTGAATCAATTCCAAGGCGTGTGGCAGCGGTGATCTCCAACAATGGCGGCTACTCTGGCTACCGATTTTGGCAGGAACCACACTTCACAGAAGTCTATAAATTTAATCATTTGATACTTGGTCAACATGTTATCTACAAAATAAATTTTGTTGTGATATCTCTTGTCTTTCTTGGTGTTGCAATTTGGGTGGCCAGCAGTGTATATAAAACAGTTCCGTAACTGACTCACTGACTGACATACAACGCTCAGACCAAACCGCTGGACCTAAAGGGCTGAAATTTTGTATGACGATTCTTCTTATAGTGTAGGGGTGCACTAAGAGAGATTTTTGTAAAATTCTTCTTAGATTTTTTTAAATTAAATTTTTAAGCTGTTTTAGTAACATTTTTAAAGTTTGCATTTAAAATACTAATTTTAGGGTTATAAAATTTACATCACGAGAAAGATCATAAAAATTTCTTTAAAATGAAATCTTTTTCGAACCTTTATCTCAATTTTCTGATTTTTGGTGAATTTTTAAAGATTCATTTTTAGAATTTAATTTATTAAATGCCGATTACGGGATTTCTTTTTCTGGTGCTTTAAATAAATTTATCGTCACGTGTATAACAACTAAATAGACAAATATTTTTTTCTTGCTAATGCGGCAGACAATTGGACATTATTTTGTCTATAAAAATATCCCTTACGATTTTTTTATAAATATATATATTTTTTTCTACATCAATTGTAAATATTGATCGTCGTATTTATTATAAATATATATATATATTTTTTGGCATTAATTGCATACATTGACCGTTTTATTTAATTTGAATGTACTCCGTAGCGAAGTGCGGGTTTTCAGCTAGTTCTACATAAAAACATTGTAAAAATAGGGACCGATTTGATCCAATAGATTAGTAGAAAAATATGTACAAAATTTAACTCTTAACCAAAAAAATAATACAGATAAGCGTGTCATGAACTGGCGAAAATTAACTTACTTTAATTTTGAAAAAACCTACTTAAACTGAACGCTAAGGGCCTGTTCACATAGGAGTCCGTTGTGTTGCGTTAAGGAAAAGATGACGTTGAGACGAAAATAAACCAATCACAGGCGTTAAAAATTTCATTGCTAATCGTTTGGAGGCCTATGATTGGTTTATTTTCGTCTCAACGTCATCTTTTCCTTAACGCAACGCAACGGACTCCTATGTGAACAGGCCCTAAGGCTTGGGATAGGTACAGGAAAAAAGAAGGGATACAAGCTTAATGGCTCGACGATACATCGATAACACATCTAAATAAAATCTTGCTGCGAAAGCAGCTACTAACACAATGGCGGAAAGCCCCAACACACTCGCAGAATAGTTACTGCTTAAACAAAACCCCACTCGCTGAAAAAATACGTACATCTTAAATACTTGTTGTATATTTGCTTGTACAAACCCCATTGGCTGTGACGCGAGAGCTACGTAACTCCAGTCCTGCCTTCAAAGATGAAAAATCTGCATTTTATTTTATTTTTATTTTAAACCACCCGTTCATGACACGTTTTTAAATATCGCGTTTTCCGATGAAGAGAGAACAAATACCACAGTAACTGAAAGTTTAAAAAAAAGCTTTACTGGGCACAGATAAATTAAGAATTAAAATAAGGAATTATTGATTGTTAAACTAGGAATAACAAGCAAGGATTAATTTTTTACCTTAGTATATCATAATAAATTTTTATGTCGAGCAGTACGGAATGTAGCCTGAATTCTTCCTAACATGTGAATAGTAGGGGAACTTCAAGTGGCCTAGTATTAATTATTATTACATTTTTAATTAAATAAAATCCCAAGGTTTTTTAATTGTTTAAAAAAAATGTTACTACAAATGTGAATCAAGTATGGTGCCTCTTACTTTAGAATTTAATATGTTGAGCTAAGAAATTTATTTTAATTGACCGCCCCATAAAAATTTGGCACTCGCCTGCAAATTATAACTGTGTCTATAACTGTGTTTGCGAATCATAACAGTTTGAGAAGTTTCTTGCCAAGCAGTAAAATTTTTAATGCCATTTGCGACCACATATTTATGTGAAAAAAGATTTTCTGGGATGAAAACCAAATATAGAGCTTTGCTGGACATTGAATCGGATCTTCGCCTTAAACTGACAAACATTGAGCCCGATGTTACTTCTTAATTAATAATAATTAATAATAAACAGGCCCAACCTTCTCACTAGTTATATATTTTTTAAAGTGATTATTATATTTTATGTATATGTTTAGCAATAAAAATATATCCCAAGTTACTTGTCTTTATTACAAATGTTCTCCATTGCGTTTTATTCTCCGTTTCAAAATTTTTGGTGTAACGGTACGTCATCAAATTGTTTACAACGTACAGGTACGGTACTATAAAAATGTTACGAACCCCTGCCGTACACCTTTAAAACGGCATTTTCGGTGAAAATATCGATGTTTGTTTTTTTGCAATAACATTAAAGCCCAATCTTTTAAAATTCCAATTGTGCTTGAATTATGTTTCTATCTTAATTATAAGCCGAGTTACAGCAATTTAAATATTACTTGTCGCAGAATTTTACATTCGGAAGTGTCATTCTGCAAACCGGAAGTAAGCTAAAATGTTTGTTTACATTGTTCTTTTTTTAGATTAAATGCTGAAATTGGCTCATATGTCAAAGGAAATACATGGAAGTAAAAATTGAGGGATTTATAAATATTTGGAAACGTATCTGGCAACATAATTTTTACTCTTTTATTCCTAAACTTTGCAACAAGCTTATATTTCTAAAGCGTTTGTTTAGATGTCTGCTGATTTGTCGTGTGCTTTTCATTGGCTTAATAAAGCTTTTGAATTCATTTAGTTCTTATTTTTTGCTGTTAAAATGGGTAAAAGTATTGGAAGAAAACGAAAAACACCAGATTTTTGGAAATCGTTTTACAAATAATGTCGAAAACGATGGAGTAGATGAGGCTGTACAAATCACTGCGAGTTGTACAAAGCTAAAGGGTGATAGTGCTTTAGACTCGAATAAAACTAATGGAGCCATGTCTGGGAATATAATTTTTGATTTAGATATTCTCTCTAGAGATGCGACATCGATGTCGATGTTTTGATAAAGACATAGATGTTTTAAACATCGATTTATTGAAGCCGATGTTTTTTTAACATCGATGTTTTTGCTCTATGTTTTACGTTGTCTCGATGTTTTTTTTAAATAAAAAAGCACCATAATAAAAAAATTTACCACGTAGCATAATTTTCACACTCAGTAAATGTAAGTCTGAATTCTGTAAAGGACGAATACAAAAAAGGGACTGATTCCTTAGCAAACAGACAAATGTCAATCAACAACCAATGAACCAATCGGAGAGCTTGGAATGTTCCTGACACTCCAGAACCTTCCATCGGGTTTTATTTTATAAACAGTATATACATGAGAGCAGCCATTTAAGTTTTTGTTTTGTTCTGGTTTTATATAATTTGACGTTAATATTATTAGTAAGATGCCTCCCCAAAGTACCGTTTGGAACTATTTTTGCAAAACCTCTGACAAATTGGCAAAATGCAATATTTGCCTTAAGTCCCTCAAAACTTCTGACAATACCACGAATTTATCTGGACGTTTGAAGGCAAAACATGGCAATATTTAGAACGAGAAGTTTGAGTCATCAATGTAGCCCAAGGCAAAAGCAACCAGGTTTTTGTCATTTGTGTCAGCCCAATCAGAGAGTAAAAGTAGATACTCCCCCCCCCCCCACGACTAACCGAAGTAACATTAATGTTAGAGGTTACTAAACCAGTTTTAAAAAATGTATATTCTAAAACATCGATGTTTAAAAACATCGCTGGTTTTTGGGCGATGTTTTATTAGCATTGATGTTTTAATATTGAATATCGATGTTTCAAAACATCGAAGTTTTGTTATCGATGTCGCATCCCTAATTCTATCTTGTGTTTTTTGTGAACTGTGCTGCCCAAATTGCTTTTCTGAGAAGCTAGTTTTAAAAGAAGAAACTAGATATGGATTATGTTCTCATTTTGTTTTGAGTTGTGAAGCGTGCGAGTTTCAGAAGGAGAGGTCTTTTTTACTTCTTCTAAAAAACAGGTGAATTTCCATGAAGTAAATACCAGACTTGTATATGGTATGCACCAAACAGGTAAAAAATTTTTTACCAAGTTGGATATTAGTTATCCTGGATTTTTTACTTTGCAAGCCTACAAGCATTTAGACAACGTTAGAATGAAAAATTCAATATGTCATTCTGTTCCTGCTTCAAAGACACGCTGGAAAATTCTTACAGCCCTTAGGATAAAAAAAATTTTAAAAAATCAGTGTTTATGAAAGCCTAGAGGGAGAAGTTTCTAAATCTGGTGGACTTTGATACGAAAATAATTATTTTTAAAGTAAGAAATGTGTTGTAAAGTTATTTTTAACGTTTTCTCAAAATTAATTTTTTTATCATTTCTCTTAAAACGATACATCCTATTATAAAAAGTTACGCTTAAAATGCCTTAAAATTTTGCATACTTTATCTATATATATATATATATATATATATATATATATATATATATATATATATATATATATATATATATATATATATATATATATATATATATATATATTTACTAGCTGAAAACCCGTACTTCGCTAAGGAGTACATTCAAATTAAATACAACGGTCAATGTATGCAATTCATGCCAAATATATATATATATTATATGATAAATACGACGATCAATGTATACAATTGATGTAAAATATATATATATATATATATATATATATATATATATATATATTTATAAGAAAATCGTAAAGTATAATTTTATAGATAAAATAATGTAGAAGAAAATATTCAAATTAAATCTAATATAAAGAATACTAAAGAATGTAGTACAGTTAATATAGTACAGTTTGTAGAACATTTCTTTCACTGTATTTTAATATTTTTTTGGATAATGTCCAATCGTCTTCCGCATTAGCAAGGAAAAAAAATATTTTTTGTTTATTTAGTTGTTATGCACGTGACGATAAATTTATTTAAAGTACCAGAAAAAGAAATCACGTGATCAGCATTTAATTAATAAATTAAATTCTAAAAATTAATCTTTAAAAATTCACCAAAAATCAGGAAATGGAGATAAAGATTAAAAAAAAATTCATTTTAAAGGAATTTTTATGATCGTTCACGCGATATAAATTTTATAACCCTCAAAGTATTATATTAAATGCAAAAGTAAAAAAGTAAAAAAAACAGCTTAAAATTTAATTTAAAAAAATCTAAGAAGAATTTTTGAAAAATCTTTCTTAGTGCACCCTTACACTATAAGAAGAATCGCCATGCAAAATTTCAGCCCTTTACGTCCAGCGGTTTGGTCTGTGCGTTGTATGTCAGTCAGTGAATGAGTCAGTTACGGAACTGTTTTATATATATAGATTTATAAAGGGAATAGAGTATGCTCATGATTGCAGATTGATTAGTTTTTTTGTTTACATTGGTATAAATTGCAAGTGACAATGAATTTTAAGCGATTTTTATGAACATCAGTACTTTAAGTGCTACAAACTCTGAGATACACATAGTTTAATTTTGAGAATAGTCTATTCCCCAGAGAAAGTTAATATCTTCTTTCTGCAATTTATAAAATGGTAATATATTTGTTTGTTTTTGAGTTATCATATATTGCGGAGTGTCAAATTTTCACCAATTTTTTCCAGTTTTTGTCCAGAAAAAATTATTTGAATGCAACAGCTAGATTTTTTATATATTTTTGAAAGTTTTAACTTAAATGTCATTATAAAAAATAGATAAAAAGACAAAATTAAAAAAATTTCAAAAAATCATCTCTGAAGGTGTACGGATACCTTAACCAACGAGGTAAATTAGTTCTGATTAGTGCAAGAAAAAATATTAATTTCCAAATTAAAGAATTGCATTCATAAATGAAGGTAAATTAAATGGTGTTTCTAGGAAGATAAGGACACAAATTTGGTGTTGCGTTGCTGAAATTAAAGTAAATTTAGATCTGCTGTTTAGGAGATACAATAGCTAAGAAGATAAACCATTATTGTTTAGGAGGTAAAAAACTATCTTCTCAAAAAGCCTTTTGCGCTTGATTTCTATTCTGTGCTGTTACTAGGGGAGAAAACTATCATTGCTCAGCAGAAAATCGAAAACTGCTTTCATGAAAATCATGCCCTGTTACAACCCGAATTTTTGTAAAATTCAAAACAAAAAACATTAGGTTCACATTCGCCAACGAAGACACATTCATTGGAAACAATGATTCCTTCACATTGTAAATTTTCACGTAATAGCACTTTACTTTCAGTGCTTCAATTCGTTTCATTATAAATGATACGTAGCTGTCGGGATTTTCGAAAATATCGAAATTGTTGGTTACATCAACGCATGAAACTTTCCCCAAACCTCTTTCATCAACGATATCCTGCTTCCAATATCAACGTAATTAATCATGTGACATTCTGGCAGTTTTCTTTTCCGAAAAGGGCTGACTCGATTTCTGCATTAGACTTGCACTGCAAAGCATGGCGATAAGGTTTAAAAAATCTTGAGACGTTATTAACTTCTGTAACTACTTCTTTCAGGAAGGAACTTGAAAATATAAATAAATTAAGACACTAGATTCCATGGGGGATGCCTTTTTAAATTTTTTATAACTAAAATTTATTTTTTATAGCATGAATAATGAGAAATATGCAAGAAAGTGACTTAATGTTATTTAAAATTTTCATTTTAATAATGCATACTGATGGTTATAGTCTCACATTTTCATTAACGGGAAAAATATATACAGTAGAACCCCCATTTTACGTTGTCCGTTTCGTACGTTATCCCGCTTCATACGTCATTTTCTGCTGGTCCGTGAAAATTGCCTATATAGAGGCTGTTCGCACATATTTTAGACGATTTTGGTAAGCAGTAATAAAAAATAGTTTGCTGCAAAAGAAATAATTGCAATTGTACTATGTTTTTAAAAGTCAAAATTATCGTCTGCGGCTTGAAAGTTTTGTTTTTATTCAAAATGGCGTTTTTAACAAAGCAGTGGTTCGAAGGCTACATTTATGCTCTTTCCGAAGAGAAATATGCATACTCCGTTATCCAAAAACGATGTGAGAGTCATGGTTTTGTGATATCTAAAGCGTCGATAGGTAATATCGTCAACAAGAAAGGAAAAAAACGTCAAATTGGAGCCTCAAGTGGGTCAAAAATTCCAAACAAGTATCCAAGGAAAAAACGGACATCTTCGACTATTGCAAAGGTACGTTGTTTAATGTTAAAAGAAAATCCCCCTAATCAAAGGACAGTTGCAAAATCATTAAAATGCTCGGTGTCCACTGTAAACAAAATGATAAACGTTGATTTAAATCTTAAGAAAGCGAAAAAACGCAATGTGCATCGTCTTCTTCCAAATCATATCGCTGAACGCAGGACACGCTGCAGAATTCTATATGAGAAACACTTATACAAAGAAAAATGGAAAACAATTGTCACAATAGATGAATCATGGGTGTATTTAAATGATTGCAACAAAAAAACAGCCATTTATTATCATAAAAGGGGAGAAAAAAAATTTAAGTACATGGTTCAAAGAATCGAAAGAAAGTTTTTCTAAGGGATTCATGATTGTTGCTGGTTTTTCTTATAATGGCAAGTTAAAAATAAAGAGAGTGGAAATAAATGTCAAGATTAACTCCAAATACTATCAGGAACATATTTTATCGCCAATTTTTCTGGATTAAATACCATCGCTTTAGCCACAGTGCCATCAATCTGTGAGACTCCATCAGGACAAAGCTAGCAGTCGCACATCAAAATCCACTGTAAATTTCCTAAAAGAAATGGAACAAAAAACTAGTATCAAGGCTATACCCTTTACTGATATCCCTACTAAATCTCCCGATGTATCACCTATGGATTTTTGTGCTTTCGGACTTTTAAAATCTGCATTATCCAAACGTCGTCCCAAAACCACACGACTCTGGAAAGCTGTTCAGGAAGAATGGGATAGAATACCTCTTCTGACACTTCAAAAGGCATTATTATCCTGGAAATTGCGGTGTCGAAAGATAGTTCAGAATAAGGGATGTCAAATAGAACATTTAAAACACAAGAATTTTATGTAATTTAGTTTTGTGAATACAATATACGTCGTCTAAAAAATGTGTGAACAGCCTCTGTACTATGCTTAGATTATGTTTTATCCCCGATTTTACGCTTTCCCGTTTCGTATGTTTTTTACCGTTGCTCCCATAAAAAACGTAAAATCGGGGTTCTACTGTATTTATGAACTGATGTTGCTTTTATTGTAGTAAAATTTACGTTGGTTTTGATCACACCAATGTAATTATTATTGTTGTAAATAATTTTTAATATGTATTTAATTCAATGCATAATGTGGTAAGAAACACAACATATAATCATTATTGTTATAATTTTAATAAATTAAAAAAAAAGAAATTAATTAATTTACGTTATTATTTATTTCAAATCAGATAAATTATAGAAATATTTTTGAAATGTTAAATATAATTTTAAAAATAAAACCATAATTTATTATAATTTTTATCATATGTTAGTAATTATACACTTGGGGCTCGAGGTAGACTCTTGGTAGTGCATTGAGCTTCGGACTAGGAGTGTGTGTGTGCTCAATTCAAATCTGACCTAATGCCATTCAATAGCTTCGTATAAAGGCCAGATATGGACACGTTAAATCCGTATACCGGAAAGTCCTTCCACGAGGTCAATGGGTGGTGGAAGGTGCAAGACTTCAAGATGTCGCATCTGGGGATGGTGGATCAGTCCTGAGGTGGCACCGAGGGAGCAATGTTGACTCACCTACATGGTGTTGCTCCTAGATAAAAAGTAGTCAACAATTTCCATGGCTCAGTGCGAATGTCTTAGGAAAAGTTCCTCTGCATTAGCCAAAAAAGGAAAAAAAAAATTATTATACGCTTATAATATAATTTTCCAAATTGCATAATAATACATTTGTATAAATTTTGTTATAATAAGCATATTTTAAATTGTCGATAGTCAAACTATTGTTGATGAAGTATTTCAAGATGCTTCGTGCTTCATCTTTTTCGCTAACTTCTTCACCCTTCGCCAATAGTTCCGCTTGATTAGGTGGGAAGCAAATTATTCTCTTGTTCCAGTTGTTCTTGGGGTCATATAGTTCCCTTCAATTTTTGATGGATTGTCTAGTGCCAAGATGTGTCTATCTTGAAGATACAATTCTTCTTTAAATGATGATGGCAGCGGGATATTATCGTCAAACTACTGTTTGTTCTCAGGTTTCTTGATTCGTTGGTTTTCAGTTTCATCTTTTATATATTTTACTTCTTACATTGGGAAAGGGTTGCTTATATGCGTCTTTCTATGCAAGTATTTACATAATAAATCAAATACTTAATTTTTTTTTGTTAAAATTGTTTTAATAAATAAATCTGTAATTTTTATTATCTAAATTTATTTTTAAAACGTTTTATTTGGCATTTTATGATCCACATTGAATTTTATATTGAATAAGAAAAAATGACTTTTCCATGTGTTCTATGTTGGGTAAACCTTTTTATCCGCGCATGTATAAATTTATATACATATTTACGTGTTTATTCTTCGCCACCAACCTTTTTAAACATCGTGCTCCAAGTCAGAAACGAAGCTAAAAGAAATCTGTCGAAAGGAGTGGGGCGCAATATTTCATGAAACATAACTGAGGGCAATTTTTTGTTAATTGTAATCAAACATGAAGGATCTGAATAACAGGGGACACAATTGCAGGCCCTCTACTGTCACACGCCATCTGATTCCATTACAAAAGGTGTCTACCTGTCGAACTGACATAGGTGCTTGGTTGTGAATACATTGACACGAGGTTCAATACTGAACAATCTTAAATGACCATAAAACATCTGGGTACAGATGTGTTAGACGCACCTCCCTGCCAAGTTTTGCGATTTTGTGTTTGGCGTGGTAACCATGCGAATTTGGCTTTGTTATTTTGTAGCAACCCAGTTTGAATGGCTAGTCGTGTGCGTTTGTTTACGTGATATAATATGGTGGCCATGTTGTTGCGAAATATTAATGACCTATTTTGGATAGTATTAGATGTAGATTTTTGAGAGATAGGCTTACTGTTGGGGTTGCTAGGGATATAAAGTGGGAGGCTAAATGAGGTTTTTTGCGGTTCATTTGAAATTAACTGTTAATTTAAACGGTTAATTTAGATGTGGTTTGATGGACTTACATGTTGGTTGTGTTATGCGTTTCTATGTTTGAGTTTTTGAAAACGTTGTGGTTGATTTAAAATGCGGCGGGGTACAGATATAGTATACGCAACAAACGCCAAGGGGCGATTTTTCGCCAAATCTGTTGGTTGTTTGGCGGGTTTTTTAGGGATGACGGTTTTTACTTTGGTGTTGCCAATTTGTGTTTTTGTTGCTTTTAGAATTTTATTGTTGCCAGATTTGGTTTTGTCTTGTGTTTTGCGTCATTTATAGGCGCCGTGAATGGTTTTTTAACGTTCTTTAGTGTAGTAATATTAATGTGGCAACAGTTTTTGAATTTTGCCATTTAATCGTGAGCTAGAAAGCAGCGTGGATACAAATTAATCTGGTTGTATATTCCAATTTATGTTTGTTCTTTTATTCATTATGCCTGCAGTATTTAGTGTAATTGAGAAATATCAGGTGATCTTATGCTTACTCCACACCAACGGCGACGGACACGAAAACCATGTATCTTCGCTGTTGCGCATGCGTATTACAAACAAATTTTCACTCCCTCGGTTCGTCTCCGTATCCGGTCTTCGCGGTTTCAACTCTTGGCGAAAGTTCAACTTTTGTGTCTGCCGCCATACTCGACAGCCAATCAGAATAGAGATTGTGGCTCTCGATCGCTAGTACCGATCCACGTGCATTTTTGTTGTGACTTTTGACTTGCAGATAGCGTTCCATAGTATCAAGTGCATTGCATTATAACGATGGAAGAAGTTTTAATTAATTTTGTCCGAGAATGTCCCTGGATTTATGATTACTCAAGAGCGGACTTCAGGGACAACGAAAAGAAAGAAAATTCGTGGAAAAAAATAGCCAGCGTTCTAAATTTGGATGGTAAGTTATGCTTGTTTTTCTATTAAATTGGCCCTATTCTTGAAGATAAGTGCATTCATATTATTTTTTAATGATATACTTTTCATTGTTATTTTCAGTTGTTGAGGTTAAAAAAAAATGGAAGAGTCTCAGAAGTTCGTATGTTAGAGAAAAACGAATAAAGCCGAGTGGGAGCAGTGGAGGAAAAAAGAAGGAATGGGTGTTTACACAGTCCCTATCTTTTTTAGCTGGCCATGTAAAAGAAAAAAAGAAGTATGTAGCTTTTGTTAAAAGATAAAACTAAATATATTTTCAATTCTTTTAATTTCCAAACAATTAAAAAAGCAATAAATGTTTTTTTTGTAAATTATGATTAGGGGGACTGCCTACGTTCGGAGCCAATTTTTAAAGAATATACATTTTTTAAGGATTTTTTGGTCTTTTATGGTAAAATATCAATTAAAAATTAAAAAATTAACAAAAATGTACCTGTAAGTACCATACTTTTTATAAATTGATCAATTTGAAGTAAGTTTTGAAGAAATTTAGCTAAAATGCCTATCACTCTTCACAAAATTCAAATGCTACTATTTTAAATTCCTTCTCACACGATATATATGACAGTTATCTTCAAAATGACCTACAATCTAAGAGATATTTTAAAATGTAAAAATAATACAGACAATTTTATGTTCCAATATGAACATTTTCCCCGATTTGTTATTCCTTTCCTTATAAAAACAACCACAAATAAAAAACTATTTGTTATACATCAATTATTGTAAGTCATTTCATTAACAATTACATCTAAAACATTTCCTGAAAATTTTATCAAATTATATGCATTATTATGTGAGATATCATAACGGTAGAGATTTGTGCTAAAAAGCATAATTCTGAGAAAAAGCATTTAAAGTTGTTTGTCCCTTCAAGACGTTGACAGTCACCTTAAAAAAGGTTTTTTCTAATTATTGGTGTAATTAAAATGTTTCAAGCATTTAAAAAATATGAAATAAAAAATGCTTCTGAATATGCGTACACTGCAGTTTAAAAAATATATATCCATAAAAATACTATGTCATTTTTTTTTATATTATGAAATTGCTTTCAGAACATACTCCAACTTCTGTCTTCCGAATAAAGATGTGGACTCTCCTAATATTACGGAAGTTCCACTTAATCCAAATATTATGGAAATTCCACTGAATTTAGGTAGGTGTGTTTTTATTCTTTAAGATACAGTATTTATTTACATTATGTTAATGTATTATGACTTCCTATACAACAATAATTATCTCTACAGCAATATTTTTACTCGCCCTGCATAATATCAGATTTATCGCAAAGAGACATTCAGGTAAAATAAAATTAATTTTAAAAATAGAAGAAATGCACAGATGTAAACCACTTTACTAGTGACAAAAAAATTTGTAACAGCTTTTAAAATGAAACTTAAAACTTCTAAATTAATGTAGTTTCTTTAATGTGCTATTAAAAAAGTCGAGAAAAATATTTATGCCATTGGAATGTCCTTATTCCATACCAAAGATATTTGTATTATTTAGATTAAGATAATTTCATTGTTTATCATTCAAACTGCATTAAAATCCACCAAAGATTATTAGTTTTTTTAGGAAATGATTTACTCATTCTTTTTAGAACAAACAATACAGGTGAGATATAAATATGTACTTTTTTTTTTAAATGACCCAACATCTCACAACAAAAAATATTTTAATACACATAAACAATTTTTAATCTAAATTTAATGTTTTTAAGAAGTATTTTAAATTCGTTTACCGTGTTTTATATTTTAATACATAATTTAGCTTTTGTTCATATTGTATTAAATACATATCTTTTATTACTATTTACAGTTTGAGAATATAAATGTCATGCATATGATACTATTTTTGAGATAATTTTCACATCTTCAATGTTTGATACTTTTATAGATTCTAATACTGACATGGAGACCCCAATGAGGAATTCCCTCGTTGAGGAAGACATAGAAGTTCTTCAAAGTAAGTAACATTTTTTATTAATGCATTTAAAAAGAAAAGAAAATATATATACACTAAATGAGAATATTTACATGTTTGATCAAAGCAAAATGCTTTTATCACTGTAAAATAACCCTTTTAACATTATGACTGTTTCAATATCCATTCCAAGCCTATGTATTTTCCTTTCAATTTACAAAAATGAAAATATCGAATACATGAGACATGGTCTTTCAAAGAATACATACTACCATTATATTAAGAATGAAAAAAATAAACTAGTTGAAATGAAGTATAACTTTATGAATTTAAATCTTTACTTTTCAGGTACACCGATGGCCAGTACACCCATGGCCAGCATATCCTATACGCCCATGGCCAATACATCAAAGAGAAAGCAGGAAGAACAATTTTTAACTAGAAGAAATAAACGCCTAAAACTGCAGGACAGTATTCAAAAGTCACTTGAACTCACGGACAAATTAGTTCAAAGAGAGATCGCAACTGAAAGAACTTTACCTCAAGCATTTAGTGAAGTCCTTGAACATCTTTTAGAAAAAATATCAGAAAATAGAAAAGTGGAAGTAATGATACGATTATTAAATGTAGTTCAAGATGAATTAAATAAAGGAAATGATTAAATATCTGAATTTCAATTATTACTGTTTCTCATTATTACACTGATAATGTTGAGAGGGAATAAATCATCTGGTTAAAATGACGTATAACTTCATAAATTTAAATCTTTCTTTAATTTTGATTTCAGGCATACCCATAGCCAGCAATTTTAAAAATATTTGTTTTACACCTAGTAGCACTAATATGAATAACAAAGGTTTCAGTAATGAGATCATGAGTTACATCAAAGGCCACATATAAAGTAAAATAATTTGTAACGGATGTTTCGACTTGTATGTAGCATCTGTTACACATTATTTGCATTATAAAAATTTATTCAACAAGTCAAACAACTTATAAATTGTTAATTTAAGTCATATTTTATTATATTAATTCTAGTTCATTAATTTTTATTTCACTTTTGAAAAATATACCAACATTAAAATTAATGAAAATGCAGATAACAATTTTAACACGAGTAGTATACTTTATCAATAGTGATGGTAAATTGGGCCAGAAAAGCTATGCTATTATCAGTGACACTAAACATCATGGCACAACGAAAGTATTTGCTTTTATGCATTCAATTTTATGTGATGTGAAAGAGTTTGTTAAAGATCTGAGTTTTGTAAGCTCCATATATAGAAGTAAATTGAATTATTTGTGTACTTAGATTAATATACTAAAAGACAGTATACTTCTTGTTTATGCATTATTATGATCAACCTTAATATAAATGAAATTTATTTATTCCACTTTGTTACCAAATTTGTTTATTAAGAAAAAAAATCTAAAAATCCCAATCCTTGAAAGGGGGGGGACTGGCCCTCCAGCCTCGCGAATGGACTGTTTGAAAGAAATATTAATCGGTATGATTCAGAATACATAAATAATGAATATGCTAACAAGCTAATTTTATACTCCATTTTAACTTCTATCTTCTATTTTGATATCAGACAATGCAAAATCTCTGTTGGTGCTCATTTGAATGTGTATAATCGCTATTTAAAAAAATATGTATAGGAAAACATGTTGAATACAAATTAAAATACTCCGAATTCAATGATATTTTTTACACATTTAACTATTGCTGTGTAGTTTTTAATAACCCTTAATTCCTGTGGGTCAAACCTCCCTCAAGTAAAGAGGTTAGACCAAGTTTGTACACTCTTGAAAAATCACCTAAGAAATGTGTAGTTTATAATTTAACTAAAAAATATAATATAAAAAGATGATTAACATTATAAACTATCAAATAATATCAACTTGGAAATTTTATTACATTAAAAAAAAGAAAGAAAAATATTTTTGTAAAAAGCGGGTCAAACCTCCCAAGTTTCCCCTATAACATGTCTGTCATACAATGTAACATGCATTACAACCCGTAACGTCTGTTATGAGACTTTTTAAATTTTTTATTACAGAAAAAAAATGACTGAATTTTTATGTCAAGGTTCTGATAAATTACAGGCATGTCTTGTGATGTTATTTTTAAAATTCTTGAACAAATTTACATAATAGATTCAGAGATTTTTTTTATCTTCTGACGCTATAGTACAAATGATGTTCCTTTTTATGTAACATCCGTTACATTAGTTTTTTTTTTTACAACACACCAGAAATAAATTTTGAAACCTTTCAAGTTTATCTTTAGTATTGGTTTTATCAGGGAAAAATAATGTACTCCTATTTTGAAGCATTAATATGCATCTCAATCTTTTTATCATTTATTTTGTGTGTCAATGTAACGTCAGTTACAATGGAATTCACCTGTAGTTAAATTTAAATTATAAAGTACTCCTAGGTGTAAAGTAAATTTTCTGGAAAATGCCACAGTTTCATAAAAAAAAAAATAGAACAATTTGAACAAATAAAACTAAAATTTTAATGTTTTTAAAGAAAAGGTGCAAATTAGCCTCTATTTACAATTGTACCTTGCCATGGCAGAGGATTTCCATGGAAGTATGCTTCAAATTCTTCTCGAATTTCCTTGGCACTTTGGCTGTAGGTATTTGAAGCAATTCTTCCTATGTCCAGCCATCCCCCTTCTGTAGCATTTTCTTTGCGCCACATGCCAGGTACAATTATACCGTTTATTTCTTTATCTACATAATTTGCTGGGCAATAATACTTTTGATATATGCTAGAATTTATTTCATTTTGGCTGACAAAATTGTGGAGGCAAACTATAGCTTTGATGATTTTTTCCACAGTTGGGACTGAAGCTATAATTGGCCTCCTTAAAATCCTCCACCGGTTCGCTGTTATACCAAATGTATTTTCTATCATTCTTCGTGCTCGACACAACCTGTAATTAAATGCCCTGCGGGATTGTGTCAAATCCTTCCCAGGATATGGCCGCATCAAATGCCTTTTTAATGGGAAGGCTTCATCCGCAACAAAGACGAAGGGTAATGGTTTACTTAAACCAGAAATTTTTTTATCATTTGGAAGGTTAAGCTTCCCCTCCAGAATTGCTGTTCCAAATGATGTGTCAGCAAATACCGTTGAGTCACTTTGTTTCCCAAAGGCGCCTATATCCACAAAGGAGTAGCAATATGTCGGATCACATGCTGCCATTAAAATTAAACTATACGCTCCCTTGTGATTATAAAAAAGGGAGCCTGAATGCATTGGTGCTTGGATGACAACATGCTTCCCATCCACAGCACCGACGCAATTCGGAAAATTTGTTTGCACTTCAAATTGATCAGCAAATCTCTCCCAGTCTGCTGTTGTGGGCGTTTTCAAATATCTTTTGGACAGGCAATCCCAAAGAGCTTGACAAGTCTCTTGAATGATCTTGGAGGTTGATGAGAGACCAACTCTGTGGCTATACGCCAAACTGGTCATCGAGTCCCCACTTGCCAGATATCTGCAAAAAAGTAAGAATAAAAATTTTCTGTGATGAGTCTTGAAAAGCATTTGCTCATATCAATATAATACGGAGTTTAATTAAAAATTTAAGAGTACCAAACACTTAAATACAGTATGTCAAACTGAACGGATTGGCTAAATGGGTCATGGAGTTGTAAGGTTTAGAAATTATAATGAGGTTTCTAAGGATGAAATAAAAATTAAGATAAGAGAGGACTCATAACAATTAAAAACTGAGAAAAAATAAACATGCTGACATATTTTTATTTTATTACAATTCAGAAAGTTAAAAATCTGTCGTCTTTCAAAATTATTGATACACAGATGGGAAACATTTATTCATGTATAATTAAACATATACTAATAATTACCGAGTATTAGATTCACTTTTCTCAGTGAAAGCATTCTGTAGGTGGTATAAAAATAAGGAACAATTCTTTAAAATTTAAAAACATACTACAATAACTTGTAAACTTAAAGATTACAAAAATTTGCATTTAAAAACACTTCGACCAGTGGAAAGAAAGAAAAAACTAATTTGAATGTTATAGTGAAAAGAAATTGAAATTAGCATACAGCTACAGTGAAATAGGGAGAAACGTTGAATTTCTTACATATACTATTGAAATAAAAATTTAGAAATGAAAAAAAATTTAAGATTTATCAATATTAATCTCAAAACTCTCTGATTAGGGATAAATTCATCATAATACATATCTAAAAATACATGTAAATAAGATTTGATTTTGATAGAATAAAAATACTCACCGGAGAGTAATCGAAAGCCTCTCTGAAGCCGTAATCGCTTTTCGATAATTGGTATCCAATTTTCGAATGCTCGGTCCGACCAAACTTAAAAGTTCGTCGAAAACTACTGGGTTCATCCGGAAATAGGCGAAGAAACCTTCAACGTCGCTCAATCGCATCTCAGCGATTAAGTTTTCGTGTGCACCTTGCCTAATTCTGTTGGTGTTGATCTTTTTAACCCAGTGTTTTCTTTCATTAATCGCCAGAAGCATTAAAAGCAGTTTTCTACGGTGTAAAAGGAGCTTTAATAAACGTGGACGCGATTTGCCAGCCATCTTGCAGAATAGAAGCACATGTAAATATTTTGATTTCGAAAAAAAGAAGATTATGCGCATGCGCAAATAAATTGCCGTTTCTGCCCGTCTCCGGCGGTGAGAAGGCTTTTGTGAAAGCCACGGACACAGGTGGCAAAATGTGTCTCTATTTCGTGTCCGTCGCCGTTGGTGTGGAGTAACCATAACACTTATGGCGACAGCTTGTCGCCAAGGGAGGTGCGTCTGACACATCTGTTCCAACATCTGAAACACTAAACTTAACACTAGAAAGACGGGAATTTATTTCTTACTAAAAAGGACCGTCATTTTGACGGTTAAAAATAAAATCAAGAATTTAAAATATTTAATGTTTTAAAAAAAATATGGTTTAACACTTTAAGGGGACAGTGGACCTTCAAACCTAACTTTTTTTGTTTTGTATGGATTTGCTTCAAATTTGAATATTTGATTAGTACCATAGATATGTAAAAATGGTTAAAATTTAACCATGAAATATTAATAATTTATGAATTAGGAATTATTAATTATATAAAAAAATGGCCTCATTAAAAATGTTCCAGGCGCATTTCTTTTGCATATACTATGGTAATTTTTATTTACAGGATACCTTATAGAACTAACTGTTTTAAGCTGTTGCTTGTTTTAAGCATTCATTGAAAATATAAAGAGAAAAAAATAATAATAGTGATAGCACCCTTTTTATTGCGCAAAATACCTATAAATCATCTTTTCAAGTACAAAATTTAGAAAATTCTGAGCTACGAAGCATAATTTTTTTCAATATGATTTATTTGATATACAGTTAAATATATAAAACTTAAATTTTAAAGCAATTCGATTATTAGAAATGCACCCGGAGCAGTTTGTATAATCGTATGACACGAAAATTTTTATTTTGAGAAAAGTACATTTAAAGTTATTGATATTAGTAACCACATAATATCTAAATTAAATTCAAATGCCTATTGCTAGGAAAGGAATCACAGAAATTAAAAATTCTTTTTGCAACACATTCCTACTCGTCCGTAGTTTCAGAATTCAATAAAATAAAAAATCGAATTTTTGGACAAATTTCACAATTTTGAAAGTCTACTGTCCACTCAAATTTTGAACTATTTCATACCAATATATAATAAATTAGTATATATTTAGATATAGTTTTATGCAGGTATGCCGAGCTGACAACCTGGTATGGTTTTTCCGTAAAAATATATGCTTGGTTTATGCAGTCCTTATTTTTCAACACCAATATTTCCGAATAGCGAATATTTCTGTTATTTGCAAAAGGGGGAAGAGACGAAAAGTAACTAACATTTTTCCGGTATTATCTTAAAGATTTCTGTTGACTTTTTTCTATATTTCCGTCAAATTGACGGCTTTCGGGCTTAATAGGTATACAACACATTTTCTCCCACTCTTTACTATCGAAATTTTTTTTGTAAATGTGTGCGCATATGTCGCGTAAAATTAGAAAAAGTCAAACCCTGGTCAGCGAATTTGGAAAATGAGAGAGATGAGCTAAGGAGAAAATCAGGTTCTTCCTTTTTTGCCATGTTTATATTAACTTGCTTTCTTGTTTGTTTGTGTGTTTGTCCAGTACAAATCTTGCAATCGATTTTTAACTAACTCCCCGACTAGCTAGACATTTGAAACTTTTAGAATAGCTCAGATTACGATGACAATGCATTTTTGAATACTTTTAGCCATCTTTAAGCAGAATTAAATTCATTTTCAGTAATTTTCAGTTAATTTTGTTTTGTAGACTGGTGCAGCCATCTATTGGCCGGAACGTTTTGTAGACTGCTGCAGCCATCTATCGGCGGAACGGGAAAGAAAAGTTATATGCAAGTTAACTTCCAATTAACTTCATTTTCTTTCAATTTGATGGGTTAATTCATCAAAAATTTTTTTAGAAAGTATTTATTAATACGCAGAATTGTCAAGTTTATATGATTCAACAGAAAATTTAAAAACATGGTATATAAAAAGTTATTTTTATCTTGTAATTATTTAATCATATATTGGATAAAAATATAATGATTATCTCCTCTCTCCTCCGATAGTAGCATCTCAATTTACATTCGTATTCTTCTTTTATTCCACCTAAAATTAATTCTTCCAATGTATTCGTAGGTGTTATGATTCGCGAACGTTGCGTGCCATTCTATCAATATCTATAAATATTCTGATATAACGAAACGGAAATAATCAATCACAGTGACTTCACATGACGTTGATTAGCGTAGAAATCATCCTCTATGCATAGTCTTTCCTTTGTGGATTTATTTGATGGGGATCTTGATATGTAGGTGTCCTAGAATGAAGTAAACAACTATGATCTTTTTTTCTTCACCGGAAAGTGACAAACTGTAGTCGTATGATGAAATTCAAATAATTGAACAGTGTCTGTAAATGGCGTGTACGAGAAAATGGAATTTTACAAAATTTCAGAGCATGAGAGGGGTGCATGTGTCGATATTTTATTTATTGAATCTTCTGTTTCGGGATAATGTCGAATTAAATTATTTCTCTCAATCCAAAAGTAACTGAAAAGTATTTCCCGTACCAGCTACTTACCTTCAGTTTTTACCATGTTTTTATTAACTCGCTTTCTTGTTTGTTTGTTTGTTTGTTTGTTTGTTTGTGTGTGTGTGTGTGTGTGTGTTTGTCCGGTACAAATCTTGCAATCGATTTTTAAATAAGTTCCCTACTAGCTAGACATTTGAAAATTTTAGAATAGCTCAGAACACGATGACAATGCATTATTTTAATATTTTTAGCCATCTTTAAGCAGAATTTGAATTCATTTTCAGTTAATTTTGTTTTGTAGACTGGTACAGCCATCTACCGAAGGGGAAGGGAACGAAAAGTTAAACGCAAGTTAACTTCCAATTAACTTCATTTTCTTTCAAGTTGATGGGATAATTCATAAAAAAATTTTTGAAAAAGTGTTTATTAATACATAGAATTGTCAAGTTTATATGATTCAACAGAAAATTTTAAAAATGGTATATAAAAAGCTCATTTTATCTTGTAATTATTATTCATTCTCCAACTAGCTGCACCTGCGCAGAACACACGCATCAAACTATACTACTCAAATTGGCAAGTTCTCTTCTTCGCAGCGAAGTCTCCACATCTAAACCCCCGATTGTAACATATATAATGGAAAGGAAATTAAAGATAATTCATTTTACACTCCATAAGTTGAAAAATATGATTTATTTAAGCTATCATGAGTTATTAAAATTTTAAAAATTTACCCTCAGCAACTTCCGGCTTAAGAAACGAACTCAATTAATCTAAATGAGATTTCCCTTTCTTTCTGGAATATCCCGTCTATTTCCTCTTCATCACAGACTGCGTTTAATGTTACTGCAAGCAACTTCAATTCATTACGACGTTTAAGAGTATGACGAAAAACATCAAAAGCTGGCCATTTTTAAGCTCCAAATAAATGTTGACAGAAACACGGCACGTTTCTGTGCCGCAACTTTGATTTTGCGATGCGTATTTGGGCACAGTATTCACGCTATGTGTTTCTCCGAAAGTGTATTTGAATAAAGTGGCGTGTAACGGAGCAGAGACGAATCACGCTACGTCGAGAGAAACAACTTAAAAGAAGTTTGCGGACTTTAAATTTAAGCAATGTGGTCAACGTGTGCAGGGTAGAAAAAGAAAATTTTCCGCAGTAAACAGTTTAAAATTATTTGGGAATAGGAAATTTGTATCTCGTGAGAATAATGTAACTATCTTAAACATTTAGGACACAGAATAAAAACCTCGTTATTTGATAGATTTCAAACTGCCTGTAAAAAGAGAAATATTTATACACTCATGGACAAAAAAATTAGCGCACCAAGAAATAATTGCGGGATCGTAACGAAACTTGCAATGAAGGTACATGTCGGGGAGATATGCAAATGATTAGAAATGCAGAGTGATTACGCATTACGTATAGCCGGTAGAGGGCGTTGAACATCGTACTCTGTGGAGTATAAAACATGTAACCAAAGCTTGTTTGAGTGTGCTGAATCATTTACAAAGGAAGAGCTGAGATAGGCATGCCATTACGCCGTGTTCAAGGACAATATAAGCAGTTGTCGCAGTTTGAGAGGGGGAGAATCGTCGGGATGATGGAAGCTGGGTGGTCAGCTAGGCGAGCAGCTTGTCAAATAGGCCGCTCTGATTGTGTTGTGAGGAGGTGTTGGGACCAGTGGACCCGAGAGATGTCATGTACACGAAGATCAGGGTCAGGACGCCCTCGACAGACCAGTCGTCGAGAAGACCGCCATATCGTAAAAAATGCACGCGTACAGCCAACTGCGTCATCGGCCGCCATCCAGGCACAGGTAGCACCTTCACTAGGGACCTCTGTGTCTTCTCGAACCATACGAAGGCGCCTGGCTGAAGGACAGTTGGTATCACGGCGCCCATTACGTGTGCTGTCCTTGACGCCCACCCATCGACGCCTCCGTTTGGAGTTTTGCCCCGCACGAGGAAACTGGACTGCAGCGGAATGGAACCAGGTCGTCTTTAGCGACGAATCCAGATTCAATCTCAGCAGTGATGACAATCGTGTTCGTGTGTGGAGAGCCCGTGGTGAACGCTTCAATCCTGCCTTTGCTGTACAGCGACACATCGCTCCCACAGCTGGTGTGATGGTATGGGGTGCCATTGCTTACAATACACGGTCACCCCTAGTATTGTTCCGTGGCACCATGACAGCCCAGCGGTATGTTCATGAAATCCTGCAACCACATGTGTTGCCACTCATGCAACGGCTCCCAGGAGCCATTTTTCAACAAGACAATGCTCGGCCTCATACGGCAAGGGTGTTACAAGACTGTCTCCGCACTGTTACTACCCTTCCTTGGCCTGCCCGATCTCCAGATTTGTCTCCAATCGAGCATATCTGGGATCATTTGGGACGACGGGTTGGGCATCCCACGAGTTTGAACGAACTAGAGGCAAGGTTACAGCAAATATGGAACGAAATGTCTCAAGACATCATACAGAACTTGTATGACTCAATGCCCGATCGTATCCCATCGTGCATTCGCGCTAGAGGGGGTCCAATACTCCACAGAGTACGATGTTCAACGCCCTCTACCGAGTATACGTAATGCGCAATCACGCTGCATTTCTAATCATTTGCATATCTCCCCGACATGTACCTTCATTGCAAGTTTCGTTACGATCCCGCAATTATTTCTTGGTGCGCTAATTTTTTTGTCCATGAGTGTATATATTTTTTAAATGACGGCATTATTTACATAGCACGGTGAAACCCTCATGCAGTCTCTTACTTTTAGAAGTCCATTTCAGAGATAGCCAATTTTGAAATGATCTTTGTTCGATTTTTTCCGATCCGAAATGCTTTTGTGATCTGCTATGCTGCAGTTAAACCAAACCGATTGACTAAAAGTAAACAACTATGCTAAACTCATTGCAAAGCCAAAAAATATCAACTTAAAGTATAAATTTACATAAATTGTACACCAATACATACTTATTTTTTCTTGTCATTTTAATTCTTCAATCTTCTCTACCTGAAGCATAAGATTTTAATTTTAAATTTCAATTCAAATATAATTTTTTTTTGTTGGTTCTAAATTTACTTTGAAAGAAAATTGCAAGGATTCGGCAATTCCACTAGATTTTTTAAATCCTTGTAATACCCTAAATAATATCATTATAGACGTACTTAAATATAGCTCTGTTACTGATATACTTTGACATTCACAATCCTAGTGTTTACATTATTTCATTGCTTAAGGTGACTGCCTACGTTGAAAATATCATATTTTGACTATTTTGGTCAATTTCATTTTTTTTGTAAGAATCGTGTAACTCAATCTTTTCTATTTTCAAAACTGTTTTGATTTTCATTCTATAGCAATTAGAAGCAGAGTTATAGATATTTAAAAAAAACATCTTCTGCTACAAAATTGAAGAGACAAACAACTTTAAATGCTTTTTTCTCAGAATTATGTTTTTTAGCGCAAATCTCTACGGTTATCATGATATCTCATATAATAACGCATATAATTTGATAAACTTTTCAGGAAATGTTTTAGATGCTATTGTTAATGAAATGACGCACAATAATTGGTGTATAATAAATAGTTTTTTTATTTGGGGCTGTTTTTATAAGGAAAGGAATGACGAATCGGGTAAAATTTTCATATTGGGACATAAAATTGGGGTATTATTTTTGAATTTTGAAATTTCTCTTACATTGTAGGTCATTTTGAAGATAACTGTCATATGTATCATGTGTTAGAAGGAAATTAAAGTAGTAGCATTAGGAGTTTGTGCAGAGTGATAGGCGTTTTAGCTAAATTTCATTAAAAATGACTTCAAATTGACCAATTTATAAAAAAGTATGCTATTTACAGGTAATATTTTGTTCCTTTTTTTACTTTTTAAGTGCTATTTTACAATAAAAGACAAAAAAATCGTTTAAAAAATAATTTTTAAAAAAATTGACTCCGACCATATACAGTCACCTTAAAAGCAGTAAAAATAAACGCCAAAATTTTCAATCAAAATGAAAAGTTCCGAATTACCTAGTAACAGACAGAGTATAAAATTGTATCCTTGCATTCGAAAGTTGCGAGCCGAAAAACCCCACGGTGTGTTACTTTAACGTGCAAATGCTATTGATAAGATCCATACCCTAGAATTAAATTAACCTTTAATATAAATGTTCACAATTTTTAAACGATTTTTTTAAACTAAAAAACCTTTTTAATATTAAAAATACCAAACGCCATGCAACTGCCTTTAAAATTTTAAAAACATTTCATGTACATTTCAGATTAACTCAGTATTGTCCTATTGCAGTATGTTTTGAAGTTCTGATTATAAAAAAATATGTTGTTTAAAAAGTAATTTCCAACGAATAAATGGCAACCAACAAATAAAGAGCAGGACATTTTCATATATGAGACAATTCAATTTAGAGCATATAAATAATTTTAATAATGTAATTTATTAATAAACTACAA
Organism: Dolomedes plantarius; assembly: GCA_907164885.2. Lineage (NCBI taxonomy): Eukaryota > Metazoa > Arthropoda > Arachnida > Araneae > Dolomedidae > Dolomedes > Dolomedes plantarius. The sequence continues at coordinate 204,622,470 of OU015496.1, read as the reverse complement.
TGTAACGCAAGAAAACTGTTCAGTATGGAGAGTGTAAAATTTCAGGTAAAGTTTACTCAGCTGGGATAATTACTTAACCCTAAGTAAATATAATTAGTTAACCATCGCTTAAAATCCACTGCTGTCTTTTAATATTTCGTGTTTCCCTCTTTTATTTTCATTACTAGCCGCTGCGCGACCAGCATGGTCGCTTTTAGTTTTATATCTTCTTTTGCAAAACAACTCAACTGAAAGTAACATATGTAAGGAATGTTACCATTACCTTTCATTATAAATATACGTTGTTAAGGGGTATTCTCTATAAGGCTGATTCTAAACATCGTGATTAAAAAATGTGAATTTCCATTACTTCAGAACAGAGTTAAAGATAAGACTGAGAAACCCAACACTAATGGTTTTAAAAATTACATCCCTCTCTGTATGTAATATTTTTCAAAATTAAGCTATCTACATTTTATCATTACGTCAAATAAGAAACTGTGGAGGAAAAATTTTTTCACTTAAAAAATGGAGCAAGTACTAAAATATAGTGTGGATTCATCAATCTCTGTATGTATTATTGTTCACAATTCAGATATCTACACTTAATCATATCAAATAATAAATTGTTGGGAAAATTTCTTCACTTATAAAGTGGAGTAAAAATTCAGCTGAAAAAGTGTACTGAAAAAGTGTACAAAATTAAGTATTACTGGCTCTCGGTTGCTATGCCGGCAACAGTTAAGCCTAACCTCGCGATCATCTATGCTCTCTCTTTTACGCCTCTCTCAATGAATTATTTCTTCTTCGCTTTCTTTCTTGAGACTGTTTCCAGTTTTCATTTGATAGTACAGCTTGCTTTCAAGCATTACTGATTTCAGTGCGTAAATCCATGTTGACACGCGGTTGCAAATTGCGGACGGCCGCTAATGTTTACATTTGGTAGTTTCAGCCATTGCCATTCGGAGTATAGAAATATCGTCGATTTTTGTGCCGCATACCTACGCGTTTTATATATACGCTTATTACTTAACCCTATGTAAATATAATTAGTTACGCCCGCCTAAAGTCCACTGCTGTCTTTTAATATTTCGTGTTTCCCCCTTTTGCTTTCATTATTGCTCGCAAATTTATTTCGAGCAGGAGTTTCTCTCCCGTGTCTTAGTCCTGTTACCATTGACTGCTTCATAGTAATTTTTTTCGACTACGAAAATTCAGAAACTTTTTACCAAGTTTTTATTAAGGGGACAGTGGACCTTCAAACCTAACTTTTTTTGTTTTGAATGGATTTGTTTCAAATTTGAATATTTGATTAGTACCATAGATATGTAAAAATGGTTAAAATTTAACCATGAAATATTAATAATTTATGAATTATGAATTATTAATTATATCAAAAATTGGCCTCATTAAAAATGTTCCAGGCGCATTTCTTTTGCATATAATATGGTCATTTTTATTTACAGGATACATTATAGAACGAACAATGAAACTTATTGCTTATTTTAAGCATTCATTAAAAATATGAAGAGAAAAAATAATAATAGTGAAAACACCGTTTTTATGACGCAAAATACATATAAATCATCTTTTCGAGTGCAAAATTTAGAAATTATGAGCTACGAAGCATAATTTTTTTCAATATGATTTATTTGATATACAGTTAAGTATATAAAACCTTAATTTCAAAGCAATACGATCATTAGAAATGCTCCTGGAGCAGTTTGAATATTCGTATGACGTGAAAATTTTTATTTTGAGAAAAACACATTTAAAGTTATTGCTATTAGTAACCACATAATATCAAAATTAAATACAAATGCCTATAACTAGGAAAGTAATAAAACAAATTAAAAATTCATTTTACAGCACATTTCTACTCGCCCGTAGTTTCGCCCGTAATAAAAAAATCGAATTTTTGGACAAATTTCACAGTTTTGAAAGACCACTGTCCCCTGAACTTGCTTTCTTGTTTGTGGGTGTGTGGGTGTGTTTGTCTGGTACAAATCTTGCAATCGATTTTTAACTAACTTCCCGAGTAGCTAGACATTTGAAACTTTTAGAATAGCTCAGAACACGATGACAATGCCTTATTTTAATACTTTTAGCCATCTTTATTCCATATTTTAAAATCCATTACGTAAAAATACGAGTAGCATCTGGAGCCAAAAGTAACTGCGATACAGACGCCATCTATTAATGTAATAGTGAACCAAGCATATTACATTTTCATTACAATGGGATAATTTTTATTTATGCCCACATGCTATTTGCGATATTTTCTCTGCGAAATTCATTGATTTTTTACTATGTTTTTCTGATACTTGCTCTCTTTATTACGCATTTCATCATTTTCTTTCAGGTTGATGGGATAATTCATCAAAAAAATTTAAAAAGTATTTATTAATACGTAGAATTGTCAAGTTTATATGATTCAACAGAAAATTTAAAAACATGGTATAAAAAAAGTCTTTTTATCTTGCAATTATTACTATTGTACCCCTCGGTCATGACAAAAGGTTTAATTTACCCCCACGGTCAAATAATTAATTGGTTAGCTAAATTAATTTTTTTTTGTTGGTGACTTTCTCAGGATACCACCAAGAACTTGCGAACCTCTTGAAAGTCCCACTGGTACTTTGAGAATCACTGGGCTATGGCATGAGTGGAAAACACTTACTGAAGTAAGGAAACGGGGTGGTGTTGCTGATTAGTCATTTCTTCTCTTTTTCCCTATGATTTGATTCTTTCGTCTGAGCGGTGGAGTGCTTTTAGAATTAAAATATCTGTAAAACTATTAAAGTAACAGAATAACTGCATAATAAGCAGAAAATAATAAGGAGAAAAAATTATCAGTTTTCAAAGCTCTTTCCAAATATCTAACATTTATGTACTTTCATGAGAAAAAAATACACCGATTTTCGACCAAAATGTCGGCCATGTTTTATCAGGATGAGTGATCTCCGGAAACGTGATGGTCACGTGATCCGACGGACTCCACGACATTTACCTCTGTTTATTTATATAGATTTCCTGCGTCACCCGCGAATGTTTTCAATCTCAAGTTCAGAATACAAACACTATCCTCCATACCTATATATTTAAGTTGCTAAGCCGACTTTTTGGGCAGTCCGTGAGAGAAAACTACTGCATCCATTGACTTCATTTTGGTCTTCAACGAAAGATTGTAATGTGTAAATTTCTCAAATTTGGTTTTGGTAACCGCAATTTCTATCAATTAGCAATAATTTACAATTGAAAAAAATTTATTTTTGCGCATTCTCAGTGGCATGTTTAAATCTGGCTTTAGAAACTTACTGTTTCTGCGCATGCTCAGAGACATGTTTTAATGATTAAACACGTTTATTCCGAGGGGTCTCTCTAGATCTCTCTCTGCCCGTGGTGAAAATTATGTTTCTGAAATATAAGATTAAATCTCATGGAAATTGTTTATTTTTCGCTTCTTAATTAGCGATATTCTACAATTAAAAAAAATTGCTTTCTGCGCATGCCCAATGACAATTTTAAATCTGGCTTTAGATACTCACTAAGCACGAGGCTGCTTAAACACATTAATTTGTTTCTGCGCATTGATTTTCAACATTTGGTAATGATGTGTTGAGTATAATTTGCGTATTAGTGAATTTATTTTCTATCTAGCCGTCATGTTTTGACGGATACCAACTACTTCTCTTTTATGTTCATCATATAGCTACTGTTAGTGCAAAAGATCGTATTTGAAAATTTTCCATTTTTATTTGATTTGTGCTAAAGGTGCCATTCTGTAGTCTGCAACTGCTACAAAAATGTTATATGTCATCGGATGATCTGTTATAAGTTAAGGTGAAATGTAAAAAAAGTCGTATGTTTTTATTTTATGTATGTTTTTATCAGTTTTTATGCTCTCCTGTTAAGTACACAATTTTTACATACGACCTTATGCCCTAACAGTAGCGATATGTCTGCCTGCGGTAGCCTACATTTTACTTGAAACCACATTCGCCCTTTGCTACGCAAACTTCAGCCTAAGAAGTTTTTTTTCTCTCTCAAGGTTCGCCCGTTGTGCAACACTTTTGCACTTTTTGTATGTTAGTTTATTGCTCCATATCAACACAAATATAATATTAAATGAAATGAATATATTAACGAACTTTAAAAAAATAATATAAAAATTTAGCAGCTCGTTTTCAGTTACTTTAATACTCATAACGTAACTTCATTTAGTTATTTAATAATACTCGTAGATTAACTACATTCAGAAACAAACGGAAGTAACAAATTTTAATTAATTAACGTAAAGAAAACTGAATGCCTCATTTTTTTTTTGACAGAACCACTACAATCTTTTTTTTGTTTCTTATTTATTTTTTTCTCTTAATTCTCCACAGAACGCCAGCTGCTATGATCAAATCCTTTCTCCTTCTTGTGTTTCAGTAATCACGTTTCAGTATCAAAAGCATTTCGAAAGAACTGAATTGATTTGAAAAGTTTCAAAAAATTCTAAATAAATATATTGACAACACATTAGGCGTAAATTGAAAGAATCTGAAGGAGAAAAGACGTCTTTGACATAAAATGCATCATTATCCTTCCTCGCGATACATTTTAATACACACTCTGTAAAATGCCTTCTTAAGATAACTCTAAACAGCCACGCACCTTAGTTTGCCTAAAAGTATCCATTTATCACTCCTATAACACTAATAGAAAATCAGTAATGACGCAGAAAAAAAATCGCACCCTATCTGAGTTTGCAACCTTTAAAGCGCATTAGAAAGTTGGTAACTATTTTTAAGAATTTTAAAAACTTGCAGTCCGTGATTAATTACTTTCACTGTTATATTTTTCGATTTCATGAAAAATGGCTACTCTCTATCTCTCCCGTATGGAAGCAATTTAATTTAAAATAAATCGATTTCAAATTTTAGAATTGTTGATACTATTTATAAATTTTTATAGCTTTTTTGTTAGGGATGCATGAGAGATATATTTAAAAAAACGTTTGCAATTTCAAAGATAATTACTTTCAAAATCTCTATGTTAAATTTATAAATTAGTTTTTTGGGATAATATAAAGAAGTCACTGCTCAAATTAGTTGATTAGAACTGCGTTTTTTAAGTTTGTAAAAGGATGGTGTTATAAGAATCAAGAACTTCGATAACCTAGAAAAAAATTTAATCTAATATACAAAAAAATTCACGGGGTGATTCTTATATATTAGATAACTTCTTACCTAACTTTTTTTTTCTACACCTTTGAAATAATAGATACTTTAATGGCCTTCTCTAGGGTTTGTTCAACAAACCTTGCATTTTAATGAAGCTCTCAGCTTTAAGATCGTATAACTTTGAACGGACTTTTGAGGAAGCTAAATAGTTAGTTAATCTTGTAAGAGTACTAAGGATAAATGTTACGTGTAAGCAGGCAGTTAGATTACCCAAAGCTGCTGGTTAGCAAGCTGGTAGATTTCGTCTTGTAAGTATACTTTCTGAAATCTCTCAACCAAAGTAAGTACTGTTGTATTTAAAAATCAATTCTTATTATTTCCTCGTCATTCTATCACGTCCCGTTTCAACAGTTTAATAGTAGAACCAAAATGATTGACCAGTAGATCTAATAAGTGATGGATTGTATAAGGTAATGACATGAAGTAAAGGACTAACAAAATAGAGCTTCCTAGTTGAGAAGATTAGCTTAGTGAAGATATTTGGGATCAGCGTGTTGTTGGAGTACCGTTATATTTTAACATTCAAAGCAGCGGCATTAAAGTTTTATATGAATAATATTCAGAATATAATAATTTACTGTTATCAACAATGAGCATAAGTTTTAGTAAGGATTTCATTACTGCGAATGCTGTGAACATTTTGAAGAGCATCTAATATGTTTAATATATTTTGATAAAGTTTATTTAGAAAAGCTGCTCGGTGAATTTTATAGTTTGGTCTGTACGCGTGTTACGTCAAAGCTTACAGAGAAATACACTCTTAGACACACACACACACAAAAAAAAAGACGCACCAAGAAGGAGTTGTTCGAATGGGACGAAAATCAGTAGATGTGATGTACATGTACAGAAAAACAAATGATTAGAATTTCAGAAAAATTGGATGATTTATTCAAGCGAAAGATAATATAAGCGAAAGAATTTATTCAAGTCAAATTCTGTCCAATTGGCGCGTTAGATTGTCGGAATTCTGAGCTGGTTGGAGGGCCCTGCCAATAATGCTTCAAACGTGCTCAATAGGGGAGAGATTCGGCGACATTGCTGGCCAAGGTAGTGTTGAGCAAGAAGGAAGACAAGCAGTAGAAACTCTCGCCGTGTGCGGGCGGGCATTATCTTGCTCAAATGTAAGCCCAGGATGGCATTATATGAAGGGCTACACAACGGTGCGTAGAATATTGTCGACGTACCGCTGTGCTGTAAGGGTGCCGCGGGTGACAACCAAAGGGGTCCTGCTATGAAATGAAATGGTACCTCAGACCATCACTCCTGGTTGTCGGCCTGTATGGCGGAAGACAGTCAGGTTGGTATCCCACCACTGTCCGGGGCGTCTCCAGACACGTATTCACTGTCATCGGGGCTCAATTCGAAGCGGGACTCATCACTGAAGACAATTCTACTCCAGTCAGTGACATTCCAGGTCAAATGTGCCCGACACCACTGCAAACGGGCTTGTCGGTGTACAAAGGTCAATGGTATTCGGCTCAGCCGCCTTTCTATAGTCAGGCCCTATAGTTTCATGGTCAATAAACGGCGACACATTTCTGCGGGGAAATTTGCTGAAAAGTTATTTTAATAAGATAAAACCGTGGCGACTCCTCAGAAAATACTTGGCGACCTACAAGTTGGGAATCTCTGGTATGGTGGTTATGTTAGGAAGCGTACTCGCACATTTTCAATTTGGAGATGTCCTCATTTTGGGATATTCAACAAGTGAAGATCAACAAGTGAAGCGACTTTGCGCGGGAGCTCGGACACGGGGTTGCTTTCGTAACGGTGAGATGTAAATGAAAGAAAACGGTGATTAAACGCCGCACGCTGTGGCCATGTGCTGATCTGGCGACGGAAGACAGCGCCAACCGATTTTAGATCGACTCCAAGGGCGAGCTAGAAAAATTCCCATGAATCAGTAGACATGAGATGGTCAACCGGTGTGTGAGTACGATTTCTTTCCCTCTTCTCTCTCTCCATCATTGTAAATAGGTTTCAGGAGCTATGGCTCTATAGCATTTCTAATTAATGTATGTTACAATTTGTTAGGAGGGGTACCAGAGATACCCCATTGCGTTGTGTAAAATTAGGGAGGTGATCTCCAAAGGTAACTATACGTTTATAAATAAAATAATAACATTTATTATACAATATTATACAAAAAGTCAGTTTTACATATTATAAATGAAAATCTTGATTAAACATATTTATATCAGAATTAGGCCATGTTATACCCGCTTCATGCGGCAGAACCATTACGGGTCGAGCGAAATAAAGTTCTATTTATCAGAATTTCTAAAAAAGCACCAGGTGGAAGGGGAAAAATGGGGAGCTTAGATGAGGCAGCAGGGCATGGCAAGGAGTCGTAGGTGTACTTGTACCGGTGGAGGCAGCAGGTATCGGGCTAAGATGATGATGGGGCCCTTCGGAAGAGGCAGCAGGTTCGGCGCTGGCGGTTGAACATGGACATCTCGCTTTAGCGGGGGCGTCTTTTCACCGGACTCTCTTCGCAGCTCGCCACCAAATCTCTGCCTCCGTTCCTCTCGTTTCTTCTCTCAAAAACACGGGTTTCATTTTTCTCACTTTTTTGGTTTTGACCCCTCCCCAGGTCAGTTTCTCACGTAAATTTATTGCCGTTTCGAGTATTTTATTCGTGGGCAGGATGATCCGACATCCCCACGATTGACCCACGTGGTACTCTTATTTCCAAGAAAATTGGCTGTCCGTTGAGTCTTTCCTGGAATTTATTTCTCTCGTCCTGAGGAATTCAGAGGGTGCGATGTTTCTTGGAAAATTGGTGCAGTTCTCCCTTTTTCCAATATGGCCGTTTTATGACCCGTAAACGTGTTGACGGAAAAACAAAATGGCGATACTGTTGGAAGGAGTCAAAATGTTCACGTTATGGATCCTTTACAACACAATTAATATGTTTTGACTGTTTATTAATCATTTAACCAAGACCTATTGATTTCATTGAAGTTTCGTATTTTATTGTACCTGCATTATTCAACAAATGGCACATATCCAAACCAGGGTTAACTTTCACTATACGATTTTCTATATCTGGTAATAATGATAATATTTTTTATAAGATTAAAGCAGCGGTGCATCAGTTAGTGTCAAGATATTTCACTCAATCGGATTGATTTCGAATCCCGACGAAGGCTTGGGCTTTCAAATGTTGTTCCCCCACAGGAAACAATAGTTGCTCACCTAAATGGTCCCCCCATAATAAAAATGTCGTCAACAAGATTTCGTGGTGTTAATAGGTGAATGTTGTCAAGACAAGTTTTTGCAGCGTTGGAAAAAAAGTAGTTTGATCAAGCTGAGAATTAACTTTTCATTTTATTCTGGAAGACTGGTATTTGAAAAATGAGAACCTGTGTACTTCAGATGGCAGACTGCCGACTTCAAGGTATGAAGACTCGGTTCCACATGTGGTCGCTAAAAGTGATCTTTATTATTGCCAAATGAATATTATGGAATTGTCAAAGGAATTTAATGACATGAGTCGGAGTTAGGTCTGAACGTCTGTAGTTTCGAAACTTATTTTTCTGCATCACTTTTATTTTATCAGTATTTTTGTGAAAACTCAACAGTTTTGATAACTTAAAGGTTTTTTCTTATTTAAACTCATTTAAATAAATTAAGAAGACGTTTACTCAACCGCACTAAAATTTTTAGAAATATACAGTCGGACCTCTATTTAACGAAGTCGCTAAATCCCGAAAAAAAAGTTCGTTAGGAAAATTCATTAAATAGAGATTTACCTTTTAAGATACTTTAAACTACACAAGACAGATTTTAAATTCATAAACACTAAATATTATTAATAAAACTAATTAATCACACCTATATTTTGTAAATTAATGTCTATTTGTTTTATATATGTTACCCATCAAACAGAAATCTAACAAGAATAAAACAAAACATTGTCCGGGAATACACTGTATTTTCAATAAAAAAAATTATATTAAAATTGATGAATTTTAATGGCATTATCGCATTTATTATACCAAGTAATTTTAAGCTTACATTACCACATGCGTCCTTAAATTTAATTACTGATAAAGTTTGTTAATTTTGTCTGAGTTTTTTGTTTGAAAAAGTGTTTTCTCTCATAATACGTCTCGCATCTTTGCAATACACCAAAAACCCCTTCAGGCGTATTTTCTTCAAACTGTAATCCGTCTCGGAACGTGTTAAAAGAAAGATAATGTGTTTAATGTGTTAAAAGAAAGATAATGTGTTTAATGTGTTAAAAGAAAGTATTAGTTTGAAATGTTCAAAAATATTTTGAGAAATATGGAGAAAAAAATATTGGATCACAAGAAAAAGTTCCTTAAATGGAGAATGCACTTCGCTATTTGGAGGTAATTTTACGAAGAAATTCTCAAAATGTTCTTGGTTCCAATGAAAAGTTAACAAAATAGAGGTTCGTTAAATAGAGGTCCGACTGTAGTTGGTTAACACGGGAAATATCTGTCAGTTACTTTTAGATAAACAAATAAATTGATTTTGTATCGAAACATAAGGTCAAATAAAGGCTTTATTAACGTCATATACCCATCTTTTCTTGCTCTAAAAGTTTTGTAAGCTAATATTCTGTAGATGCTTCTTACAGACACTGTTCTAGTTATAGTACAGGGGATTTTCATTAAACTGACACTACTCAGAGCCACCTGTAGCGTAATCTATCAGCCGGAATTCCACCAAAATTGATAGACTGATTAAGGACGACATGCGAAACAGTTTCCATGAAAAAAAAGTTCCAAATGTCGCCGATAGGGAAAAATGGCACTGTTGTTGACGGCGCACCCGAGAATTTGCATAAAACTCAAGTAAAACATCAAAATTCAAATTCATGACTACATAGTCGACAGCAGCGCCAGTATTTTAGGCTATAAAGATCGGTGCGGAATCTGTTGCGCCATCACTTTACAGAAGAAAGTGTCATCAGTCGCTTTTTTTTTTCCTCTTGCATTTCCACCTCACAAACCGGGCCTAACCCATGTGACTTCTTTCTTTGGGGTTATTTAAAGTCCAAGTTGTACCTTGGTGGAGTCTCTAACTTGGCGGCCCTAAAGGTCAACATATCCCGGACTGTGATTAATATTCCTGGTGACATGTTACGTTCGGCCGTTGAGAAGGTAGTGTTCAGGATGCAATGTGTCATCCACCAGGACGGTGGTCACATTGAAGGGGAGGGGGGGGGGGGAGAAGTGAATTTGCTGCATAAAGCGGTGGTGAAATTTTTTTGTTATTCATTTGTCTGGTTATTACAACTTTTTCGGTATTCCCCCTTATCTTTATAAACCGAATTACTGGTGCTGCTGTAGACTATAGTCATGAATTTGCATTTTGATCTTTTACTCGCGTTTTGGGCAAATTCTCGGGTGTACAGACAGCAACAGCACCATATCTTCCCCTATCGGCGACTTTTGGAACTTTTACTTTTTTTCACGGGAACTCTTTCCCATGTCGTCCTTAGTCCCTGTATCAATTTTGGTGGAATTCCGGTTGATAGATCACGGTACAGATGGCTCTGAGTAGTGTCAGTTTAATAAAAATCCCCCTGTATATGATTTCGCTCATCCAACTGCGAAAGTCTACGACTTTTAATGCAAAAAAATCTTTTGAAGGCAATAAATACAAACATGATGTCTATGTTCAATAATTCACATTCAGTCCAAGAGACAATCTATCCATTCTTTCTAATTGAAAAATGTTACTATATAAATTGACAAAGAATATGTTGATAGAATTGTACTAAAAATTACAAGATAGAAAGGACTTTTTATATACCTTGTTTTAAAATTTTCTGTTGAATCATATAAACTTGACAATTCTATGCATTAATAAACACTTTTTCAAAAAATTTTTTATGAATTATCCCATCAACTTGAAAGAAAATGAAGTTAATTGGAAGTTAACTTGCGTTTAACTTTTCGTTCCCTTCCCCTTCGGTAGATGGCTGTACCAGTCTACAAAACGAAATTAACTGAAAATGAATTCAAATTCTGCTTAAAGATGGCTAAAAATATTAAAAGAATGCATTGTCATCGTGTTCTGAGCTATTTTAAAAGTTTCAAATGTCTAGCTAGTCGGGAAGTTAGTTAAAAATCGATTGCGAGATTTGTACTAGACAAACACACGCACACACACAAACAAACAAATAAGAAAGCGAGTTAATAAAAATATGGTAAAAATTGAAGGTAAGTAGCTGGTACGGGAAATACTTTTCAGTGACTTTTAGATTGAGAGAAATAATTTAATTCGGCATTATCCCGAAACAAAAGATTCAATAAATAAAATATCCATACAAGCACCCCTCTCATGCTCTGAAATTTTGTAAAATTCCATTTTCTCGTACATGCTATTTACAGACGCTGTTGTATTATTTGATTTTGATCCTACGACTACAGTTTGTCACTTTCAGGTGAAAAAAAAAGCAAAATCATCTGAAATACAAGCATGGTGTCTAAGTTCCATAATTCAATTTCCTTTGAAGCGGAGTCTTTCCGATAGCAGTCGCCTTTCGGTTGGAAATACAATCCGAGACGCGTCAAGGATTACACAATAGATGCCGGAGGTGTGCCTTAGATATGCTAATAAATTTCTTTGTCACTTTACAAAGAGAATATATTGCTATTGTTTTAACATGCATTCTTAGGTGAAATTTGTATTTTTTTGTGTCAATTTTAAATTTGCGCTTTCTCCTGTTAGCTGAAAAAAAGAGTTATAAGTTATAAAAACTCGAAATACATGCTTGTTTTGACAGTATTTTGAAGTTTGATGGAAATTCAGTATATCTGCATTCATTTATACTTTCAATTAGTACTGTTACAATTTATTCACACAGCCCTCTCTACTGATTGCTGATAACTCAGTACCTAGTGTTTCATCTATATATATATAACAGTTCCGTAACTGACTGATTGACTGCCTGACATACAACGCACAGACCAAACCGCTGGACATGAAGGGCTGAAATTCTGCATGGCGATTCTTCTTGTGGTGTAGGTGTGCACTAAGAAAGATTTTTGAAAAATTCTTCATAGATTTTTTCAAATTAAATTTTTAAGCTGTTTTTGTAGCATCCTTTAAAGTTTGCGTTTAAAATAATAATCCGAGGGTTATAAAATGTATATCACGAGAAAGATTCTAAAAATTCCTTTAAAATTAAATCTTTATCTAATCTTTACCTCCATTTTCTGATTTTTGGTGAATTTTTAAAGATTCATTTTTATAATTTAATTTATTAAATGCTGATCACGTGGTTTCTTTTCTTTTAATTTTGCGTCACGTGCATAATAATGAATTAGACAAAAAAAAATTCTTGCTAATGCTGCAGACAATTGGACATAATCCAAAAAATATTAACACACAGTAAAAGAAATGTTCCTCAAACTGTACTATATTCTTTAATATGTTCTATTAGATTTAATTTCAATATTTCCTTCTACATTATTTTGTCTATAAAAATATTCGCTACGATTTTTTTATAAATATATTTTTTCGTTTTTTTACATCAATTGCATACATTGTTCGTTGTATTTATTATATATATATATAAATATATATATATATATATATATATATATATATATATATATATATATATATAAATATATATATATATATATATATATATATATATATATATATATATATATATATATATATATATATATATATTTGCATTAATTGCATACATTGACCGTTGTATTTAATTTGAATGTACTCCGTAGCGAAGTACGTTCTTTCAGCTAGTATATTTATATAATGATATCTTTCCCCTTACTACACTATGTAAGGTATTGCACAAAGTGGCGTAGCAAAGGGGGGACAAGGGGGGTCTATCATGCCCCGGGCGCCACTCGCAGAGGGGCGCCAATGTAAGATCCATATATTATATTACTATATGTTTTCGAGGTGGATGCCAATATAAGGTCTATATATTATATTTCTATATGTTTCTCAGGGGATGGCCCCAATATAAAGTCTATATATTATATTACTATATGTCTTTCGGGGAGGGTGCCAATATAAGGTATATATATTATATTACTATATTATTTTGTGGAGGGCGCCAATATAAGGTCTATATATTATATTACTATATGTTTTTAGGGGAGGGCACCAACATAATGTCTATATATTATGTTACTATATGCTTTTCGGGGAGGGAGTTCCAATATAAGGTCTATATATTATGTTATTATATGTTTATCGAGGGCGCCAATATAGAGTCTATATATTATATTACTATATGTAATTCAGGAAGGGGGGGGCGCCACAAAGGTATCGTGCCCCGGGCGCCAGTTATGCTCGCTACGCCACTGATTGCACAGTCATTTTTTAAGTGCAGGTGAGCTTGAGTCAAATCTCCTGCCGCAAACTGTACCGGTGCCATTTTTATTCGTAACTTTGCTCTCGTATTTGCCGGCGCACAAATTCCCATTCCATGAAGCTAAAGCTTCTGTAGCTTCATGTCCCGTTCCTTACATGAAATCGTGCCATTACATCCTTTTGCGGCAAGAATATTAAGTATATTAAGTATTTTTATTTCAAACATTATTTATTTAATATCTATATATTTAAGTTGCTAAGCCGATTTTTTAGGTACTCCGTGAGAGAAAACTATTGCATCAATTTACTTGAATAAATTAAGTCTAATTAAGTCTAAAATAATTAAACTAATTTTGGTCTTAAGGCTGCTATGTACTAAGAAAAAAATCGTATTTCATTTTCCTCTTCCTGCAGACTCTAGTGGTGGGAGGAGTCCAGTTGACAGTTCGAGAATTCCACCCCCCTTAGGATTGACATTTTGAGGGATTGTAATGTCTCACTCTCTATAGGGGGGATAAGCGCTGCCCCCCAAATTTTTTATTTAGAATATATTTTTGTCAACTATTTACAGGTACATAAATGCTGATAATCAAATAAAATTGGTATTGTCAGATAGCCCGAACTTTTCTGCAAAGCGCTACAGGATTCATTTTATAAATTTCGTCCACCGAAGGAATTTATGAGCGTTTAAAACACACTATACCAGATTTTCCCCCAATTAATTTAAATTTTAAAATATTAATTGCATTTAAAAAAAAATATATATACACAAATGTAAAATTTCTTTCTCTATGACGGAGTACAATATTTTTAAAAAAAAATCTTTGAATCCAAGTCGGCAATCCGTGGACAAAATTTCTCCATAGGTTAACATTGAGGTGAGCGAATCCGATGGAGTTAGTGCATAGCAGCCTTAAACAAAAGATTTTAAGCTATAGATGTGTAAAATTTGGTTTTTGTAACCGCAATTTCTATTAATTAGTGATAAGTTACAAATAAAAATTTCTTTGTGCGCATGCTCAGAAATATGTTTAAATCTGGCTTTAGATAGTCACTAAGCAATAGGCCGCATAAACACATTAATTTGTTTCTGCGCATACTCAGTGATATGTTTAAATCTGTCTTTAGATACTTACTAATCACGAGGCCGCATAAACATGTTAATTTGTTTATTCCTAGGAACCTCTCTAGCTCTCTCTCTGCCATTTTTATTTTTAATTATGCTTGTGCGATATAGAACTAAACCTGACGGAAATGTTTATTTCGCGCTGTTCAGTAACCCTATTACTTTTTATTGTGTTCAACAGTAATTTTTTAAAGTGAATTCCTCTATTCTTAATATTATGATTTCCAACATTTGGCAATGATTTGTTGAGTATACAGAGGCTTTTCACACATTTTTTAGACGATGTATATTGTATTCACAAAACTAAATTACATAAAATTCTTGTGTATTAAATGTTCTATCTGACATCTGTAACCGTAATTTAAATTGTTTATATTATTTTAAATGAAATTATTCGGATTGGGAGTTATTATATTATTCTTATATTAATTATATTTATTAATTATGATTTTGATTTAGTAACTTATTGGTTCATGATTGTGGCTAGTACATTGATGTGCTTCCCAAATAATGGAAATTAACTCTGGTTATATTGACAAATCAATTTATTGAATATTAACACACATAAATAATACACTCCAAAATTACTCAATATTTCCTCCGGCATTTACACATTATTACCGCAATAACTTCATTCCTACTAAATTAATTCTTTACGACACCTATGTTTGATTCATTCACTTATTATAACAATATTTCATACTGCCTCTATACATATTATTTTCAATTTTACTCCTACTAAATTAATTCATATATATATGCAAAACATTATATTAAATTGTTGGTACGAATTATCGGTCTATTACTCAACATCTTATATTCAAAAACTATATTCATCGCGCTCTATCTTAATCATTATGGCTATACACTGAGAAGCAATGATACAATATAAAAGGGAAATGCAAAGTCGGTACCTCAGCAGATGACGGTTGAATCCCCCTGGGCAGCTGGCACTCGCAATGATGAATTCGTCGTCTTTATCATCAACGTAATTCGGGCATCTCTTATCCGGAATACGGCTCCGTCGTTCATTGCAGACACTCGGCATGGGACACTGGGCGCTCGACAATTTCTATCTCTCTAAACTTTACTGCACTCGAACACGGCTCCGTCGTTTATCGCAGACACTCGGCATGGGACACTGGACGCTCGACAACTTCTGACTGACTCTCACTTCCCAGGTTATCTCTCTGCCTTCACACTATTTTATATTTCATATATTTTCTTACTAATGTCTCCGCCTCTTATAATTTCCATTGGTTATCTGGAAATTATCATGCCATCGCCATTCGTCCGTGCTGCCACTCCTCAATCCCCTTTTACCAATGCGCGTCGAGGGCGGGATTTATAAATTCTCCCTCAATTTTAACTTTTTCCCATGCTTTGGATTCAAGTAGGGTGGGCCGTTTTATAGCCATCATAAATTTTCTTTTATTTTCACTCTCTTCCACTTCTATTTATTGCTACGAACATTATCTCTAATTTTCGTTCCGGTCTATGGCTTTCGTCCCTTCTCTTTTATTGCCCTGTTTCTTTATTGCATTTAACAATTATTTTATTTTATTTTGTATTTTTTCCATTCTCCTGTCCCTGGCCGTAACACTACTGTCATGTCCCTATGACAACATCCCTTATTCTGAACTATCTATCGACACCGCAATTTTCAGGATAATAATACCTTTTGAGGTGTCAGAAGAGGTATTCTATCCCATTCCTCCTGAACAGCTTTCCAGAGTCCTGTAAAGGTTTTGGGACGACGTTTGGATAATGCAGATTTTAAAAGTCCGAAAGCATAAAAATCCATAGGTGATATATCGGGAGATTTGGTAGGGATATCAGTGAAGGGTATGGCTTTGATACCAGTTTTTTGTTCCATTTCTTTTAGGAAATTTACAGTGGATTTTGATTTTGTGACTGCTAGCTTTGTCCTGATGGAGTCTCACAGATTGATGGCACTGTGGGTAAAGCGATGATATTTCATTCAGAAAAATTGGCGATAAAATATGTTCCTGATAGTATTTGGAGTTAATCTTGACATTTTTTCCACTCTTTTTATTTTTAATTTGCCATTATAAGAAAAACCAGCAACAATCATGAATCCCTTAGAAAAACTTTCTTTCGATTCTTTGAACCATGTACTTAAATTTTTTTCTCCCCTTTTATGATAATAAATGGCTCTTTTTTTGTTGCAATCATTTAAATACACCCATGATTCATCTATTGTGACAATTATATACCATTTTTCTTTGGATAAGTGTTTCTCCTATAGAATTCTGCAGCGTGTCCTGCGTTCAGCGATATGATTTGGAAGAAGACGATGCACATTGCGTTTTTTCGCTTTCTTAAGATTTAAATCAACGTTTATCATTTTGTTTACAGTGGACACCGAGCATTTTAATGATTTTGCAATTGTCCTTTGACTAGGGGGATTTTCTTTTAACATTAAACATCGTACTTTTGCAATAGTCGAAGATGTCCGTTTTTTCCTTGGATACTTGTTTGGAATTTTTGTCCCACTTGAGGCTCCAATTTGACGTTTTTTTCCTTTCTTGTTGACAATATTACCTATCGACGCTTTATATATCACAAAACCATTACTCTCACATCGTTTTTGGATAACGGAGTATGCATATTTCTCTTCGGAAAGAGCATAAATGTAGCCTTCGAACCACTGCTTTGTTAAAAACGTCATTTTAATAAAAACAAAACTTTCAAGCCGCAGACGATTATTTTGACTATTAAAAACATATAATTGCAATTCTTTATTTTGCAGCAAACGATTTTTTATTACCGCTTACCAAAATCGTCTAAAAAATGCGCGAACACCCTCTGTAATTTGTGTAGTAGTACATTTATTTACTATCCAGTCCTCATGTTTTGACGGGTACCAACTAGTTCATTTTTTAATGTGTAAAAAAATATAATTTCAGGCACTCGCGAGAAAATGTAATTAGTTTATTAATTAACTGAATTATACTCATTAAAGCTGCATAAGGGTTTTTTAGCACAGTAGGTATTATCTAATTGGCTATTTGAACAAAATGTTTTTATATTAAAAAGTGACTAAAAACGAGTAATAAAGTAATAAAGCAAGATCTATATTAATAAAGTAATAGAAGGGTTTGTCGAGATCACGTGACCGTAACGCGACCGGGCGGTCTCATCCTCCAAAAAAAATGTCCGACAAATACAGGAATCGGTGTAATTTTTTTCTCATGAAAGTACATAAATGTTACATATGTGGAAAGAGCTTCAAAAACTGATAATTTTTTCTGCTTACACTTATTCTGTTAATTCAATAGTTTAGAGAAATATGGATTCTAATGAAGCGTCATCCCTCTGAGAAATCAAATCATATATATCCAGTATGTGCAGTGGTGCAGCCATCTGTCGGCAGCGACGGGAATGAAAACTGACTTGAATTTAACACATTTGTAGGCCTTTTTTTCTTTTGTGGGGCCCGAAGTACATAAATATATTACACGGATGGCTTGAGCGTAGCTAGGCGAAGCCCGGCTAGTATGTAATATAAGTAAACTTATAGGCATACATACCTAAAGTCTTTTAGATAGGTATATATCAATTATAGACTGCACAATACCTTCATTGACAATTCTTTCCAATCTTTTGACCACGTGCTCACTACGAATGGCAATCACTGGCTGGTGGGGGTTTTCTGTGACATTCTGCACGCTTCTTCCGAAACTCGTTCTATTGTCCGTCTCGTTGGCTAGATGTCGTATCTCGCTAATAGCTCCTTGGGATGTGGGGGGCACTCCTCTCGTCTTGTTGTCGGTTCGGGGCTTATTCACAGGATTTCTGCTGGCTGGGGATTATTTTCGTCCTCCGTCGCTCTTTCACATTGATCATCATCTAGAGGGGTTTCTCTGCTTATTGTGGACTCGAGGCATTCGGGTTAATAACTTCCCGTCATTCCCATCAATGACTGTCTGGTTGCCGTCCACAGTACTAGTGCTCTCTGCATAAAAAATGTCTAACGCCGCTACTTCGCTGCCAGCTCGCAAGTGGTCATTTCATAATTCTCTAGCATGAATGAATCTTTTTCTTGTGTCTATTTTTTTTAGTCCACTACCTTCTTCCCCCCTTTCATTTTGGATCCGCTCATTCCTTCGTTTTCTTATTGGTCAGATATATTTTATTCCTATTCTATTGGGCTACTCATTTCTTTCCAGAATCTTCTTTTTCTCCACCTTCTTGTAGGTGGGGCCACTCGCCTCCCATCATCATTATTCCCATCTTCTCGAATATCATCTGTTTCCGATTTTCCACCACTTAGCCCAAACCATCACTATTCAATGCATTTTCCTCGTTAGTCTGCTTTTCCCCTCTTCCTATATCTTTCACAGCTGCGTCTGGTCTAAGCATACCCCACATTGTAAATTTCCTTTGGGCGGTTTCTTTTTTCATCCTTAATGGCACTTAAACATCCTGTTTCTTTTCTAAACTATGTCCACGTCCTTCGCTTATTTATCACTCGTCATTGCTTCTCTTAACTCGATCATTTCTTAATTGATTCCTTCACATGTGCCTAATGTTGCGGTGCTTTTGAACCGTAACACCGATTTCCCTGAAAGATAATCCACAATCTCGGTAGGCCACTATCCTTCCTCTGTCGAACTCGGATACTTGATCAAAAGATGATCGCTGTTTTCGACGAGGCATAATTGATAATTTTTTTGAAAAAACCACAAGAAAAACACAATTGCCGAACTTGAAATCGTCGAAATCTCCAAGCCTTAAATAGCGCTTTGAAGTGGCACCACAGGCGCGCGTGATGTGCGTCTGTGATGAAATTCTAATAATTTGCATATTTCACCTCCGCTAATGCATGTTGTAAATTTCATGTTATTTCCATATTTCCTTCAGGGTGTTGCATTTACAGTGGCCAGCAGTGTACAGAAAAGTGCATAACGGCACGTAAACTGTAGCAGCACACAAATTTAACATAGTATAGATTCAATTCTTCTACTTAAAACTAGTAAACTCTCACCTCTTTAACAGTATAATTGCACTGCAACAGTTATACTAATGCCTATTCAATTTATTTGTTATATTTACTTTAAATTCTAATATAAACAACTTCATTTCCAATCAAATTGCACATACATAGTATTTGGTTTTGTACATAAAAAGCAACTGGCTGTTAAGGCTGAACAAAAGGTAAGTGAAAGTCCAAAAGGACACTCATATTTTTCTTTATGTACTTCTTGCAATAATAATTATTATAGAAGATAAAATAGAGAATTATTAATAATTATTCTCTATTTTAAAGACGTTTTATAAAATAGATTGTCTTGACTGCTTCTGTAAACCCTACTTTCACATTATTTGAACACTTCTTGACAATTAGAGCCTTTTCGTAAAGATCCCAAAGCACAATTTTGCTTATTAAGCCGATTTCTTGATCTGGAGTACCATATTACCATGTGCTTGTAGATCATAACGCGTCATCAATGCAAACTCCTTCTTTGCAGAGCTTATCTCATGCTAAGTCAAATAGATATTAAGAATGTCAAATAAAACCTGTGCTGTTTTCCTAACAGCAATTTTCCTGCAGAATAAAATCCCCCATCTGCCCACCACCCCTTCAGCGAAATAAAGTCAACACTTCTAACAAATGTTAGCAACTGCGCCAAATTTTTTTCCCTCGGTACACTCGCCAAGCTGTATGGCAAAGTATTTCGCAGATTTCTTGTTCGTCATCGGTAACGCTTGACACCATGTCTTGGGCATCAGACAGTAAATAAGACATGACATCAGTGTGAGATTTTCCAGCCCTTGCTATTCTTAAAATTATTTAGAATGACATCTCACACGTACTCACATTCAGAGGTGACAAAGGATGTATTTTTTGTATATAATAGACTTTATCTAAACTTATTTATACTGAAAAGACTCAAGTGATTTACCTTTCACATTTTCGGGTTTCGTCTGTAAATGCTTTTTCACTAAAGATGGCTACATTGAATTATTTTGAATGACACCTCACACGTACTCACATTCAGAGGTGACAAATAATCTATTCTTTGTATATAACTGACTTTATCTCGACTTATTTACACTAAAAAGACTCAAGTGATTTATTTACCTTTCACATTTTCGGGTTTCGTCTGTAAATGCTTTTTCACTAAAGATGGCTACATTGAATTATCGGAAAGAATCTCGTGATTAATAACACACAGCATTGCAGTTTCTGACTCATTTCATGTACTAAATTACCCTAAGGACAAGTATTCGGGATCACACTTTGTTTATTTGGGATGATATTTCTACTGGTTAGTAGGTCCATGCCTAGTCGAAGATGACTCGATTTCTGTGAGCCTAGTTACGTTTTTCCATCATATTCATCTGAAGTAACGTAACTCGTTGTATTGGAACAGTATATTTACTTGTCGTTATTTAGCCCTTTATTAATTGTGATCCCAGTAGAAGAAATAAATAAAAAGTAAAGCTTCAAGCTCAATGACACATGGAAGAAAGGGAAATTTCAGAGCAAATTCTATTAAACTTGCAGTTATAACTCAAATGCAACAATGTTCACGATAAACAAAGTTTTCTAGCATCAGTGGTCCTAAATTGATGAATAGCATAATAATATCGAAAGCAAAGGAATAGCACAAAACTAGGTCACTCAAAAAACACAAAGTCAGGTTCAGGGTAATTGAATGTGCAGAGGAAAATTCGGCGAATAAAACGTTGACTCTAATAAAAACTAAGTCCACAAAATTGAAATCACACACAAAGAGGAGCGTCACGGAGAATGAAATATATCTCAACAAAGATTGATCAAAATTTGTTAGAAGTCAGAAATTACAAAATTTGGTTACCAATTTGAAGAATCTAACTAAATATAGTGATTTTAACAGGGAATTTGGCTAAGTTATCAATAAAACTTTCACAGATTTTTTCTTCTCATGGAAAAAAAAATTGTTATATTCCTTTATTTACGAGCCATGTTGAAGCATACAATATTTATTTTATATTCACTTTTTTTATGTTGCTAGGATTAACCGCAAAATGTATTATCCGTCCAATAATAATCGGAAGTTGATTACATTGTTTTAAAATATACCTTTTGAGGAGAAGTCATTGAAAATAGCACATCTTCACATCTATTCGATTGTTCAATCAATTGGTAGAATACAATCCTCTATGTTTGATTGAGACAAAAGTTTGATTTTCGCCCCTGGCAGGCTATCGTTACAACCTCTTTTTTATATCTCTTTTGGGTAACAAAATAATAAAATGTGCTTTCATGTTGCAGGATGAAGTATGGTGAAAGCAACGAAGATTTCCAGTATGAAGCTAACCGATGTTACTTTTATAATCTAGAGATAAAGGCACAAAGTAGGGTATCATATTACGCTGAATACTACACACGAAATATTTCAATGCTGACAACTGTGTTGTTGTTGTTGCTGCTTATGTCCTCTGGCTCGAATTAATTCCAAACCACGTCCATGTATGCTTCGGGCTGAAGTGTGCGACTCCGGTTTGAATAGCACCACAAGGGTCGGAGTCCGACTTGGCTAGGTGCCACCACAATTTTCACCGAGAACACTCAGGGGCGACATTTTTGGGGATCGTACCCTCTCCCACACTCTCTGACCTACATAGAGAGGGACTTTCAGGTCTGCGGATTTAACGTGCCCATATTTGGCAGTTCGGCAACTGTTAACAACTGTTTATACATTAAGCTTAAATTTTTTAACTCTTTTAGTTAAAGAAAATATTATTTTCGACAAAAATATTTTTTACGCTCCTGTCTACTGATATATTAAGCAATTACAGTGCGATGAACCAAAATTTAGATCATAATTTAGTTGCTCCACATAATTATTATTATAATTATTATAAACTGGTGAATATGCAGAATTGAAATTTGGTTATGTTTAAAAGACTATGTTTTATTCATGAGACCCTTAGGGTACCTTAAGTGTTAGCGCAAAAAAAGAACACTTCAAATGAATAATTAAAAGCCTTACATTTATATAAATTTGTTACAGTATTAAATTATCCATGGCTATTATTATATTATCATTATGAAAAATGCAAATCACTTCTTGCAGATAGATATTTTTTACATAACTGTTGCTCATATCTAATTGAAATATTTTCACTGATTACATTTTATTGATAAATATTTAAATGATAATACTTACTTAATTATACCCTTTTACGCTTCGAGCGTGTTGAATCAACTCAAATGAATTTGTAAAACTATACCTTTTTTAATTAATTAAGTTCATTTTGGTGTAATTAATGTAACTGTTCTTATAGTTGCTGTGATATAATCCATCGAGATATTAATGTAATAAAATACTCCCGCCCTTTCTAAAAAACTACTCATTTGTGAATTTTTAAGCACTCATGCAAAAACACCATTAAATAAAGGTTGCTTTGTATCAAAGTATTTTTTTTCTTTCCTTTTAATATTTATAAAAAAGCTCTTTTGTTATTTAA
The DNA here is from genome assembly GCA_907164885.2 of Dolomedes plantarius. NCBI lineage: Eukaryota > Metazoa > Arthropoda > Arachnida > Araneae > Dolomedidae > Dolomedes > Dolomedes plantarius. The sequence goes on along the minus strand of OU015496.1, from coordinate 204,599,313 downwards.
TTAAACATTGGACCGTTTAAAAATATTCAGAATAGAAATGTAAACAACTTACTTAAAAATAACGGCTATTTCAAGAATTATTTATCAGTTTTCTTTTTCATGGCTGCACTTCTAATCTACTGATTGAATAATCTTGTTTACTGTATAATGAGCATTAAAAATTAATTAAAATTCTCGCATGGCCTTTCATTAATACTGTGTAAATTATTATTAAATCTTAATTTAATTATGAAATAAAAAATAAGCTCATTTTTTCCCTTGGAGGCAATGAAGAAAAAAAATCTTGAAGGAAAAAATTTATTAATGAATGCTTCTCACTTTACATGTATCATATTCTTTTCTCAGATTCCATTTACAAAACTTTTATGATACACTCTTATTGGATTTAATGTCATTTTAATGATATCAGAAAACCTAAGCCTAAAAAAAATTACCGGGTTCGTATTACAGAAATTAAATATATATTAATTTCAGTGTTTAAGATAAGATCCAACTTTTAAATTGTACCTTAACTGAATCATATTTAACTCACAAGTCATTTTATCTCAGCTTTTGGTTAATTCAAGCGAATTTTAAATATCGCACTAATGTTCAAGTTTATTTTGAGAATTTGGTTATTGTTCGTGTTACTGATCAGTCAAGAATCGGTTTTAACTATTTCTCACTGATTTTAGAAGTAATTTCTCCTATGCTAAAAGAAAGAATGCTCTTGCTGGGATCAATTCGATATCTTTTAACATACTTGAACACTTGCTTGTTACGCAGCTTTATTTTGAAGAGCAACGCTAACCCGGTTGTATTGCGATGTTGTTTTTCTGGTGCTATAAAAAGAATGCGCTTGCTGCGATTAATTCGCTAGCTTTCTATATACTTGAACACGCGCCTTTTACCATATTCCTCAAGTAGCTTTTTTTTTTAGTTACGCAGCTTTATTTTGAAGAGCTACGCTAACGTCGTTGTATTGAGATGGAGTATTTATTCATGGTGCTATAAAAAGAATGCGTTTGCTGCGATTAAGGGCCTGTTCACATAGGGGTACGTTGCGGAGCCTTAAAGTATTGAAATATATTTAACCAATGACAAACCTCCAAACGATTAGCAATGAAATTTTTAACACCTATGATTGGTTTATTTTCATCTCAACGTCATCTTTCCCTTAACGCTACACAACGGACTCCAATGTGAACAGGGCCTTATTCGCTAACTTTCTGTATTCTTGAACACGTGCCTTTTACCATATTCCTCAAGTAGCTTTATTTTTTTGAGTTATGCAGCTTTATTTTGAAGAGCTACGCTAACGTTGTTGTTTTGAGATGTAGTTTTTCTAATGCTACAAAAAGAATGCGCTTGCTCCGACTAATTCGCTAACTTTCTATATACTTGAACACGTGCCTTTTACTATATTCCTTAAGTAGCATTTGAGTTACGTAGCTTTATTTTGAAGAGATAACGTAGCTTTTTTTTGAACAGCTACTCTAACGTCGTTGCATTGAGATGTAATTCCTTTGGTGATGTAAAAAGATAATGCGCTTGCTGTGATTAATTCACTAGCTTTCTACATACTTGAACACTTGCTTTTACCACATTTCTTAATAGCTTAATTTTGAGTTCATTTCTTTTTTTTTTTTGCTTTGTGTTTGAAATTTAAAACTGGAAGTTATTTTCGTTTTAAATTTAAAGCAGAGATCTGCAGATAATCACACATAGATGTTACATATCTTTAGTTTGTAATAAAATTTTATGAAAAAAAATTCATAACTTTTTAGTTACATGAATGAGCAGCTATTACTTAACAGTTTATACAAATTTGAAACTTAGCAAATGAATGAAATAATATAATTGAGAAAACTGACGCTTCTCGAATCTTTCTGCCTATCGACATTGATTATCGATATTTTAGTTATTGGAAAGTCATCAAGATTATTTAGTTTAAGTAAGAGTCATAATCTGAGGTATAATCTATATTGTGGGGAGTTAAAAGAGAAGAAAGATTTTCATAGGAATGAATAAAGGAATATCATAAATAATGAATCGCAAAGGTCTACACAAAAATAGCTTTGCACACTAAAGAAATACAACGTTTGATTATTACGGTATAATATAGTTTTAGAAGATTGCGAGTGAAGTGGTCAAGAGCTTAGTGCTTATAGATATTTGATTTAACTGCAAACGTTTTTATGTGGTTGTTACACACTAGAAAAGAATTACGACTGCATATGACATTACACTTTTGAATCGTAACAAAATCAGATATTTATTTGTTTGAAAAAATAATCCTTTTGCACTTTAAAATAGACTGAAAGTCTGAATACTGGCTTGAATCTACGGTTAGTCTGTCTTAGAACTATTTGCAAGTTTTATAACCGCTAAACAAACTGAAAGAAATTATATTTCTTGAGCAAGTTTTAGAATGTAGCATTTGTGATGCATGCAGGTAAACGATCAAAATAAGCAGACTTTTGCGAATAAAGAAGCTGCATAGTTAAACTTTTCGTGTTTAAGGTAACTTATTGAAAATAACAGCACTGGTGAACGGATAATTCAGCTAAATGTAACATAAACCTATCATATGAACGAAACTAAAAATCATGAATTGGAATTTCTAATATGATAGACATTGAAACATTTTTACGCGTTTCTTAATCTATTTCTTTTTACCTTTTTTTAAATGAAAAAATTTTTAAAATTGAAAACGAGTGAAAAAAATTTTTCTTATTATTTTGCGAAAATTTTTGTGTTTATAGTTATTATAGTGAGAAGAATAAGGTTCCGAAACTGTCAACGTCCACCTTCTGTGATGTTGTATTTTAAGCACTTACTATAAACGCATACAATTAAAGCCTTTAAGAAGATTTTAAGATAAAAATACCTAGTAAGACGGGTATACTTAAGTAAGAAACAAACTTACGAATCTCAAATTAGGCATCGTCTCTCTTCAGCTTTTTACTAAAGCTTTCTATGCATCACTCAAATGGAATAAATTTCAATTAATCCACCTAAATGATCTACTTAGTAAAACGATACTGTTACTAGATACTGTTTAAAAGAAAGAAATAAAACATTGAGACTACACATAAAAAATTATCAAAAGTCCACATAAAAAATTCTATTATTTAAATGCCATTTGAACAACTACAAAAAAGGGAAGAAGATATATTGAACGGAATTACTTAAGATCGATTTCACCAAATCCGCATTATTTAAAAATAAAATAACATCACTATACAAAAGCCAGAAATCAATTATTTTTACTTTTGTCCTCCAGCAAGAGTTACTTCTCAGGTGGTTTATTTTTTAACTTTTACATAAAATGTTTCCTTTTATAAAAGAATGTACGTATTTTTTTCAACATCTTAACATTGCGCGACCTAAGCCTCAATTGATAGCTCAGGTTATTTCCTTACATTCCAGTACCAAAATATTACAATCCTTGTATGTAAATTTGCTTAAGGCTGCTGTGTACTAACCCTATTGGATTCGCTCACTTCAGTCTTAACCTATGGAAAAAATGTGTCCAAGGACTTGGATTGAAAGTTTAAAACGAAAAAAAAAATGTACTCCGTAATGGAGAGAAAAATTTTACACCTTGGGTCATTTTTCGTTTTTTTTAATGCAAATAATATTTTAAATTTAAATTATTCAGGAAAAAAAATCTGATATAGTGTGTTTTAAACGCTCATCAATTCCTTTGATTTACGAAATTTATAAAATGAATTCTGTTGCAAGGTGCAGAAAAGTTCAGGCTATCTGAAAATACAATTTTTATTTCACTATCGGCATTTCTATAGGTGTAAAAAGTAGACACATTTTTTCCAAGCAGCTTGTTTTATATTTCTTTGCATATTATTTTGTGAACAAATTTAGTTGTAACTAATTGCATGTACTTGTTATAAGTATTTAAAAAAAAGGAATTCTGCATTAAGTGCGGTACACCTTTTAACTATGAAAATAATCACATAGGTAATTGTATTTATTGGTAAAATGGTTTGGTACGATGCCAATGTTATGAGCATGTACCTTGATCGGCTTTGTAACATATTTGCTTAAATAAGTTAGTATCAATGTATATTGTATTATAGTTTTTTGAGAATTTAGCTTCGTATTATAGCTAAGAAAATGGTATTGTATATTTGTTTATTTTTTAGATCTTGGAAATGTGTCTATTATTGGAACAAAATTATGTTTATTTGAAATAATAATGCGACTGCAATATGAGTAAACTTGTATAATAATGTAGTTTAAAATAATATTAAACTACAATACTACACTTATAATTAATATTAAAATAATATTAATTATAAGTGTTGTAAAGCCAGTATTAAATATGTGAATATATAAACCGCAGTATAAGCTTTTCGCTGAGGTCGGTGTAACTTTCGAACTTTCTCCAAGCAGCCTTAATTCTTTACTCTAAATGGCGTGATGTATTTGATACGAATCTAAAATTTCTCTTCATTCGAACGATCATACATTTTGCTGGGATGCTATTCGAAAACGTATCAAATACAGGTAAATATAACACAATATTATCCTTCAATCTTCATTGTCTTCTATACTTTTTTTTTAGGGGGGGGAGGAGTGTTTCAATATGATATTTTTCTTTTTAGTAAGAGATTTTAAATAAATTCCTTGGCAACAGTACAAAATATATTTCTAACATACCTGATTACAGACCTATTCGCATTTTCGTACAAAAGTGTTAACTTAAAGATACCCTAAACCTTAGCATCTCATTCTAAAGCTGTCATATATTCAGGCGTTATGCCTCCAAAGTAGATTTAAAGCTTCTTCCTTTCATTCAGTATTTTATAGACGTCGAGATGCTTTGAACGATGTGGGATATAAACGTGATAAATGGCTCCTACAAACAGATTTATTTTATTGCATTTTACTTTACCGCGGTGTTTTCCCTGCTTATGCCCTTGATTTAGACGTCGCTGAGACTTTCCGTTTTCGCCAAGTTCGGTTTCAATGGCGAGAAAAACGCCATTTGAGAAAGAGGGAGGAAAGTTCTTGCAGTGCAATTTGATTTGTGAACTAAGAAGACTATCTACAGTATCGCGAAGATCATAAATTTGAATTTGATTCTCCGAAGTACTCAGATAGAGGAGGATTATGAAACACTCAAGAGATAGAGCTTTTGTCTTCCCCGTATTTAAAGTTAGAAGAAAATTCGGAAATCAAGATTCAGAACCAAGTTTTTGTCTCTCTTTTTTCTGAGAAATATAATTCGAAAATTTGGAAACGAAGTTGTGCCATTCCTGGCTTTTTCGTTCGGTTGCTGTGTTTGAGATAGATTAATTTAGATCTGGATTTGTTTATTTGATTCTTCTGGTCATGTTCCCATTTTATGATACATGTCTAAAATTTAAATTTTGCTGACGTCAGCAGCCGTAGCATTATCTGCAAATCGTAATGATTGAAGCCCTGGCTAAATAATAGGAATGTTAGTTTGTGTTATTCCCCCTCCTCCAAATCTTATTTTTATTGTTGTTGGCCATCCTTAACACACACGTAAAAAGTAATGCAGTGTACTGCTACAGTTTTAATGCTCCAGTATCTACATGAAAGCTAACACATACGCTTACACAAGCACCTGTCCACTCATAATGTAAGAGAGAGAGGTAATGTAGTGGACGAAATGGTATAGTATGTGAAGAAATATATTAACAGCATTTCAAAATCAGTAAATCTATTGAAGCGTTCAAAACATCAGGACTGTATTTGTGCATGTGGTGAATGAGTGTAGACCAAGAACAGGCTTTCCTTTTTAACAAACACTAAGCACTCACGTAGCCCCTTGTTACAATTTATAATTTACTCAGGAGGGAAAGTCAACATATTTCCGGTTGATAAACATCTAGTGACGAGTTCGCTAAATATCTTTTTGTCCATCTCCTCCTCCTAAATTGTCAACGAATCCAAGATCTCCCAACAAATCCAAGAAGAGTTCTCCCCTCTCACACAGGGTTGAGAGTCGGTTCCAGTTAACGCAAAAAGATTAATTGGTCTTCAACCAACGAAAACCGATAATTGATAAATACTAACTCCTTTATTTTGATATTTACCTGCATTTCATAAAATTAATAACACTACAACAAAAGCATTTGTTACGAGAGTAAAATGCCTTAGGTATAACAAAGTCGACATTCGGAATCATTCTAAACAGAAAGTTACATTTCCTAGGGCCCCTGGAGATACCGTCGTTCTCCCGTAAATAGCGTATATTTTATAATTCATTTTAAATTCGATATTGTTGAGTCAAGCAAGGCTTGTTTAAGAGAAAATTTCCGAATTCTTGAAAATGAAACGAATTAAATATTTTTTTTCTTAAAGAAAGGGATTACTGGGGAGGTCTAACTACCTCAAAATTTTATAAGTCGTACCCTGAGACTTCAGTAAACGTTTTAAGACCATTTTCAGACGCATGGGCCTGGGAGTTTTTACTATGATATCATTCTTATTTCTCTTTGAGAAAAACGAGATTTCATCTACTCCAGCAACACAGTGAGACTATTAGTAGAGATTTTATTGAATACCTTAAATTAAAAATGAATGATCAAGGGAAAAATTTTGTAATGCCCGATTTAGAAAAATATGTCGTGCTATGCTGCAATAAACCAGTTTTTCTTTCATTTTAGTGCATTTTCTCGTGCATATTACGTTATTTTTAGAGGGCATACTATTCGATCTCTGTTCATGAATGAATCTATCTGGGACCATATTCAAAAGACGTGAGCTTTAGAGTACAGTTGTCATTTAGAAACATAATAATGCTTGTTTTCTTCCTGTGAATTTAACTGTTCAAGCTACTTGGATTGTCTCTGATAGTTATTATACCCTGATAGTGAGTTGACTCTGATATTAACGTTTCAACCTGGTTATATTTTGAACAATTTTCATCGTCTGAAGGTTTTGGTTATAAGGTAACACTATTTCTCTTTCAGCAAAACTAGATTTAGTCGACACCAGGAACACAATGAAACTATGAGTCAGAATGTTATCGAAACGGTGGTAGTTCTATTTGCAAAGGAACTAAAGAAACTGCTGCGATTGTACACGATAGGCCTAGAATCCACCTGGAGATAGTTCAAAAGATTTAGATATGCAAGTCAGCAAGGCATTCACGAAGCTTAATATCTGTGGTATTGCTGTTTCAACAATAAATTATGAGACAGATCAAGGAATGGTATGGTTTTGAAAAGAAAAGATAAAACCTTTGTGCTCGAGGAATAAATACGAAAACCAATGTAATTAAAGCACAAATAGCAATAAGATGCAATTATTTTGCATACGGCCGTTTCGAAGCTACAAAGGAGCTTCTTCATCAGTGCAACGAACTTAGTGGCAGCTCAAAAAAGCCGAAGACTAAGCGACCAGACCCGTGCACACGCACTTAAATACCCGCACGTGTCCAGCACCCAAAGGTACGAAGCAACAGAGAGACCGAAATAGGGAAAGCAGCGCCATCTAGTGGCAAAAAGAGGGAAAAAATTAAAAATTGAAAACATTGAAGAAACAGGCCAACACAGCTAAATAAACCCTTTCCACAATTGAGGAAAAACAGGGGTGCTTGACAAATCATTAACCAAAGAACCCGAATTTTTAAAAAAGTGATAAGCTTCCCAGAAATCAAGATCGGCAGGCGAGCAACATTTCTGAATAATGGAGGCAGAAGAAAAGTCAAAAGTGGATGGTATGGTTGTTTGGAGCCGGGAATATTATCGATCAAAGATGGTTAGTTCGATACCTCCATCAATGCATTTTTTAAACAAAGAAGGGATTTTTGGGTGATTTGGGTTTGATTTGGGTGGGATTTCCTCGTCGCTTTTTTTTTGTTTGGGTAGATTTTAAGTATAATCAGTAACACGTAGTTCAGTAATTAGAGTATCAATCACAGGAATACGTAAATAGTGGATTCGATTACAGCCCAGTGAAAGTTCTATTAGGAAAAAAATTAATTTTGCGTGAGAGAGATGTAGTTGTTACAAGGGGGTTGTTATCCGATGGAACTCTGACTTCTTGTATTCTGGAAATGCAAGAGCAGTATTTATCGACAAGTCACGTCACCTTTTCCTAGTTCCCCAGAAACCGAAGGGCCTGCCCGCTTGCCATATTTGCATAAAAATGTCTTTTTAATAAGAAAAAATAAAACACATTAAGAATAAATTACCCCGGCACCTTCTCATAAAACATTTTGCGATCTTCCTGTAGGTCATCAAGATTCCAGTACTAGAGCTTCTAATAACTGATAATGGTTATTTTACCCATAAGGTATTTCGTTTATGCAAAAAGTAAATATTTCATCTTTTATTTTATTACAAAGTGTCAAACGGCAGAATTCAATCTTAATAAAGCTACCAGAGCAATACTTGGTTTAAGGGGACAGTAGACCTTCAAACCTAACTTTTTTTGTTTTGTATTGATTTGCTTGAAATTTGAATATGTGATTAGTACCACATATGTAAAAGTGGTTAAAATTTAAGGGTGAAATATTAATAATTTATGAATTATGAATTATGTCAAAAATTGGCCTAATTAAAAGTGTTCCATGCGCATTTCTTTTGCATATACTATGGTAATTTTTATTTACAGGATACCTTATAGAACTGACAATGAAATTTATTGCTTATTTTAAGCATTCATTAAAAATATAAAGAAAAAATAATAATAGTGAAAACACTTTTTTTATTCGCAAAATATCTATAAATCATCTTTTCAACTACAAAATTTAGAAATTCTGAGATACGAAGCATAATTATTTTCAATAAGATTTATTTGATATACAGTTAAGTATATAAAACTTAAATTTCAAAGCAATACGATCATTAGAAATGCACCTTGAGCAGTTTGAATATTCATATGACATGAAAATTTTTATTTTGAGAAAAACACATATAAAGTTATTGCTATGAGCAACCACATAATATCTAAATTAAATACAAATGCCTATAACTAGGAAAGTAATCACAGAAATTAAAAATTCTTTTTGCAACACATTTCTACTCGTCCGTAGTTTCACAATTCAATAAAATAAAAAAAAATCGAATTTTTGGACAAATTTCACAATTTTGAAAGTCCACTGTCCCCTTAATAAAGCTACCAGTGCAATACTTGGTTTAAAAGAAATCCAGCGTAACGTAAAAGAAAGTAATATGAAAAAAACTAAATCGACAAATGTCCTTACGTCAGTAGATGAAACACATAGGAAAAGAGATTGAAACGGGAAATAAGGGAAAAAAAAGTCTTTCCCCGGGTTGACGGCTCTGCCATATATGTTCCACCTACATTGTAATCAGTTGATTAGAATGGACATCTGACGATGAAAAGGAGACAGCACAATAGACAGAACGAGAGCAATGAAGGAAACTGAAACAGTTAAGCCGGAGAAGAAACGAGCTAGTAGCATTTTAGTTGAAAGCTCCAGCTAATAGAAATGCATGCAGTCTAGGGAAATAACACGTTTTATCACTACTAAGAATGTGATTTCAAGCGTTTAGCGGCTGAAAGGTTAAGTCGAACTAGTTCGTAATCAACAGCTGAATATCGGAAGAATTGCAAGACGATGGAAATCGATAACTTCAAAGTAAAATAAAAGCTGAGAGGGGTTGGTGCGTAGTGAAAGCTTCGAAATTTGAAATTTTAAAAACTCGAGGTCTGCAGGTCATACAATATTTATTCTACGACCTCTGATTTTTAAGAGAAATTGAATGTTATGATATAACTTCTAACGAAAAGTTGCGATAGAAATTGCAGGTAAGTTTGAGGAAAAAAGAGCTAGAGGAATTGTCTCTGATGGATGGAAAATGCTTAGAAATTGCTAGAAGACAGAAATTGCAGGTAAGTTTGAGGAAAAAAGAGCTAGAGGAATTTTCTCTAAGATAATAATAAATATAAGTAATCAACGAGGGGTGGAGCTTTAATAGTGGCAACACTGTTGTAGAGCCCATATAACAGCAGAACCCTTGAAAGCAGCTTATACCCCACGTACGCCACATACCTGCCTTACCTCAGAGCGAATGAGCTCTCCCCACAAACATCACAGGCCTTCACATTGACAGGATGAACACATCCATGTTTTGGTTACCGGTATATTGTACGTAATAATATGTTGTATCGAACTAATGGATGGAAAATGCTTGTGCGCACACTGTGGCTGATGTGTTTGCTCGCTCGGACTGGGAAGTGCTCTGCAGTCCCCCATAGTCGACGGTCTTAAATCCCTGACTTTGATCTCATCTCCAAGATAAAGAAATCGTTCCGTAGATTCCACCAGAGATTCTACAGGCTGTAGACCGCTCCATTCGAAGGATCAACAGATCGGGTGCTGCCAACGGCCTCCTGCGGCTTCCAGGACGTTAGCAACGGGTGCTAAACAATGCTGGTTACAGATTTGAAGGGCTATAAAAGTTTCACCCCTGTATCTCTTCTAAATAATTTGTACATACCTAGTTGACACTATTAAAGTTCCATCCTACCTGTATATGTGTACAAAAGCCAAATACTCAGTGACTGACTGATCACTGCATCTCTCAAACCATAAGGAAGTTGAAATTTTGCATGGTGGTTCCTCTTAGGCTCTATTTGCTCACTAAGGAATGTTTTTTAAATATATAGAATTTAAGGGGTTTAAAAGGGGCTTAAACCCCGAAATAAAACACTGACTAACTGATTACTGCATCTCTGGAACCATATGACCCAGGAAGCTTTTTTTTTGTATGGTGGCTCCTATAAGACCCTAAATGCTCAGTAAGAAAGCTTTTTATAAATTACAATCTTTAAGGGGGGTAAAAGGGGCTTAAGCACCCAAATATTAAAAAAATAATCTAAAACCCATATTTGATATGGGATCACGATCGATAAATTACAGAGTGAACTCCTCTGTGGAATGAGAACACTTTACTACTGAAGTTAATTAAAATTAAATCAACCAAATTGCATAACCGATAGTACTAATGTATTCCGTAGTGAAGCCCAGGTATTTAGCTAGCAACTGGTAAAAGAAAAACCTGAAAACTAAATAATTTATTTCTTAGCGAACGGAATAATCTACTCAAACTTTTCTTTTCTTCTATTTTGAAGTGTAAATAGGACATGAACGCAAACAAATAATATAAAATAGCAGCATAAAAGAAATATAGCGTAATTTGATCGAAAAAGTTATCAAACACAGAAACAACGCAACAGAAAATAAAACTATGAGAGAAAACAGAAACTTAAAATTGGTGTTCTGAGCGACAATATATTTTTATAATTTTTTCAGGGAAAATGACTAATTAATCAATATTTGAATGGACACATATGAATGTAAAGGAAACATATTAAAATTAAATACAGCACAGTGATAGGACTAGCGGAAGCTAAAATCAAAGCTAGAACACGAGTCTGGAAAAGAAAAGTACGAGTAGTAAAATGAAGTATTTTCCTACTTTAGTGTAAGATAATCTGCTCTGAGATAGATATATACAACACGGATTATATAATTCAGGAATTATATAATATTACCTTGAAAGGTAATTGATATATTTAACTACTTTATGGATAAAAAGTACACTTTTTTGTGAAAAACAGACAAAAGTTCTGCCCTATGGGCTAACAGTAAATTTTACTACGTAAGGAAATATTTTTTCTATTCTTTAGTCGGAAATTTTTGCTTCAGGGACAAACAGTAAATGTAGCTACAAAAAAGTAGAACAATTTTCGATATAAGGAATAACAGTAAATTTTTCTAAGACATAGAATTTTTTTTTGCTTTATGGCTGACAGTGCCTATTAGGCCATGCATGGTGCATGCAAAAGAATTTTGCTGGTACAAGGAAGTTTAATTTTCGACTAAGTTGAGTTTTAAGTTAGGCCGTTTGGGCCGCCATGATTACTATTTATGATGGATAAATCGAGTCTAATATCTTTAACCCTAACATACATACATACATACATATATATATATATATATATATATATATATATGTGTGTATGTATATATATGTAATATGCTGGCCCGTCACCGTGGATGATGATGATGATGATGACCGGAGCCGGCATACCACAGCAGGGAGGAAAGTAGTAGCTGAGTGGACACCAACAAATCGTTGTTCTTCTGAAAATATAAATTTTTTCCCATTCTGCTCGAAGGATTATAGGGTGCTTAATAGGCAACAGAATCACGCCAAAAGTCCGAAAAGCGTACAGGTAGCTGACCACAGGCCCTTATATAACTTTTTATAGCCGACGTGTCATGTGACCATGCAACGAGCAGTGATTCGCTGTGCCTGGATCTCCGGGTTTGAAAACTTATATAATGAAGAGGGATTATCTCCAGATGTACAGGGATTGTATAGTATCTGCCGAAAAACTAACTCCTTTGTTCTTAAAATGAAAGCGAGCAACGTAATTAATCTACGCACAAGAAAATTTAAAAGAATTTAGAATTTTGAAAGGGTTTTAGGGTTTTATATGTTATATATATATATATATATATATATATATATATATATATATATATATAAATTCAAAAACAAAATTTCCCCATTCTTAATATGGGATTAAAGATCTGCCACGTCAATCGATGTACCACCTGATGCTTTAATGTCAACTGTGATAATTCCCTCGGCAAAATAAATTTCTTTGAAGACAAAAATACATATTCAGGGATATTTCTAGCGTCTACTTTAAAAACTGAAGTAATGACTGGTTACCCCAGCGATAGGCATTTGAAAAGAAATCCTGGCCTATGCAAGCAAGATTTGGTATATATTAGTAAGTTTATTTCTTTTGTCATCCGTTTTATTTTTATTATCTTTTCAAACTTGAATTAAAATATTTTCGATGTAATTTTAATTGTTTTAGGTTTTCTTTCATAATGCTGTATTGTTATTACTCCATAGCTGTATATTTGTTGCAGTGTCAGCCATTTCATCGCTTTGAGGATCCGTATGATCTTATTTCAATCTCCCCAAAAAAGGATCGCATTCCGATTTTTTTTCTTTATAAATTCCTTATATTTTTATTGCACTTTCGCTGATTTCTTTTATAAATCTCACAGAGGTGTTAGTTATTTGGAGCTTAAGGCATGAACTGGTTCATTCATTTCTATTTACCGATTTTAAAAGGTAGAAATGACCACTAATGTAGCTGTCAGAGAAATAAGCAACTTAACAGAAGTTCAGCGTAATGAAAGAAAAATGTGCTCTTGCCAAGTAAAACACAGAAACCTTGTCACTATGAGAGAAGAAATCAACAGAAAAGGACACTGAAGCAGAAAATTGGATGAGAAGCGTTTCTTCTGACTGACAGCTCTTCCATGCACGTTTCCACCCACAGCACAGTAATCAATTGATTAGAATAGACATCAACGGACAAAAAAAAAGGGGGAAACACGATAGAGAGAAAGAGTACAACAAAGGAAACAGAAACCGTTACTCGGCGAGTGTAGAATCTTGTCATATAAAAGCAGAAATGTGTTGTGCGAGGAAATAAAATACTGTAGATGGTCCGTACATGAAGTTTTTCATTTAAGAAAATCATGTTTTTATTGAAATTTGAAGGCTCAATTTTTGGTGACATTTAGATAAAAATTTAAATTGTAATATGCAGTTTCTTTCTTGTCAACAATGGAATTTATTTGAAATTGAACGATTTTGTTATGATTCAACTGGGATTATGGTTTCAAGTGATATAGATGTTATCCGGTCTTCACAAAAATATGAGAAAACTTAAGTATGAAATGCACCTTTTAAAGATACCAATGCAAAACAAAAGTACATATTTTATTTGACAGTTTAGGAATACGTATATATGTCATGCTAACCCCGAATTTTAAAATTTTATCCCGTCTGAAATTTTTCCAACAATCTTATGTAAGGAAAGAAAAGATAAAACCTTTGTGATCGAGGAATAAACAGGAAATCTAACCTAAATAAAGCACAAATAGCAGTAAGATGCAATTTTGCATACGGCCGTTTCGAAGCTTCAAAGGAGCTTCTTCATTAGTGCAAAGAACATAGTGGCAGCTCAAAAAAGCCGAAAACTAGGCTTTTTGGCTTAGTTTTTGGTTTTTTTGAGCTGCCACTAAGTTATTTGCTCTGATGAAGAAGCGAAAACTAAGCTTTTTGGATTAGTTTTCGGCTTTTTTGAGCTGCCATTAAGTTCTTTGCACTGATGAAGAAGCTCCTTTGTAGCTTCGAAACGCCCGTATGCAAAATTGCATCTTACTGCTATTTGTGCTTTATTTACGTTGGATTTCCTGTTTATTCATCTTATGTAAGGTTTAATTTTCTAATATGTATTTCCTATTGTTGGACCGAGGCAGCCAAGTGGGAGCACGCTCGGCTTCGGAGGTAGGGAGCTCAGTTTGAATCCCGATAAGCATCACTAAATGCCGTCGTGTCTGCGCAAGTTAAATCCGTAGGCTGGAGAGTCCGGCAAGCTGGTATGTGGGTTAGAGAAGTGTATGAGCTCACCAGATGTCACCCCTGGGGTTAGCGATAAAAACTGAGGTGGCACCTGGCTAAATCGAACTCATACCCTCGTGGTGGCATTATAAGCCGTATTCCTCTGCCCTCAGCCATCTATTGTACCTGGCAGGCCCTGATTTTCCATTAGGCCCGTGTCTACGGCCCCCCAAAATTTTTATTTTAAAAGATATAAAAGAAAAAAATTTCCAGTTCAATTTTAATTTTTTTATTTTACCCTTTTTAATAGCAATTTTTTTTATATATCCTTTCAAATTTGATTGATTGGTTCATTATATGTATAGTTATATGTATAGTTGTTATGTATGTTATAGTGTATATAAGGGATTAATAAGTTTTTCTGGTTGCATTGTATTGGTGTTTTAATGATGAAGTTAATATGTTGTATCCCTTTTTGTTATTTGATAATGTTCTAGGCCTTTAAGCTTCAAATAGCCAATTCTTGGTAAAATGGTACTTTCCCAATGATTCATGATTAATTTTTTTGAGTGTAAAGTTTAGAAATTTTACACCCACATCAGTGTTAGGGGGGCCCCCATCCCGAGTTGTGCCGCCTATAGTCAAGAATTTTCTAAATCGGGCCTTGGAACCTGGTTTGGAATGTTCCAACCAGGGGCCATAAAACACAGCAACAATTTGTTCGTAAACTGTTTCTTTCATTTTCTCAAATATTTAAAAGAAGAGTATGCTACGCATTTTATCAAACTGATATTTTAGCAAAATGAACATTATTTTATGAATCTCTTCCTGGTTAGTCACTAACTCACCTCCCCTCATGCAGAATGAATTCCCTTGAACACTTGAAGTTATAGCTGTTCTATGAAAACAGGAGCAGCGGCAGGAAAATAGTAATCTGAAAAGACTTAAGCTTTTCTCCTTACATAATGGTACGTGTTAGGGGCCAATTTGGCGTGTTATCGCCAACGCGCGTTGTTCAGGAGTTCTCGGGAATTAAAAACCATGGATTAAACACGCTCACGCGTCTACCATGGAGGTAGTAATAAATGCAGATTTGGGTTAATTGTTGGAAAATGGTTTAGTTGTGCGGTGTGGCATCACGGGTTTTGTTTTGCGAGTTAAATAGGTTTTTAGAATAGCAATTCAGTTCAGGCTTTATCCTTCACGAGATAGGTGATTGTGTTTATTTAGGTATTTTATCGTCCCGGATTTGAAGGAGGATCGTAGTGAAGTTTCCGTTGGATCTTGCTATTTTAAGGTTGTATGCTATTGTAAAATAAGTGTTATATTGAATTTATATAAGAAAACGGTACTTTAGGATTATTCCGTCGACCTGTCAACGCTCGCGAAAATGCGAAAATCTTTTGGCGCCATCATAATGAAAAGCAATTTCCAAAATGGAGGGCTCAAAACTCCCGTTTGTGACTGCCCTCCGGTTTATTTACTGCTGGTCGCATGGATTAACATCAATTGAATGGGGAGAAAAACAGCTGGATTTAACAGGAAAGATAATTGTTGATTGGAGCAATTATATGAGGGAAGTGTGCAGTGACGTAGTGAGATTTACTGGCGCCCGGGGCACGATACCGGTACAGATGTGTTTCACGCACCTTTTTCAATTTGGCGATTTTTTTTATGTTTGGCGATTTTTTTTATTTTTAGCGATTTTTTTTGTTTGGTCTGGCAGCCATGCGATTTAACGTGATGTTTGTTTTTTTTTGCAACCCTGAATAGGTGTTGTGGTATTGTGTAGTGTTTTTGGAAGTTTAATATACCGGTGTTCGATATTTTTGTTGGCGTTTCATAGTAGCGGTTTAGGATTTCTGTAATGTTTTTGGAAGTTTAATGTCTTCGTTTTTTGATATATCTGCGGTAAACAGAGACTCAATTTATCCTTCCGTTTCTCAACTCGTCCAGCCTTTGGTAGCCAGAAGAACTTTTGTCGTCTTTTAGCTACTTATTGTTTACATACTATACTTTCCTCTGACGCTTATTTAAGTTTACCAACGTTAGAAATTTATTTTCAGTGATTTCTGGTTAGGTCTAAAGCACTGTGTCCCCAAGTGACCATCAACCATTTACTTTTAGCACTGCGGGATGTTCATAAGTTTACTCCAGAGACATGTTTCAAAAACGAATTTGTCTCTTTGTTTGCCGGGGCCGTAAAAATTGCAATTGCTCGATTGCGCTGTGAAGAATTTACACGAAAAACAGATAGTGGTCATTGCTCCATCATGGCTTTTTCTTAAGCCTAAATTTTTCAAATAACCTAGGCTGCATTTACTTACACACACACAAACACGGATATATCCCCTCTCTTGTTGGTATAGGTGTATGATGACAAATGTGTAGTATAGGATGAGAAACAGTGCTTTTTTAGAAGTTCAAAATAGACACCAATTTTAGTTAAAATCTCTCTATATAAAAATGAATGTTTGCTTGTTTGTTAGTTTGTCTGTTTGTTCGTATTTTATGCGCTGCCATCCGATTGCGATGAAACTTGGTCAACTTATTGCTTGAACTTGCGCGATGGTTATAGACTATTTTCATTCCGCTACGACGTTTCATTCCCGAATTATGTTAGAAGCATCAACGGATATTGAAAATCGCCAAAAAAAAATCGCCAAATTTCCCCGGATATTTTTGTTCAAAGCGATTGTAACATTTCATTGTTGCCAATTAAATCATAACATTTCCGCAAAAATAAATAGACATGAATTAAAAACGTGATTTATTCATATATTGGCGCATGCAAGAATGAATTTGATATATTCTTTTCATGTACGTGGCAACGCCGGAATTTTTCTTTTTAAAAATGAAAATATAAGAATGGAAAGTCATTCATTTTCAATGAATGTGTTATCGATCCATTTCATAAATTGAAACTATCCCAAGCTACCTGTTCAAACTCAAATATACTGCAGGACACGTTGACTTAGCTAGAAACACGTGCGTTTAGCCTTGACGCGATGATTTATATAACTGAAGTGACATTGAAACATAGCAGATGATTTAGTTTTGAGAAATAATTACAATCATGAAATACGTGTATATTATAATTAAGAAAGTCTGAAAGTGACATTGAAACATAGTAGATGATTTAGTTTTGAGAAAGAATTCCGAGCATGAAATACGTGTACATACTTTTCCTATAGTAATTACCAGATTTGCTATGTTTTAATATTGGATGTGATCTCAATCCATTCAAACATTATAGATTATTTTTCTATAATAATGAATCCATTCAAACGTTATTGACTAGCTGTAAATTAATGCTTTAAAATGCCCAAAAAGAGGAGAGCAACTTTTAATCCTGCAGAAGTAAGGGGAAAATGTCAAAGATTGTTGAGAAATGAGCAATGTGATGAAAAAAAAAACAGAAGAGCGGGAAGCCGACAGAATTCGAAATGCAGTTAGACGCACACAAGAATCTGAAGAAAAAACATTCCCAAGAGTTCGGAGGTAGCAGAATTCGAATTGTAGTGATCCGAAGAAGTGAGACTGATGAAGAAACTTTTAACGCGTCGAACATACGATTGTCTTCGAGCTTCAACATCGAAAGGAGAGGAAAGCGATGAACAACGACAGCACCGACAACAAACTAATGCTATTTGCTACCGCAAAAGAATTTTAGCGAAAACTGTAGAACATCATAACATGAGGCTAATCATTGAAAAAAAGAATAACAGAAACTGAATCCCGATCGAAGCCGGGTAATACATCTAGTAATATATATCAAATGCCGGAGGCAGCCTAGCCATAGCTCTTTGGGCTTCGAACGTAGGATGCTCAGTTCTAATCCCGATGAACGCCATTAAATACTTTCGTGTCTAGGATGGTTATGGTCATGTTAAATCCGTAGACCGAGAAAGTTCTTCTATGAAGACAGTGGATAGGAGAAGGTACGAACCCTCCAGATGTCGTTCCAAGGGGTGCTCGGTCAAAATTGTGGTTTCACCAGACAGCAATGTTGCCTCATCCGTATGGTGTTCCCAGATAAAAAGTAGTTAACAAAGTACCACGGATTAACACTCGATTACTGATCTTGTGTCCATGAGATAAACGGTAACTATTTTTGCTGACTGCAAGTCCATCCGTAGTGAGGGAGGCTGTTTCCCCCACCTATCTTCCTATGAGGAGGGATGCAAGATGTCAGTTTAGTTTTCGCTTCATGTTTCGATCTTATAAAATGAAGGTCATTCACATCGCCAGCCTTTTATCTCTCAGATACGACGACAGTAGATGAAATAGTAACGGCAGCATAGTGTAATTTATTTTATCTATAAACTTTATTATTTTAGCTCCTATTGTAAGTTTCTAAAAATTATGTAAAACAAATTTGTAATTTTGAATTGAATTTTATGAGGTCCCTACTTTCATCATGTTTAAAGTTTTTACCCATCATTGTTTTTTTTTCCGGTTAACAAAAGACAAATTAATACATACCTTTAGTTATTTACCCCCTTTTCCTTGAAATAATAGTCAGACCTGCCAACTTTCAGGATTTACCCCGGCAATGCCGGATTTTTAATGCATTTTCCGGGTTTCCGGAATGGACACTACTATTACCGGATTCCGAAACGTAAAAAAATAACGCTGGTTTTAACAATCCTTCACAGTAATGCAGAGAGGATTTTTAGTTACATAACAAAAATGGCTACTCAGTTCAGGTCATCTATGTGAAGGGAAACCTTAGAAAATTTGCTAATATGCAAATCGAACCCACAAAGACACTGTTGTGAAGAACATTTTGACAATGAATTTTCAAAAGGAGCAAAATCAGCTACAGTAAATGATACAAAAATTCCAAGATTTTCTGCAATTAATTATAAAAAACATTATAAAGAAATATAAGTACTCAAAACATGGACTGCTGGGGTCCCTGCTAGTGTAAATATGATGTACATTAAAATGTATGATTACAAATTTCAAATATATAACTTTTGTTTAATATTATAATTTCAAGATAAACTAAACAGTAAGAAAATATTTTAAACTATATAATATTATTAAAGAGATCCTATAAACTATAAGAAAAGGCACATTATAATTCTTTTATTATAATTTTTCAATTCCTACTATTAGTTCACACTCTCTCTATATATATCTTGTTCAAATTTTCAATCGTTAATAAAAGTACTTTTTATTCATCCACTCAAGTTCAAATACATTTTTTTAAACTTGTAGTGGATGACACTTGATGTTAATACAGTTTTTTCAAATATTAATTCATTTATTAAATTTAATTAATCAATTTTAGTTTCAGACCTAGAGCGTCTCTTGTTCTTGAATAGTAATTTCCCTCTTGTTACTGTGTAAACGGTAGCACTGCGGTATCGCGGGCTTCTCCCGTCCTGTATCGAATCCCCAACCTGACAAATTTTTTTTCTCTCTTTCCCCCCCTCCTAATCTCGCACAGTAGGCAAGGTTCTGGCAGGCAATCCTTTTTTTCAATTCCTACTATTAGCTCACACTCAAATTTTTCTTTGTTGACCTAAGTAGGAATTGACTTTAAATTTTTTTTTATATATTACTTGCTTACTATACTGTTTTGTGTTATGTCGATTATTTATATGCACGGTAGAATATTGCAGGATTTTGCTCTTACTGAGGTTGGCAGGTCTGAATAGTGTAAAAATTGATATATCTTTTTTTTATGTCATGAATCTCACAGATAGGACGACAGCAATGACGTAAGTTTTTTGAGGACAGTAATCAAGTGTTAAATTCCGAATGTCTCAGGACAAGTACCCCCACATTAGAAACAAACAGACACACGCATATATATATATATATATATATATATATATATATATGCATATATATATATATATATATATATATATATATATATATATATATATATATATATATATATATATATATATATATATATATATATATATACACTCAAGAGCCAAAACATTATGACCACCTGTCAATAACGAGTTGGCCCACCTTTGGCGCGCAACACAGCTTCAACCCGCCTTGGCATGGATGCCACAAGTCCTTGGTAGATGGCCGGAGACAAATTGTACCAGATTTTTAAGCAACGGTCACGCAAATCCGAGATATTGCGAATTGATGGTCTTTGAACTCTGAGCTGCCGTGCCATGACATCCCAAATGTGTTCTATCGGATTGAGATCCGGTGAGTTAGGCGGTCAGGACATTAACTGGAATTCAGCATCATGTTCCTGGAACCACTCCAACACAATTTTAGCCTTGTGACAAGGGGCGTTGTCCTGTTGGAACATTCCATTTCCAGCTGGAAAAACAGAGGCCATGTAAGGGTGCAGCTGATCCGCAATGATGTTCAGATACCCTGTAGCATTCATGGTCTGCTCTACCACAACCACGGGTCCCAGAGACGCCCAAGAGAACGTCCCCCAATGCATAATACCGCCACCACCGGCCTGTGTATGACCTACTGTACATTAAGGGAGCAACAGTTCGCCTGGAAGACGGCATATCCTGCCACGGCCATAGGCGTGATGATTGACAAACCGTGATTCATCTGACCAGGCAACTCTCTCCCACTGATCCATGGACCAGTCGCGATGTTCCCGGGCCCAGCGCAGGCGCAGTTGGCGATGACGCTTGGTCAGCAAAGCCACACCAATGGGACGTTTGCTGCGTAGCCCCATATCCAACAGTGTCCGCTGAACAGTGTGCTGCGATACTATTCTACTTGGCCCTGCATTGTATTGGGCTGTCAGCTGAGACACTGTCTGGCTCCGGTTTTGCTTCACCATGGGAGACAGTCTCCGACGACCTTTGTCTTTGATAACGTGTGGACGTCCAACACCATGTCGTCTACTGCTGGTTTCACCGTCATTCATTGACTTTGCATAAGTACTAACAACTGTAGGTCGCGAACAACCCACGAGTCGTGCAGTTTCGGATATACTTGTTCCGAGCCTTCGAGCCATTACAATCTGCCCTCTATCAAAGTCGCTTAGATCCGCAGCCTTTCCCATCACACACAGAAGTTTGTGAAAGAATGATTCTTCAGACTCTCCAGCAGCATTTAAATACCACTTCCACCTGATCACGTGCCTTCCACGTCATCCAGGCAAATTCATTGCAAAATGTAGGGGTGGTCATAATGTTTTGGCTCTTGAGTGTATATCTACGTATATAAAATGAAACAGACGGAACCACCTACGAAATAAGCATATCTTTTCGTTTTCGGAATAAACCCAATTTGAGCCTCCCTGACATATAAAATGAATGAAAATAATAAAATGATGGTCTGACAAATGAAAAATATAACCACTATCATATTTCTTGACTTAGTGCTAACACAATAACCCTATATATTAAACTTCTGTAGCCTCAATTACTTACGAATATAGTTTATTCTTATCGCAGGATAATAGTATAATGATGAAAAAAAATTAATTTTATTACGATGTTAAATGCAAGACGTTTCACTATAAAAAGCGATAAATAAAGGGGATTTCACGAAATGATTCCCAGAGTTAATTATTTCGTGAATTTGCTATTTATCACTATTTAGTGTCTTCGTTCAGTATTTCGAATACTAGCTAGTTTTGGGGCCTAACGGAAGAAAAAAAATGAAGAAAAACAATGAAAACTGTTCACATTAACAAAAATTATAAGAGTTGTCACATCTCTTGAAAACAAGCTTCAAAGATTATCTAAAACAGCTAACATTTATAAGCTTGTCAATTGCAATAAAAAATTTCCTTATCTTGTAGCATAAAAAACCATATAAAATACCTTATAAAATCCTAGTGATATGATGAAGCCAACATTATACCATTTGTTCATTTCCAAATTTAATGGAATACCATTGCTTCGTTATAAAAAGCAAGAAAAGGGTAATTCGGGATGTTAATTCGTGCATTACCTATTTGTCGCTTATTTGTCCTCGTTCAGTTTGAGATTACATGCTGATTTGAAACCTATGGAAAAAAATGAATGAACACAAATAAAAGTGTTGACACAACAGAAAAGTATAGCAAATATCAGTTTCCTTGATAAACTACTTTCTTGATAAATTACTCCCCACGATTAATTTTTATATCCTCTATCAATTATAAAAATAGTTCTTATTTCTTATCTTGCGTCCTATCAGACTCATGGTGAAATGACGAAGCTAAAAGTGTTTTATTCACTTCGTTCCTAAGCAAAACAGATAATTTTTTCATTTCAAAAATCGAATAGGTTTATTTATGAAGTTAATCATTGTTTGGTCAAAAAGTAATCGTCCTTAGCTTTAATAATGGCGTTTACAGAATACTTTTATGATTTTAAGCTTTAAGGAAATTACCAACAATACTGCTCTCAACAATGCTCAAAACAAATGACCAACTACGAATAATAAAATATCCACAATGCTGCCTCACAAAGGCAAAGTGTTTAAGACATCAACCTGCCACCCCAGTGCGCGGGTTCGAATCCCGCATATTGCATCGCTGTAAAATTGGGGTAAAAGTAAGTGTTCCGCTTAAAAAAGAAAGATCCGCCTTGAAAAAAAAAATCTTTAATCTACCGTCCATAGTCGGTGTGCGTCGTTTTTAATAAAATATTCATAACCTGAGTGTGTATAATTCTATTTCCTCCCCTTTCTTTATATGAAAACCGGCCTGGAGTCTCCTAAAGAAAGTCCAGGGATGTAAGAAACAACAAAAACCAATACTACTCATGTAATGAAGTAATTTAAATTCCATATGGATGCAAGGAAATGCTCAATTTTGAATATACACAAAC
Organism: Dolomedes plantarius; assembly: GCA_907164885.2. NCBI lineage: Eukaryota > Metazoa > Arthropoda > Arachnida > Araneae > Dolomedidae > Dolomedes > Dolomedes plantarius. The sequence goes on along the minus strand of OU015496.1, from coordinate 204,576,146 downwards.
AGCGGGATCAGAGCACTATCAAATAAATCAAAGAAAATCACGATGATTAAGGAAATAGTAATCGAACTTTCGTCGGACTCATTGGCACTTCTTATGCCCTACTCGCTAACTAGTATATATATATATATATACACTGCTGGCCACTGTAAATGCAACACCCTGACGAAAACATACAAATAACATGAAATTTACAACATGCATTAGCGAAGGTGAGATATGCAAATTATTAGAATTTCAGCGCAGACGCACATCACGCGCGCCTGTGGCGCCACTTCAAAGCGCTATTTAAGGCTTGCAGATTTCGACGATTTCAAGTTCGGCAATTGTGTTTTTCTTGTGGATTTTTAAAAAAAACGATCAATTATGCCTTGTCGAAAACAGCGATCATCTTTTGATCAAGTATTCGAGTTCGACAGAGGAAGGATAGTGGCCTACCGAGATTGTGGATTATCATTCAGGGAAATCGGTAGTCGTGTTGGATGAAACCAAACAACTGTAATGCGGATATGTGAACGTTGGATGCAGGAGGGTACGACGGACCGGCGTGTTCGATCGCATCCACCTCAGCGCCCCACTTCCCGTGATGACAGGCAACACGTGATGACCGCCACACTGGTCCTGCACCGGGTAATATGGTATGGGGAGGTATTGGATATCACTCTCGCACACCTCTAGTACGCATTGCCGGTACTTTAAACAGCCAGCGCTACATCTCCGAGGTGTTGGAGCCAGTTGTCCTTCCTTACCTTCAGGGCTTGCCCACAGCCATATTTCAACAGGATAATGCTCGACCACACGTAGCACGCATTGTCCAATGGTTTTTCGTCAATCGCCAGATTGAATTGCTTCCCTGGTCGCCTCGCTCTCCGGATCTTTCGCCGATAGAAAACATGTGGTCCATGGTTGCTCTACGATTGACCCAGATTCCATCCCCAGCTTCTACAGCAGGTCAACTTTGGCAACGTGTGGAAGCTGCTTGATCTGCTGTACCCCAAGAACTCATCCAAAGTCTCTTTGAATCAATGCCGAGGCGTGTGGCAGCGGTGATCTCCAACAATGGCGGCTACTCTGGCTACTGATTTTGGCAGGAACCACACTTCACAGAAGTCTATAAATTTAATCATTTGATACTTGGTCAACATGTTATCTACAAAATAAATTTTGTTGTGATATCTCTTGTCTTTCTTGGTGTTGCAATTTGGGTGGCCAGCAGTGTATTTCTCACTGATTTTAGAAGTAATTTCTCCTATGCTAAAAGAAAGAGTGCTCTTGCTGGGATCAATTCGATATCTTTTCACATACTTGAACACTTGCCTTTTACTGTATTCCTCAACTAACTGTTTTTTATTTAGTTACGCAGCTTCATTTTAAAGAATTATATATATATATATATATATATATATATATATATATATATATATATATATACTGGTTAGCGTCTCCGGCATCTACGGTGTGGGTTCGGGTTCGAATCCCGAATCAGGCAGGGACGTTCCCGAGCCTTCTCGGTACAGCTTTGTCAGACGCACAAGTCCTTGCCAAGTTTCGTGATTTTGTGTACGGCGTGGTAATAATGCGATTTTTTTCTTTTTTTGAGGGGGGGGAGGGGCACTGAATTAGTTGTGTGCGGTTATAGCAGTAATTAGAATGAGAGTTTCAATTTAATAATAAGTAATGAGATTTATAATTTGGATTGTTTTCTTAATTTTTTAACATTAGAGCAGGGTTGAGTATGTTTTGTATTTGTTTGTTTATTTTTGCTATTTCTGCTGTGGTTTTTGTCTCTCATGCATTATTGTTATTTTGTAGTGTAAGAAATTTGCTTGCTAACTGAGGTTGGATGGGGATTTCTGTGATGTTTTTGGAAGTCTAATACAGCCAGCGTTAATTTCCTTTTCCCGAAATTAGATTCATGAATTTTCACCCTTTAAAGTGAAATGTTGTTTTGTGACTTCTAGAGTGTAGTTTGTGGCAAAATGAGTGACATGATTGAATTGAGGTTGTTGTTTAATTTGAATTTTATGGGAAACAGGTGTGTAATATGTTTGTGTGTGGACAATTTGCCTTCACGGCTACAAATAACCGGCTAGGAATTTCTGTAATGTTTTTGAAAGTTTAATACAGTCAGCAGTAAGTATATTTTCAACTTATTTGTTATTTCTAGGTCGTTATTGATTTTTTTTGTTTACATTTAGCACTTTAAGACTAACAGGTGTGCGGAATTGGGAAAAGTTGGCGCCACGGAGGTGCGTTAGCGAAAAAAAAAAAAAAAAAAAAAATATTGACGCAAACTTCTCGCCAACGGAGGTGCGTCTGACAAAGCTGTTCCTATGTCTCTTCGTAGGGAGCAGCGCTAGCTCCCCTATAATGTGTTCCCATAATCTATATACATATAAAACAGTTCCGTAACTGACTCATTCATTCACTGACTGACTGACTGACTGACATACAACGTACAGACCAAACCGCTGGACCTAAAGGGCTGAAATTTTGCATGGCGATTCTTCTAATAGTGTAGGGGTGCACTAAGAAAGATTTTTCAAAAATTCTTCTTAGATTTTTTTAAATTAAATTTTTAAGCTGTTTTTTAAACTTTTTTACGTTTGCATTTAAAATAATATATTGAGGGTTGTAAAATTTATATCACGAGAAAGATCATAAAAATTCCTTCAAAATGAAATTTTTTTCGAACCTTTACCTCCATTTCCTGATTTTTGGTGAATTTTTAAAGATTAATTTTTAGAATTTAATTTATTAAATGCTGATCACGTGATTTCTTTGCTGGTACTTTCAATAAATTTATCGTCACGTGCGTAACAACTAAATAGAGAAAAAAAAATTTCTCTTTCTAATGCAGCAGACGATTGGATATTATCCAAAAAAAATGCATATCCCTTACGATTTTTTATAAATATATATATATATAGATAGATATATATTTTACATCAATTGTATACATTGATCATCGCATTTATTATAAATCTATATATTTATTTATTTTTGGCATTAATTGCATACGTTGACCGTTGTATTTAATTTGAATGTACTCCCTAGCGAAGCGCCGGTTTTCAGCTAGTGAAGTAGATATTGATCTCGAGGTTTGAAGGAGTCAATCCCTTGGACAAAGGTACCGTATAGGAAAGAACAAACAAGCTTTGTGATAGGATTTGAATGATTATTTTAACGCACGCAGAAAAGACGCAACCGATGAACCAATAAAACGGAAGAGTGAGACCCCTATAAGACGACAAATTAAAGCATTAGGTGCCTTTGCATTAACTTTAAAAAAATGTTGTTCTCACTAAGGTGATTCTCAATTTTTTCCTTTCAGTTAAGTAATTCGGGCTGAAATTTTATCGTCGAGAAATAAATTTGAAACTTCACCAATCAGTTCACCAGCAACCAATTTTCCAGTTTCAAAAGTATCAGTCTTAACTGAATATTTCTCTCAGTTTATAAATTACAACGTTTAACGCAATCACGTACGATTATAATTTGTAGCATTTATAAGCTTAATTATAAAATAAATCATAGAAAATATTGAGAAAAAATACGTAAGCCTCTGTTGCCTTCATTTTGCATTTAAAATATTATTTTTGCTGAGAAATAAAACATCAAAATTGCATTATACAGAGGCTGTTCGCACATTTTTTAGACAATTTTGGTAAGCGGTAATAAAAAAGCGTTTGCTGCAAAAGAAATAATTGCAATTGTACTATGTTTTTAAAAGTCAAAATTATCGTCTACGGCTTGAAAGTTTTGTTTTTATTCAAAATGGCGTTTTTAACAAAGCAGTGGTTCGAAGGCTACATTTATGCTCTTTCCGAAGAGAAATCTCCATACTCCGTTATCCAAAAACGATGTGAGAGTCATGGTTTTGTGATATCTAAAGCGTCGATAGGTAATATGGTCAACAAGAAAGGAAAAAACGTCAAATTGGAGCCTCAAGTGGGACAAAAATTCCAATCAAGTATCCAAGGAAAAAACGGACATCTTCGACTATTGCAAAGGTACGATGTTTAATGTTAAAAGAAAATCCCCATAGTCAAAGGACAGTTGCAAAATCATTAAAATGCTCGGTGTCCACTGTAAAAAAATATATAAACGTTGATTTAAATCTTAAGAAAGCGAAAAAACGCAATGTGCATCGTCTTCTTCCAAATCATATCGCTGAACGCAGGACACGCTGCAGAATTCTATATGAGAAACACTTATCCAAAGAAAAATGGAAAACAATTGTCACAATAGATGAATCATGGGTGTATTTAAATGATTGCAACAAAAAAAGAGCCATTTCTATACTAATATATAAAGAGAGAGGGGATTTTGTACGTGGAGGGTAATCTTCAGAACCACTGTACCTATTTGAAAAATTCTTTCACTGTTTGAAAGGTACATTATTCCAGATGGACATAGGCTATATATTATGTATATGTAATCAGTAGAAATAAAGTTAGGGGCTTCATCCTAACAATTTCCATTGTTACCGCTACTGTCCTCTACCGCTTTTTGTGGCGAAGTCTTCAACGATCCTTAGCGTGGTGCTATCTATACTAATATATAAAGAGAGAGGGGATTTTCTACGTGGAGGGTAATCTTCAGAACCACTGTACCTATTTGAAAAATTCTTTCACTGTTTGAAAGGTACATTATTCCAGATGGACATAGGCTATATATTATATATATCTAATCAGTAGAAATAAAGTTAGGGGCTTCATCCTAACAATCTCCATTGTTACCTCTACTGTCCTCTACCGCTTTTTGTGGCGAAGTCTTCAACGATCTTTAGAGTGGTGCTATCTATACTAATATATAAAGAGAGAGGGGATTTTGTACGTGGAGGGTAATCTTCAGAACCACTGTACCTATTTGAAAAATTCTTTCACTGTTTGAAAGGTACATTATTTCAGATGGACATAGGCTATATATTATGTATATCTAATCAGTAGAAATAAAGTTAGGGGCTTAATCCTAACAATCTCCATTGTTACCGCTACTGGCCTCTACCGCTTTTTGTGGCGAAGTCTTCAACGATCCTTAGCGTGGTGCTATCTGTACTAATATATAAAGAGAGAGGGGATTTTGTACGTGGAGGGTAATCTTCAGAACCACTGTACCTATAAATTCTTTCACTGTTTGAAAGGTACATTATTTCAGATGGACATAGGCTATATATTATGTATATCTAATCAGTAGAAATAAAGTTAGGGGCTTAATCCTAACAATCTCCATTGTTACCGCTACTGTCCTCTACCGCTTTTTGTGGCGAAGTCTTCAACGATCCTTAGCGTGGTGCTATCTATACTAATATATAAAGAGAGAGGGGATTTTGTACGTGGAGGGTAATCTTCAGAACCACTGTACCTATTTGAAAAATTCTTTCACTGTTTGAAAGGTACATTATTCCAGATGGACAAAGGCTATATATTATGTATATCTGATCAGTAGAAATAAAGTTTGGAGCTTAATCCTAACAATCTCTATTGTTTCCGCTACTGTCTTCTACCGCTTTTTATTCCGATGATTTCAACGATCCTTATCGTGGTGCTATCGCGGTGGGCTTCTGTACTGACGCTAGCGGTTCGAACCCAGCCATTCTCTGGCACTCCTTTTACTTTTAAAAATTTATTTTAATTATTAACTAACATAAAATTAATTTAATGTATTATTTAGGTTGTTATTAAGGTAAAAAAAGATTTACAATTTATTGGCTATCAACTGGAAATTTATTGGTATAATATTTTGTTCAACCCGGACAAAGTCGGCACGGGCCGCTAGTATTATCATAAAAGGGGACAAAAAATTTAAGTACATGGTTCAAAGAATCGAAAGAAAGTTTTTCTAAGGGATTCATGATTGTTGCTGGTTTTTCTTATAATGGCAAGTTAAAAATAATGAGAGTGGAAAAAAATGTCAAGATTAACTCCAAATACTATCAGGAACATACATTATCGCCAATTTTTCTGAATGAAATACCACCGCTTTACCCACAATGCCATCAATCTGTGAGACTCCATCAGGACAAAGCTAGCAGTCACACATCAAAATCCACTGTAAATTTCCTCAGTGAAAAGGAACAACAAACTGGTATCAAGGCCATACCCTTCACTGATATCCCTACTAAATCTCCCGATGCATCACCTATTGATTTTTGTGCTTTCGGACTTTTAAAATCTGCATTATCCAGACGTCATCCCAAAACCCTTACAGGACTCTGGAAACCTGTTCAGGCGGAATGGGATAGAATACCTCTTCTGACACTTCAAAAGGCATTATTATCCTGGAAATTGTGGTGTCGAAAGATAGTTCAGAATAAGGGATGTCAAATAGAGCATTTAAAACACAAGAATTTTATGTAATTTAGTTTTCTGAATACAATATACATCGTCTAAAAAATGTGTCACAGCCTCTGTATATTCATAAATTCATTGACAAAAGGTATCAAATATACATTTTATAGCTTTTTAAGATGATACCCGTTGAAACAATTTCTCCGATGAAGCTCAGGTTCATCGGAATGTTCCTTTAGAGATGCTGTGGTGGATATCGATACCTTTATCTATCCGCTTATACAGATCACAGTGGCTGGATGATATATAGTCGGGTGGATTGTACAGGGCAAGATAATATATTTTACTTCTATATATATACATATATATATATATATATATATACACACACATATATATATATATATATATATATATATATATATATATATATATATATACACTAGCGGCCCGACCCGACTTTGTCCGGGTTGAACAAAACATTATACCAATAAATTTCCAGTTGATAGCCAATAAATTGTAAATCTTTTTTTACCTTAATAATAACCTAAATAATACCTAAAATTAATTTTACGTTAGTTAATAATTAAAATAAATTTTTTAAAAGAAAAAGGGCTTGCCGGAGAACGGCTAGGTTCGAACCGCTAGCGACAGAACAGAAGCCGACCGCGATAGCACCACGCTAAGGATCGTTGAAGACTTCGGAACAAAAAGCGGTAGAAGACAGTAGCAGAAAAAATGGAGATTGTTAGGATTAAGCCCCTAACTTTATTTCTACTGATCAGATATACATAATATATTGCCTATGTCCATCTGGAATAATGTACCTTTCAAACAGTGAAAGAATTTTTCAAATAGGTACATTGGTTCTGAAGATTACCCTCCACGTACAAAATCGCTCTCTCTTTATATATAAGTACTAGCTGAATACCCGTGCTTCGCTACGGAGTACATTCAAATTAAATACAACGGTCAATGTATGCAATTAATGCCAAAATAAGAACAAAAAAATATATTTATTATAAATACAACGGTCAATGTATGCAATTAATGCCAAAAATAATTATAAAAAACTCGTACAGACAAAATAATGTAGAGGAAAAATTTTTAAAATTAAATCTAATATCACATACTAAAGAATATAGCACAGTTAATATAGTACAGTTTGAGAAACATTTCTTTTACTGTATTTTAATATTTTTTTTGATAATGTCCAATCGTCTGCCGTATTACAAAGAAAAAAAAATTATGTCAATTCATTTCGTTGTTATGCACGTGACGTAAAATTAATTTAATGTACCACAAAAAGAAAAGACACCACGTGATCAGAATTTAATAAATTAAATTCTAAAAATTAATCTTTAAAAATTCAACAAAAATCAGAAAATTCAGGTAAAGATTCGAAAAAAATTTCATTTTAAAGGAAATTTTATGATCTTTCTCGTGATATAAATTTTTGAACCCTTCAATTATTATTTTAAACACAAACTTTAAAAAAGTTACAAAAACAGCTTAAAAATTTAATTTTGAAAAAATCTAAGAAGAATTTTTCAAAAATGTTTCTTAGTGCACCCCTACACTATAAGAAGAATCGTCATGCAAAATTTCAGACCTTTAGGTCCAGCGGTTTGGTCTGTGCGGTATCTGTTAGTCAGTCAGTCAGTCAGTCACTGAATCATGTCCGGGGCGCATATTCTGAAAGACGGTTTGGGCACTCAATTGCCGGTTTGACGAAAGCATTAGTTTCGCCATCTGTTGACATATATAGGAATCTTTTTATTATAAGTTTTTTTTTTTTTTAATTCTACGCAATTTGGTATGTTTTAAAATCTGAATTACATATATAACACAGGATTTAAAGAGATTTTAACAAAATAAATAAATGAATAAATTGAAATAAGTATATTATTGAATTTTAAATTTACTTTCTTCAAATATCCACAATAATTTTAATTTTTAAAATTTTAATGTTAATTAGAAAATAAATGTATTTAATAAGCTTTAATTAAAAAAATTAAGTTGCATAAATTAAAAAATTTAAAGTTTTAAATTCCAAAAATATAAATTTATTTTAACATATAATTTTAAATTAATCAAATTTTTAAAATATAAAAATTTATTTTAATTTGGTTACATTTTTATGCTAAATTATTGAAGAAATGAGGGAATGATGCTGAGTATGAAGGAATGACAAATCTTTTGATCTTTCTTTGCTGTAGATTTTTCAATTCCTACTATTAGTTCACACTCTCTCTATATATATGTTGTTCAAATTTTCAATCGCTAATAAAAGTACTTTTTATTCATCCACTCAAGTTCAAATACATTTTTTTAAACTTGTAGTGGATGACACTTGATGTTAATACAGTTTTCACTTTCTTGCTTTCAGTGCAAGATTTTCACTGAATTAAATGTTTTACTGATAATAAAAGAAAAAATCGTTTGATGTGTTGCTATGGTGACTTGATTATGGTTGACAAAGGAAAAATTGTAAAGGTGAAGCATCAGCTGAAAATTAAGGCGGCTAACTACCTTTCTACTGATCAAATATACACAATATATAGCCTATGTCCATTTGGAATATTGTACCTTTTAAATAGGGAAAGAATTTTTCAAATAGGTGCAGTGGTTCTGGAGATTACCCTCCACATACAAAATCCACTCTCTCTCTTTATATATTAGTATAGATAGATAGCACCACGCTAAGGATCGTTGAAGACTTCGGCACAAAAAGCGGTAGAGGACAGTAGCGGTAACAATGGAGATTGTTAGGAGTAAGCCCCTAACTTTATTTGTACTGATCAGATATACATAATATATAGCCTATGTCCATCTGGAATAATGTACCTTTCAAACAGTGAAAGAATTTTTCAAACAGGTACAGTGGTTCTGAAGATTACCCTCCGCGTACAAAATCGCTCTCTCTTTCTATATAAGTATAGGTAGATGATCAGATATACAAAATATATAGTCTATGTCCATCTGGTATAATGTACCTTTCAAACAGTGAAATAATTTTTCAAATAGGTGCAGTGGTTCTGGAGATTACCCTACACGTACAAAATCGCTCTCTCTTTATATATAAGTATATATATATATATATATATATATATATATATATATATATATATATATATATATATACGTGGTTATCAAAATAATGGAAACCCTTTATTGATATTAGTGGTGTTTAAGAATGTGCTTCGTATTCCTTAAAAAACAAGTCTGACCCCCGGGATTTTTTATATAATATAGTGTATGTATTTTATTCTACTGTCAGGTAGCAGTAATGAAGCTAAGGGCATCGTGCTTTTGGGGGGAACAGCGTAAAATATCAAACCTTGCAGACCTTGCAAAAAGGGAAAATTTTTGGAGTGCGTTTAAATTGGAGTATCTGTTACTGAAACACCCAGACTAATGGCTTTTTTTTCGAGCTATGGTATCGAAAGCGATGATAGCATGCAGAGTGCACGGAAAAAAATATCCTTTGCTAAACAGAATAGTGGACGAAAGGGAGAGCTGAGTGAAAAAGGCGGATGGGGTATTGAAGCGGATTGCTACATGATGAAAGAAAACAACTGCAACCAAAATGACCAAATAGCTCAATTTGCATTTGCATGTTCCGGTATCAACCATCAGAGGTAGAAGGGAACTCCACAAACAAAGAATTTACGGAAGAGTAGTTATTCCCAAGCGACTTATGCCATTATAAAATATCGCCTACACTGGTGCAACGAGCGCAAATCCTGTTGTAGAAATATGTCGAAAAACGGCATTTGGTCAGACGAATCACTTTTCACATTGCTCCTCGCAACAGGACGTGCGTATATTTGGAGAACACCTACACAAGCGTAAGATTCTGACTGTCCCATCTCAACTGTCAATCATGGAGGTAGATCTATCAGGTTTTGAGATGGCAACTCATGGTTTCTTCAGTCCTTATTGTAACCCTAAAAAGGAGATTGAATGGGAAGGACTGTGTCGAAATTTTAGCTCACTAGTCCATCCTATGGTGCAAACATTGTTTCTTGCAGGAGATGGTGTTCTCCAGGATGGTAATCCCCTAATACAAACAGCTAAATCTATAAAGTATTGGTTTGAAGAGCATGAAAAAATAAGTGAAATATCTTATCTTGCCCTGTAAAATCCCCCCCCCCCCACTATATATCATTCAACCACTGTGATCTGTATAAGCGGATAGATAAAGGTATCGATATCCACCACAGCATATCTACAGGAACTTTCATGATTTTCCCCTGAAGAATAGTATAATATATTCTTAACCACTATTTATGACTTGTATAATCCTGGTGGTATTACATGTCAAAGGTGATCCTGCTCCGTATTAATAAAGATTTTCATGGTGTTTCTTAGTGTTTCCATTATTTTGATAACCACCTGTATATATATATATATATATGTGGGTATATATATATATATATATATATATATATATATATATATATATATATATATATATATATATATATATATATATCTGTGTGTACGTGTGGAGTGCTGAGTCTGAACTTTTAATATAGCCCTTGTAATTTTAATTTTCCAGGAACTTGAATTAATTATAAATCTAGAGTATAGATGGCGCTGATGTCATGAGCATGGGATGTTCTATTTTCAAAATACTTTGGCTGTATATTTCGTCAGAGAAGGGTTACTTTTTTCCAGTTCTAGATGTAAATAAACCTTAATTATTGTACGATTTTTAATTATGCTTTACTACTATTTGAATGAAAAATCCCAATCCCTGCATTTCCTTTATGTATATATATATGTATATATATATATATATATATATATATATATATATATATATATATATATATATATATATATATATTGTTTGTTTGTGGGTAAAATTTAAATTCCATTGATATTTCTTTTTCTGTGTGGTTTAAAAACACTGGATTTCAAGTTGGAGATGTTCAAAGTAGGGCCAACAGAAAATCGCGTAATAAGTGATTTCTTTGTAAACGAACTTGGAAAGGAACAAAAAAGAAAGTTATTTAACTGTAAACGTAACGGGTTCCACCCTAATTTACTTTTTGTTTTGTTTTATTGATTTGTCAGCTTCTACTGTATGCATTAATCTGTCATTAAATCACTGAAACAAAAATTCTCAATTTTTACCTTTGTTGATAGATATTAGAATTATATTTAAAATTTTGACTTGAATAACATTCCAAAAGACAGAAAATGTGTTACTTTAATACTTGATTTTGGACATGGTTTGCAGGAATTTTGTGACTTGTGTTGTCAAAATTTCATCATTCTTAGTTTTCCTATTTATTTTCAAGTTGTTATTTAAGTTATCCTGAATTAAATACAATTTTACTGTATTTAAAGTGGAGAATGCCTCTCTAAACTAGTTCTAAAAGTATCTCTTGCTGAAAAGTAAAGACGGATTTTTTTCGTGTTCCTTCTTCACTTTTGTTCTCCGTGTCCTCTATAAGTTAGTCTTTGGTTACCAGTAATCTCTTCAAAAGTAGTGAATCGCTCTCGAAATAGTCTTTATGTGTACATATATATGTGTATATAATAGTCTTAAAAAGTATATACATGTACAGTGAAGTGTACAATGAAACTTCTCTACAGCGGCCAGTAACGGTTCCGGAAAAATGTGGCCGTTTTGATGGGTAGCCGTCAAAAAAGATTTCTTCTATAACATTGACCCTATGGAATCTTGAATCGGTTCTCAACAAAATATGGCCGTTTAGATAGGCAGCCGGCTTGAGAAGTTTCACTGTATATCTATCTATCTATCTATCTATCTATCTATCTATCTCTCTCCCTCTCTCTCTCTCTATATATATAATATATATATATATGTGTGTGTATATAAATATATGTATATCTATATTTATATATACAGTGGCTCCCAAACGTGTTCGTGCACTTACGAATTTCAATGGAATAGGGGTCTATCCATTAATTAAAATGAATATTACAGAATGGGTATTTAATAATAAGATCTATAATCTATTCTTAACAAAACTACATGAAGTATTTTGAAAACATAGTAAAACTTTGTTTTTAAGAAACCAATAATCAAAAAGTAACAAAAACTTTATCTCACAAAAGTCATCGTACACTGAAACATTTCCGGATAAATTCATAATTAAAATTATCGTCTGGCGCTTTATTTTTATTTTTGAATTGTGATGGCATTTAAAATATCGTTTGTCTTTAATTTTTGCTTACCTACTCCGTAATATTCTATTTATTATTTAAAAATGGCTCGTAGTCGTAAAGAAACAACAAACAGCATTCGAAAATTGATTATTTTTTATCATAGTAGTGGTAAATCAGTTCGGAATATTGCTAAATTAATTAATTTATCCCATTCTACTGTACAGTATGTGTAAAAACACTTTAAAGAAGAAAATCGGATCGAAAGCAAAGTAAGAAAACGCCGTCCGGCAAAGTTAACAAAACGTGATCAAAGATTTATAATTAGAAAATCTGTGAAAAATTCACGTTTGAGTGCTATAAAAGTTTCTGCAGAATTCAATGAAACATTTTCTACTTCAATTCCACCTGAAATTTTTTGACAAGTTCTCAGAACAGCTAGATTACATGGGCGTTCTGCCCATAGAAATTTTTTTGTGAGTGAGAAAAACAGAAAGTTTAGGCTTCCCTTAGCACTATCAATGATAAATAAGCCCCAAACCTATTGGAATAATGTCTTATTTGCCGATGAACATTTTTGGTGCTGATGAGCGCATAATAGTATGGAGAAGAACAAAATGAGGAACTTAATCCCAAGAACTTAGTAGGAACAGTTAAGCATGCCGGTGGAGGAATCCTTGTGTGGGGGTGCATGTCAGCATCAGGACTAGAAAATTTGGTATTTATTGATGGCATAATGAATCATGCTGTTTTTATAAATATTTTAAGAGACGATTTAAAATTATCACCTCAAATTTTGGGTATTGGAAACAACTTTGTTTTTTATCAGGATAACGATCCTAAGCACACGGCACTCAACGTTCGCATCTGATGTCTCTATAATTGTCCACAAGTTTTGAAAACACCACCTCAATCGCCAGATTTAAACCCAATAGAACATATTTGGAGAGAACTGGAGGTTCGAGTACGAAAACTCGACATTCACACGAAAAGCCAACTGAAAACAATTATGATGGAAGAATGGATGAACATTGATGCAAAAATTACAAAAGAACTAAAGCAATCTATTCCCAGACGTTTAAAAGCTGTAGTGGATGCTAAAGAATATCCTACTAAATATTAATTTAACGAAAAATTAGAATATTTACTAATATGTAGAGATTTTTTACAAGTGTACGATGACTTTTGTGAGATAAAGTTTTTGTTACTTTTGGATTATTGGTTTCTTAAAAATAAAGTTTTACTATGTTTTCAAAATATTTCATGTAGTTTTGTTAAGAATAGATTATAGATATCATTATTAAATACCCATTCTAAAATATTCATTTTAATCAATGGATAGACCCCTATATCATTGAAAATCGTAAGTGTACGAACAGTTTTGGGAGCCACTGTATATATATATATATATATATATATATATATATATATATATATATATATTTATTTATTTATTTATTTGTATATATACTTTTCCATTTGTTGAAGGGCATGATTTGCTCTCAGAAGAACTGAACAAAACTAATCATTGGGATAACAATATTTTTCTATATCTCTGTTAAAGAAAGGATGATCCCTGTTGATAAAATTGAAGCTACTGAGCATTATTCTCAGCTGAAGCGAAAGACACCTAAGGAAGCATAACGATGAAACTCATTAACGACGTTCTACTGTGCACGAATAATCACCCCCAAATATCTGTACTCAATAAACAATAAACAGTTAAATACATACTAAATATACCATTGCTCCGACGAATTTTTATGTGTACAAAATCGGCCCCAACACAAAATGTAACACAATACGACTGGCAGCAAAACAAATAAGACTCCGCGTTGTATTGCTTTTGTCTGAAATAGACATTTCTGCCCTCAAACGGTGCAATCAATTGATTAGAAATGACATGTATAGGCGAAAACGGAAAAAGATGGGGAGCGAAACGCACAATGAAAGGAACATATAAACAGTTACTCAAAGAAAATAGAAACTTGTCTCGCACAAATTGAAATATCTGGAAGTAGCAATATTTGATGAGATCTTTTTCATTTCCCGTTTCATTACATCCAGGTTGCTTTCGTGCTGTTTATCTTATAATGAAGAAATAGCGGCTATTTACAGCTTAAGTTGTCGTACCAGATTAAATTCTTCGTGTTGTTGACTGACGCCATTTTTATCGATGATTGTTGCAGTTCGATTATAGTTACGAGTGACTTAAATTTTGTGATATAAAACATATGATATATTATATACAAAATATTTTCCTTTAAGAGGGCACTGCATATGCAATTTTTAAAACAGCAGATTATTTTATTGTTTTAAGATATTCTACAGGGCCTTTAAAATAAAATAACACAAATAGCATGTTGGTTCGATTATATTTCCAGTTACGATATTTTTATGCCAGAACCCTTTTCCATACCCTGTTGTACATTAATACTTTAGACATATTTTGGGATAGAAAATTTCACGATTTGTAGGTATGTCCAGTTTTTCTTCGTCCAGGTTCCAAAATCCATACAGAAGAGTAATAAACACGTTTTTAGAATTAGATTAACATGATAAGTTATAAATGCAGCTTAACAGGTGTTTTGAAGGGTTAAATACAGTTTCCTTAGAAATGAATTACGTTGGTACCATAAAAAATTGTAATAACTTAGTGCGCTACTATTCTAAGGTGACCAGATTTTAACATTGACAAAGCGGGACATATTGAACTGGGGGGGAGGGAGGGGTTCCTGATTA
Source organism: Dolomedes plantarius (assembly GCA_907164885.2). NCBI lineage: Eukaryota > Metazoa > Arthropoda > Arachnida > Araneae > Dolomedidae > Dolomedes > Dolomedes plantarius. Next base: position 204,560,970 of record OU015496.1, on the reverse strand, counting down.
AAAATTTGGTCTATATGGAGCAACAAAAATTTTCATAGAACACAAAAATAGTATTGTAATATATATTTTTTAAATTTCAACATAAGTACAATTTACAAATATAATAAATTAAAAAAATTATGTATAGTATTATTTTATTCTTTGGTATATGTCTCATTTGATTGAATTTTTTTTTTTTAGTAGATTGCTGTCGTTGTTTAAATGGTCATGAAATTTTTCACAAGAATTTGTTAAATTATATTTCACACATAAAATGGCTTTCAAAGTCTCAACACTTAATTGTGATTTTTCTGGTGTCCACACTTTATTTACCGTAGAAAAAACGCTTTCAGTCGCAACATTGGTTCCTGGTAAGGACAGCGCGTATTCCAAAATTTTTAGTGCATTATTGTATGGAACATGGTTTGTTTCAAAATGATGAAATATTTCTAACCATTTGTTCTCTATTGTGATTTTTGCTGATGCCCAAGATTTAAACTTTTCCTTATCAATATAATTCTTTACTAATAATACCACATTAAAAAGATCATTTTCGGAAATATTACAATTATTTGTTATTATTAAAGCTTAACATTATAATATTAACAAAAATAATATAAAACTCATATCCTGGCTAAAGAGCCACATGGCCGCCGAAAACCGTATATTCTCTTGCCGTTCCCTAGCTTGTCGTGCATTCCTTCCAAAAATCGGGACTTTTTTAAAACGCTACGGGACGCGGGACAAACTGTCAAAAATCAGGACTGTCCCGCCAAAAGCGGGACTTCTGGTCACCTTATACTATTCGTGACTGGTGATTGGTTAAAGAAACCACAGTCGTACGGTTCAAAATCCTTGGTTTCTTTCGGCAAGGTCTTTTTGACGGCAAAAATATCTATCGTTTTTGGGATCTTTTTCGTTTTGGAATGACGTCTTCTCCTCATGCAATCTGTGTGGGGACCAATTTATTGTAGATTGCCGCAACTTGTTGCACTGCGAAGCTCCTCGTGGGTCCTCTTTTGTGGAGCGATATTGGGAAGGGAGAATCCGATTTTAGAGACAATGACTTTTTTCCGTTTTCCATTATTTACATATTTTCTCTTTGTCTTACTTAGTTCTTTGTATATGTCACATCTCATGCCATTAGAAATAAAAAAGCGTTGTCTTATCAATGCTTAGATATTAACGCATAACTTTTTGATTATTTGTTTTCAGCCCTATTCTCCAGAGCTTGCGCTTGACCCTACATAATGGGAGTCATATTGAAAACCTAACTCTAAAACTGGGAGTCAAATTATCAAAAATTCCCCAATTAACGCGGAAAATGAGAGTCAAACGCGAGCTCTGTTTGGTCATTGTGCATCGGGATCTGATCATGCCTTGTTTTGTAGTTAAAACCCTAACATTCTTTTGAAGTTGTTATAAAGTCCATAATTTCTTGCCTGTTAGCTAGGATCATTCCCTCTAGTCGGCTGCTTCTATCACAATCCTAAAAGAACAACCATGGGTTTGGCCTTTATCAGTAGCTTTTGAGCAATGATGATCTAATTTATGGACACACACATGCTAGTATTCTCCTTCTCGTGACAAACATGACTAGTTTGTCATGTTTGTCACGACAAACAAGTCAACATGACAACAATGTGAACATCTCAACAATGTTTAACATGGAAACATGACAAACATTGTTCAATGACAAATCAATGTTCCATGAGCCATTTTCCATGAGCTCATGAGCAGGAAACATTTTCTTGTGACACATCCAGTCGGAGAAGTTCTGAAGTCCACAAGCACTGGAAAATTTTGTTTTCGACCACTCTAGGCGATCAGTCAATATTTTGATTCAGAATTCCACAAGCGCATGCAATACCTAGAGATAACAATATTATGGGCGCGTCTGATCGACCAGTCTCCGAGCGTTCCCTTTAGAAGCTACAAATTGCCACTAATAGCTACCACACAATTCTCTGTGACCGATTTATAGACTCGCACTATGCTTATTTATTCTTGAACTTTAATGTAAACAAATTACAACAATGCTAACGCACGCGTTTAAGGCCAAACACTGTGTTAGTTTCCGGTGGGAGAAGATAAAAATTTGATATTTTGAAATTATTTTCTGAGAGATTTTAAAACTTTTGAGGTTGTTTTTAGCAGTTTACGTTATGTTTATGAGGTGACAGTTGTTAATTAGGAATTCACGGAGAAAAATTGAAAATTGAGATATTCAGAACCACTGTAAATAACCCATCATCCTGCGGGTATTCATAAGCTATAATGTGTTCAAGAAAGTTTAATAGTGTTCCAAAATGAAGGCATATTCTAATATGATTCGATCAATTACTCTTATCCATTTGTTCTGTTCCCTACACAATGCAATGGCGCAATGACGAAGGGGTTAAAAATTGTCTGTCTGGAACCTTATAGTCAGGAGAAAAAATGGTAAATTCAACTGAACACCTATCCCCCCACCCCCCACACACACACAGTTTCTGGAATAGGGTTGATTCTGGTTGCGCCACTGGATCATAATGTAGAATGAATTATTTCTCACTATTTGAAGAAGCAATAATTGTTTGTTCCCCAAAGAATGCTTTTGATGTCCCCTTTTTAGTTGATTTGTCGTTCTTCAGAATGATTTAATATTTTCTTTTCCTTTACTTCGAAGTAGAGCCGATATAGACTCAATATTCAGATACTGTCGCTTTACGAAAATTGTTGTTCCGGAAAGAGAAATTTCCCCTTTCAGTCGATAGATAGCAGCAATGAAATTTGAAATGAATTCCCTGACTTCCATCTATACATTCTAATTAACGTACTGTGAAACACAATACATGATACACCTATAACACTATAACCTGTGACCCTATGTTAACGAAACTTCTTTACTTTATGGTGATTTAAGGTGATACATTTAAGGTGACTGCCTACGTTCGGAGTCAATTTAGAAAAAAAAATTTAAAGGAATTTTTAGTCTTTTATGGTAAAAATAGCATTGAAAAATTAAAAAAAAAAGGAACAAAAACTTACCTCTGAATATCATACTTTTTTATAAATTGGTCAATTTGAAGTCATTTTTAGTGAAATTTAGCTAAAATGCCTACCACTCTGGACAAAATCCTTATGCTACTATTTTAATTTCCTTCTCACACATGATACGTATGACAGTTATCTTCAAAATGACCTACAATCTAAGAGAAATTTTAAAATGCAAAAACAATACTTGCAATTTTATGTTCCAGTATGAAAATTTTCCCCGATTCCTTATTCCTGTCCTTATAAAAACAGCCTCAAGTAGAAAACTATTTATTATATACCAATTACTGTGTGTCATTTCATTAACAATAGCATCTAAAACATTTCCTGAAAATTTTATCAAATTGTATACATTATTATGTGAGATATCCTGATAACCGTAGAGATTTGTGCTCAAAAACATAATTCTGAGAAAAACGCATTTAAAGTTGTTTGTCGCTTCAATTTTGTAGAAGAAGACGTTTTATTAAAAAACTATAACTCTGCTTCAAATTGATGTAGAATGAAAATCAAAACAGTTTTGAAAGGAGAAAAGATTGAATAACATGATTCTTGCAAAAAATGAAATTGACCAAAATAGTCAAAAGGTGACATTTTCAACGTAGGCAGTCACCTTAATTCATATTAGAAATAAATCTTTGCCTTTTTATACCTTTTGTTATCCTATATAGAAATATGGCCCTACTACTAGCCTTTTTTCTGAATTTAATAAAAAGAAAACACAATATGTTATATGGAGATGCACAGACATAAATAGCGCAGACATAAAATTATTCTCGAGATATTCAATAAAACTATAACAATAGTTAAATAACAGCATTAAATATTAATAGTCTTTTAATAGTTATGAGGATATAATATTTTTCTTAAACCCTCCAGCATATTGCCGTCTACGAAATCAAGAAAAAAGATTGATGGAGACACCCCGGGGAATACGGAAGAGACAATTTCTCAAAAGACACTCACTCAAAAGTGACTGACACAAAGAACAAAGAATAATATTGTCTTTATTAATATTTAGTGAAGCGGTGAGTACAAAGTGAAAGTGAAACCTCTAGAAGTGAGAGTTTGCTCAATCATTTTGGCACACTGGCAACTCTCCGAATCAGCAGAAATGTCACAAAAGAATTCAATGAATTACAGTGAAAGAATTTACAAAGAGTTCTGCGAAGTTTCTTAGGTGAAAGCTTTGTGGATGTATCACAACAGTATTCATCCGTCTATAAGGCCATTTTTCGCGTGTATATTTCTTTAAAGGTTTTTGACGGTTAACTTTGAATATTACGGATATAAGAGAGGTTTTATTAAACATGCCTTTGTTTGTTTATTTTCTGCAGCTGTTTGGTGACATTGTCGAAGAAGTCTAGAATAAAGCATTGGACAGTCTCTCTCTCTCTCTCTCTCTATATATATATATATATATATATTCATATATATATATATATATATATATATATATATATATATATATATATATATATATATATATATATATATATATATATATATATATATATATATATATATATTCATTTCTGCAGTGGTTCGATGACGCTCGTGAAGTAGTCTCTAGAATTAGGCATTGGACAGTCTGGCAATGCTTTATTCTGGAGAGATCACCCAGAAAATAAATTCCATACAGTCAACTCCCGTTATAAGAAACTCGATTTTAGAATAATTTTGATAATGAGAAAACATATTGCTTATAGTCCTAATTGCAAATTACAGAAAAATTTTCCATTTAAATGGAAAAGAAAATCATATTTCGTTTATGAGAAAGTCATGTATCGTCCTTCATACTGTGCTTGACTAACTTCCCTCGATTTACTGACAGTGTAATTTCGAGAATTTCGAGTTCGTCGAGATGGTTGCACCAGCCATGGATATACGATATCTCCCTTTCATTTGATATTATATGCTAGCGTTTAGCGTCTCATTCTCCCCATTTTTCCCTGTCCCTATCTTTTTCCCTGTCTTTTCCCTATCTCCATACAAAAGAAGGAACTGAGGCAGTCCCCTGTCTGATCAGATATCACAATTGTTGTTCATTTTAGTTTATTCTCTTGATCTTCATCCATTGCTTGTTTTGCTTTTATCGGGACCAAAATTATTTGACGAGGTTTAATTGGAAGTGGTCTATCATAACATTGCAGGTCTGTCAATAGAACAAAAGATAAAACTGGAGCTTCTCATCATGGAAGGAAAATGGTGCAGCAGCAGTTTTTTGATATTCCAGTATCCATTTTCCATCATTCCATGTGAAAGGAAAAAATATTCTTTGATCACATAAAGCAGAATAGGGTAAGGCTACCAAAGTCACAGGTTCAAAATGCACTGCTTTCGTGGTTCAAGAGCTATTTTATTACAATTTTATACTTACTAAAGTAATTTTACTTTAAAAGCATTCAACAAAATTAAACCTTTTCACAAATTATACATTTTATTGTGGCTTTGGTTATAAAAACTCATTTTCTAAGCTTCAAATTTTTGCCACTTTTTCTAACGAGAGCAGACTGTATAAGGAAATACTACCGTTCAGATATTGGTAATTCAAAAGGAACTTTTAAAATTTCAAATATTTTCCTTAGTGCATCAGTTTAAGCCTAAATACATAATGAAACTAAGAAGTAATTTTCATCATAGTGCAAATAGTAATACTTTGATTAATGTACGATAATCATCACTACTATAAGTGATGTCAACGTTTTAACTAGGGAAAGGCCTACTCGGGTAGAAACAAGCCATCTTAGATAGATTTTATAATTTTGCCGTTTATAGAAATATGCCTTTGACATATGAATATACCAAAAAAATTTTCTTTCATGTCTATCCTTTCTGTCGTAAATTTAAATCTCATAAGTTTAGAAGACAGATGTTCTTCTGAACAATTTGATAAAATTATTCTTACGGACAAAATTTTTTCGCTTGAGTATTGATTTCTGAAGTTCAACAAGATAAGGCTAAAAATTGTACGCAAAATACATTACTAAATACAGATAATTCTTGACTCCCCCACCAAAACAAAAACAAAACAAAAACAAAATCAACCGCTTTTACGTTAATTTGACATCAAATCCCACATATAGTTCTATCAGGTTCAAAGCTAAATTATCTTATACCAATACAAAGTAGAGCAGGGGTCAACGTAACCCACAAAATTACAATAATGTGTTAACAATAATGTGAAATGCATGGCGGAAACAAGGAAATAACTCGAGGAAACCAAGTTGTTTAATAGTTTTACAATGAATTTCTCAATGAATGAGATTCCATTTTTTTAATGTTCATCACTCATTTTTATTTTATGCAAAATTTATTTTCCAAAATTATTTTATAGATAAAGTTGGAGTATGACTTTATCTATCAAATAATTTTGATATAATTTGATAACTTTATCTATCAAATAATTTTGATCCAATCCTAATCTCAGATTTCTCATTATTGCTTTCTAATTCTGCGCATTTAAATAGCCCCGTTTCAACTCTAACTTTAGTTAATTTTGCCTCATGTATTAAATCTCCGCAATCATGTTGCGCTAAATATCTTGCTTCTATCTTAATTTTTTTTTCTCCCGGGGAATAAGTTTTATAACTTGCTTGTAAAAAAAAGAAAGAACAAGCATTTCAATTTCAATTCTGAATGTTGTTACTTTCTGATACCATAGTTTTAAGCCTTTGAATAATTTTTTTCAATAAGTTTTGCACAAATTTGTACATTCAGCTGGCATTCAAAATCTTGCTTCAACCTAAACTCGCAGATTAGAATATGGACCAAACATCTTTATTTGGCAAAAGAAATAAAATAGTTCACCAGTATGCATACACTTATAACAGTAATCAAGGTATTACTATATATTTATAAAAGAATGAATACTTAACTGAAATATTGCTGTTTTTATATAGGATCATATATACTAGATTCATAATTTTTCGAGATTTTTCACATAAGCTTTCCTTTTTTATAAGTATTATATATAACTATCTTTGACTGATAAATTCTTTAATATAATTTTTTTATCAGATTTATGGTGAACATTACCTTATAACTGTTTTATATTGTGGTCAAATATATACATTAAGGCTTAGCAATGCACTGTGTGAAGAGTAAAATCTGCATTATATCATCACAGATCTCCAAATTATGTTGATTATCAAGACACAATAAAACAAACTACTAATTTGTCTTTTTTTTTTCACTGAACTACTTAGGAAAAAAAATCAGGAATTTTAAGACAATATTTATTATCGTTATATTTATCAACGAGCAGACGAATTTACTCTGTTAAGTTACAAAAATTTTAAGTAAATATTGATTTTAATCACCTTATATATTTCAAATGTACAAAAAAAAAATTATAGGAAATTTAGTCATAAATTTAGATATAACTAACCATAATTTTTCACCGAGAGAAAAGTACCCGAGTTTTCGATATAGAAGAAAAGTTCAGCTTTCTGCAATTGACTTTCCTGCTGCAAAACACCTGCAATCTACTTCAGCGATCATCTAAATTCTAAAGAATTTATATTTGCCACTCTACAGTCTGAATTTTAATTTTAAATTTAAATTTTAAATACCAATATAGATACAAAAATCTTACACCAATACAAAGTCATTTCTTCAAAATATTTTCCTTTCAAATCACATTGTTGCAGACAATGAAATTTTAACTTTATACTTTCAATTTTCAGAGAAGATATTTTGATAACTAGATTAATTTGGAACAAGTTTTTTTTTCAAACTACAACACTATGTATTTCATTCACTTTTTAAAAAATCCTAAAAGACTAACATCGTATACCTTCATACTTACAATTAGTGCTTTAACTGATATAAAATATAATCTTATTTCTGCATTTGTAATATTCATTTGAGTAACATCAGTAAAAGTAACTTAAAAAAATTTTAGTAAAAAAAAATTATAATACAGAAAATTTTTAAATGGAATTTTCAATCTAAGTTGAATATACAAATAGTGGTTATAAGATCGCATAAAAGCCCTACAATTGAACCTGTTGACTTTCCTGAACTTCTGAATCCTTTTCAGGTTCAAAGGTTTGCTTACAAGAAATTTTTAAACTAAACTTCTAGCAGTAAAGTTACGAAATCAACCACCGTCGATTCATATGTTAATTGAGACCCAATATTACAATAACATTTGATAAAGAAATCTTTAAACTATATAATTAAGCTCTTGTATTTGTCTAAATATCTGTTTGACGAAGCTAAAAAATTTACATTAGTCTGAATGGCCTTTAAATTAATGAAAAAATGTTTGCTGTTTTTTGCAAATTTCGTAGATTTTTCAGGATATTTGATACCAATAGTTCTCTCGCTCATCCGGAATTAATGTGGCATAATGCCAAGAACGACAGCCTGCACTCATAGAAGAGTTATGATACCGCCATACGTAAGATATTTAATCTGACGTCAAGTTCTCGTAGATGCAGAGAAAGAAATATTGTCTGCACTTCGTAAAATATAATTCAGTCTAAAAATGATGTATTTATCATTCAAACACGAAAATTTGAATTTGCAAGGGACGAGAAAAGGACTCGAGATAAATAACGTGGAGTATAAACAAAATAAAGCAAAATGGAAAAACAATAAAGGAATAATTCAATAAAGGAATTTGAATTCAGCAATGTTCTCGCTTAACAAATTTTCTACCTTTTTAGTTAAAAAACGTATCTTATAATGAACCAATAAATGAATACATTAACTTTGAAGAAATATTTTGCATTTTTTTAAAGCAAAAACTTACTTAAGTGATAAAGTAAAGATACGTTAAAAGAAAATTTTACGTTTTTCATAAACAATTTTACATTTTACATTAAACAAATCTATTTTAAATTGAACTAAAAAAGGAATATGTTTATATGAAATCTATTACATAAATTCAGACGTAATCGAGCAAACACATTTCTTGTAAACTATTTTACATTTCTTCACAAATTTTTTTCATTGAAAAATCGGAGATTGAGTTTTACTTTGATAACTGCTAAATTTGGAAATCTGTGATTATGTTACTTGGCGATAGAAAGCAGCACAAAAAATTGAAAAGTACTATGCAACATACAATGCCTTAAGATCGCAAATTCAGTCATTTGAAGGTTTTTCATTTTGTTGATTCCATTAAAATACTGTAGGGCACTGACTCTACAAGGCTCAAAAACAAGAGTATTAATCTCCAAATTCCTTTATGTTCCATTATTAAGGAATGAACATTGATAGTAAATAGGTTTGTAATTTAAAACTAAAATACTGATATTTTATAGATTTTGGGAGAAACTAAGTATTTTTTTTCCAAACTTTAATGGGACCCCAAACTGGCGGTCTGCTGTTTCATGAATGTTTCTAACAGCTTTAAAGGAAATTTTGTTTAACCATTTCAAAGGTTTAGAGAATTATTTCTTAACGTACACTTATTTTACCTTTGTCTATAAAGCTAGCATTATCAAGCAGAACTGTCCCTAACTTAGTAAGCTTATTTTTTAAACACCACTTTATATGCGAGGCACACATTTTTCAACCATTCATTTCCCCCTAAACGCCCCCACAGTGAGCTGTTAAACTTTTAATTTATTTTTATAGATAACAATAGTAAACGATTTTCAATGGAATTATTTTTGATTTTTCAAAAAATAATTTCCTTTCATTTCTTGGACGATATTATTCTAATAATCCTTTATTTTCATCTGTTTTTGTTGCATTAGATTTTTGTTTTCTTGGCTTGTCTTCCTATCTTTTTTCATTGTTTCGTTTATTCTTTCCCCAATTATCCCACTGAGTGTCTCCTGTCTCTTTAGCGTTTTCAGTTAGAGGAAATGGCAACGTTTTCGCTCCATGTTACTATCTATGCACTGTAGCACGTTGTTGTCTCTGAAGTCCTACCGTGTTTTGCTTCAGAAATATGAAAAGAGTGTCTAATTACAGAACTAATGAATTATGCTGATTATTTTTAATTTTGTAAGCACCAAGGTAACTGAGGTGGTATTTATAACATTAATTGACATAAATGTTTCTGAAATTTGGCGATGTTCTAATTTTTGATAGTTTTAATACAAATAATATCAAGTACATTTACTGCAATTAGGATTCGTTAATTGCCAAAGATGCATCAAACTTTTCTAATGAACTGTTTTCTAAATATCCAAGGAATGAAACCGTTATAAACGTTTTTCGATCCTCCAATGGCAATTTGTGCCAAAGGTGCTCCACCTCAGTTGGTATTGAAGAAAAAAACAACTATTATTGAATAGTTGACGGTTATAGCTAGGTGTTTTACAAACCGCACCTAAAATAGATTTTTCTTGTTTAGGATTTATTACCTGAAATCATAAATTCGTCTAAAACGGAAAAACTACTTCAGATGATGGAAAATAGGTTCAAAATATCAATAATTGCTGTTTATTGCTTATTTTATGTCTAACAAGATCTCACATAGTTGATAATGTGTAATTAGAGACTATAATTAATCAACAAATTAACTGAGTTATAGCGTTTTGCTTTGCGATTTCATTTTAAGGTGAGATTATAATCTTTTGTTTTGTAATATTTGATTTATAGGAAACAAATTTAATAAAATTATTTTATAGACAGTGCCTGCCATGTTAGAAAAAAAAAACTGATAAAAATAAATAAAACTGCTTCACTTACTTTCATACCTTCTATTCAGAGTAACTTTATTTTTGCCTCATAATTAGATCTCATAAGTTTGATGTATTTAGTTCCAAAATCAAAGCAAGTAAAAACAGAATAAAAATCATGAATAATTTTAGTGATTTACAGATTAATTTAGTCAAATATTTTTTAACATTTATGAAAAGCAGCTATTTATGCACTTTTAGATCCAAGTATATTTTACTTCAAAATTCAGTGAATTTGCGATCTTTTAATCAATGATATAGTGAAAAGAAGTTAATTAATTACAACTCTTTATACATATATAGTTTTCACTCTCACAGACATATGGATAAAGTTCATGAATGTGAAAAATTTGATGATATTCTTTATTTATATATATATATTTATATAATATAGTTGTACCTTTTTAATTCAAAGTTGATTAACTCTCAGAATGTACAGTTTACATCCTCACGCATGGATATTGAGTTTGGTTTAAAAGAGTTTTCTGGGAACAGGTTGAAAGACTTTAAAAGAAGTTTTCTTTTTTATTAATTTGGAAGGAACAATATATTTATTTTCTAAATAAATACTAATCTTTTATAAGTAGATTCTTCAATAATTCTTGTTATTTATTTAAATGGGGAACAAAATTTCACTTAAATAACAAACAAATTGTATTCATAGAAAATTCGTCGTAAATATATTTTTTTTTAAACCCAGTTTTCAGAATTTCAGCATTCACAGCTTGTTGAACAGTTGTTTACTCCCATCTCTAAAACGTGATTCATTAGATTCCAACCGATGCCAGTGACTATTATCAAAAACTCAGCTTTCGTGACAAATAGTGACTAACGCTCTCTGAGAATGCTGTCAATTATTGAAAATATCCGCATGAAGAAACACTGATAGCATTTTCTCCCTTTATACAAGCGAAAAGGAGTTTCCTGTTTTTCGTTCTTTTGCGTGTGCAGCAGTTTGCAGTACTAAAGGTAACACTCTCCCGTAATCGGGCTGTAAAATTCATAGCACTTTGATCAACATATTGGTGATGTCACGTTGAACAATGCAACAGGTGTGTCCACACCACCAGAGAGCCGACTAGAATGCGAACTCTAGAACTGTCCTTCTGTTGAAGTCATTTCTTGGATCCCTTCCAACCGTGAACTTAACTTGAAGTTCACTAACTACAAGCTCCTTGGTCAAAATTGGCCTTTGATTTTTACGATGGTCAGCTGAAAGGACTCGCTAGGTGGCCGAAAACGCCCCTTTGTCCGTGTCTTAGAATGTTCCTCACAACGTCTAGGTGATGACGTATGTACGTGACGTCAGGGTGAACGGATAACGTGTGTACGAAACATCGTTCAGCAGCCACAAAATCTTGACGTTCAAAATGGACGACACAGAGGTTATGCAAGGCCTTTTGGTTGGTCGGATTGATGGCCAACACTTTACGATAGCACTAGAAGAGAAAAAGAACGTTAGAATAACGATATGATGTTTAAGTATGATTCTATAACCAAATACTTAAGATTCGAAGCTCTTACGATTTATTTGGAAATGTCGCCGTATTTAGCCAACAGAATTATATATCTTAAAATGTAGGTATACCTTACGGCAGGGTAAATAGGTCATTGAATGTCTTGTGAAATTCAATTCATTTCAACCATCTCAGGAATGAAAACGATGAAACAGGTGATAAAATAATGATACGGATTCTGTGTACTTAAACTTTTGTCATTCATGACCCCTTTTTATCATCGAGATTTTTTCGCGATCCCAGTAAATAAGGTTATAAAGATAAATATTTTCTCATAAATAACTTATTTCTTTGGTAAACAATGTACATATGAAAAATAGAAAGTTTTGATGCATGTTTCAAGTATACAGAAATTAATGAAAGAAAATCACGTTTTTATGAGACGGATGTGGTTGTTTTTTTGCTGCATAACAAATTAAACCTTGGTGGTGCAATATTTAACACTGCTGGAAGTAGAGCATGTTGAACGTTTTTCAGCTTTGATCGATATTTGGATTTAATAAGCGTCCAAGCTGAAAAAGTCGTTTCGCATAAATATGTGGTGGTGAATGGCAGAAGAATATTAAACGCCATTTCAGAAATTGTGGGAAATTCTGTTCTAGCTCTGATCCAGAATTCAGTCAAGGATTTTTGTGGGAATTAAAGTTTTAAGTTTAATTCGCTTGACAGTTTAGCAAATTCTTCATGGGTTTTATATGGCAAGTGATTAATCTCATTACGTTCGGAGCCAATTAAAAAAAAAATTAAGGATTTTTTGGTTTTTTTA
>OU015496.1:204470526-204543026 GCA_907164885.2 Dolomedes plantarius | reverse complement strand
CAATTAACAAACGGGACGGAAAATGGAATAGTGAAATTACGCCAGACGATACAAGAAGGATGTCGTGGGGATTCGATATGTTAGAAGTTCAAAAAGGGCAGACAACCCAATTAAAGAGGAAAATCGGCGGTACTATGAGAAAATTGAAATGGCGCTTGATCATACAAAGAACCGGATGAAGAAGAAGAAATTGAAAAGCAACAGTTAAGAGTCGAAACAGCGAGGGGTCTAGATAGAGGGAACATCGAGATGAAAAGGGAATTGTTGGCAAAGAGAAGAGGACCCCACACATAGGAGATGTTCTGGGAAAACACGATCCCTAGAAAGGCAGGGATGAGTCGAAGACGGGATTGTTCTAATATAAAACGCCCCTCACGCTGAATGGTTAAAGAAATAATTAAGGGGTGAAAATTAGCGAATCAAAGTGGAAGTAAAAAAAAAGGTTGAACTTGAGAGACGAATGAAATTGTAAAAGGCGGGGCGTTGAGAAGATAAAAAATAGAGAGACTGAGAATATGAAAATAATAATATAATTGATTTTGACTCTCAGACTTAGCACACGAATATAGAGTTGTAGCCTCGTAAGCGAGAAGTCTAAAAAGAATATATGGAAGATTGCGCCCCGACTTAGCGCACCGCTGTAAGCCTGCAACCCAACGATGAGAGGAGATTAGATGAATAGTGGAGCCGAGAAAGATTGCCTGACCCCCGCAAGCTAGCGATGAGAGGAGAATCGGAGCCAAGATAGACTGCTTGACCCCTGCAAGCTACCGATGAGATGAGAATAGTTGAGATACGGAACCAAGACAGATTGCCTGACCCCCACAAGCCAAAGATGGAGAACCGATCCGGCCATTAAAGTCCTCCTCTTCCCACGACATATAGCGATTCTGATGACTGCGTTCACTAGCGAAAGAGAATCCTGATAAAGATAGCCCAATCGATGCACGTGAATATGCCGGCGAATGTTTCCCCTCTGCAGTCTGCAAAAATTGAGGTAACATTTCATTACCTATTGCCAAAAAGTCTCTAAATCCCCGAGTCTTATAATATAGGCGGAAGTTAAGAAATAATATATATTGCGTACTGAAATGAAATTAATTTAAATAAGTGAAATAGTGCAGTCAAATAATACCTTGATATAATGAATATTTCCTTAGGTTCATAATTATCAATAATATAATTGAATGTGTACTAATATATGTGTTATGTTAATAAATTAATGTATTGTTTAGAATTCAGAGTAATGGTATCATTGCCTACCACTATACCCAATCACGACCCACCCAATTAACTCTACCACAATGTTCTACGACGCTGTATTACATCGAATATGGAAAATGACACATTTAACATTCTAGAAAATCTGGAAAAGGGAATAGTGAAAACAAGGCGAAAAATGAAGCAATCGACACTTTTTGACCTTTTTAAAACCTAATTTATTGTATTGTTTGTACTCTTTTTTTCAATGCAATCTATATATATAAAACGCGTAGGTATGCGGCGCAAAAATCGTCGATATTTCTACACTCCGAAAGGCAACGGCTGCCACTACCAGATGTAAACATTAGCGACCGTCCGCAATTTGCAACCGCATGTCAACATGGATTTACGCACTGAAATCAGGAATATTCAAAAGCGCGCTGCACGATCAAGTGAAAATTGGGAACAGTCTCAAGAAAGAAAGCGAAGAAATAATTCATTAAGAGAGAGACATAAATAATCTCGAAAGAGAGAACATAAATAAACGCGAGGTTAGGCTTAACCGTCGCCGGCATAGCAATCAACAACTAGTAATAGTTTATTTTCTACACTTTTTTCAGTACTTGCTGAATTTTTACTCCATTTTTTATAAGTGAAGAAATTTTCTCAACAATTTATTATTTGATATGATTAAGTGTAGATATCTGAATTGTGAACAGTAATACATACAGAGAGTGATGTAATCAACACTCTATTTTAAATTTTTCCCCAACAATTTCTTATTTGTTGTAATGATAAAGTGTGGATATCTAAATTTTGAAAAAATGCTGAATTTTTGCTCCATTTTATAAGTGAAGAAATTTTCCCAACAATTTATTATTTAATATGATTAATTGTAGATATCTGAATTGTGAACAGTAATACATACAGAGAGTGATGTAATCAACACTATATTTTAAATTTTTCCTCAACAATTTCTTATTTGTTGTAATGATAAAGTATAGATATCTTAATTTCGAAAAATAGTACATACAAAGAGGGATGTACTTTTTAAAATCATTGATGTTGGGTTTCTCAGTCTTATCTTTAACTCTGTTCTGAGGTAATGGAAATTCACATTTTTTGATCACGGTGTTCTAGAATGAGCCTTATAGAGAATATCCCTTAACGTATATTTATGATGACAGGTAATGGTAACATTCCTTACATATGTTACTTTCAGTTGCGTTGTTTTGCAAAAGAAAATATAAAAATAAAAGCAACCATGCTGGTCTCGCAGCGGCTAGTTTAAAATAAATTATGAATAAAATAATAATGATAATAAAAATAACTTTTTTAAACACGCCAGTATATTAAGAAATAAAAATCCAAAACCTGTAAAGAGTGAAGAAAAATGTTATTTTTTCACAAATTCTGTTTAAGGACGATCTCTACTTCAGGACGATTTTTCACGGTCCCTTGAAAGTCGTTAAACAGAGAGCCTACTGTATTTAGCCGACTTTTTGGGCAGTCCGTGAGAGAAAACTACTGCATCAATTTACTTCATTTTGGTCTTAAACGAAAGATTGTAATCTGTAGATTTGTCAAATTTGGTTTTTGTAACTGCAATTTTTATTAATGAGCTATAATTTACAGTTAATATTTTATTTCTGCGCATTCTGAGTAACATGTTTCAATCTGGCTTTAGAAACCCGCTGTTTCTGCGCATGCTCAGTGACATGTTTCAATTTCGAGGAGTCTCTCTAGATCTCTCTCTGCCATATTTATTTTTATGATAATTATGTTTGTGAAATATAAGATTTAACCTGATGAAAATTGCTTATTTCGCGCTGTTTAATGAGCGATAATTTGCAATTAAAAATTGCTTTCTGCGCATGCTCAGTGACATTTTTAAATCTGGCTTTACATACTCACTAAGCACGAGGCCGCTTAAACACATTAATTTGTTTCTGCGCATTATTATGATTTTCAACATTTGGCAATGATGTGTTGAGCATAATTTGTGTATTAGAACTACATTTATTTACTATCTAACCGTCATGTTTTGACGGGTACCAACTAAATCTGAGTTGGAACTTTTAATTTTTTACTCTCAACAGAAAGTTAACGGCAGCCATATAGGAGAGATGACAAAATTTCCTGCTTCTACTGAGTCTTAGCACGTTGACTACCACCATAGACGACCCGAGTCGTTTAATAATATGAACTAATAACAGACACTCATACTTATGGTAATTCGGTAGTTCTTTTTTAACCCTTCAGCGGGCGTGCCAGTGTATAAAGTGCAACATTTTCGTAATTTTTAATGGTTTGTTTTCACAAGTAAGGTTTGAATGTTCTGAGCAGTTTCTATTCATAGATATACCCTTTCTAATGCAGGTCGGATTTTCTGACACTTGTATTCCTTTCCATTCATTGTTAGTCGCGATTTAACCGCGGTAAACCAGCGATTATACTGGATTTCAATACGACAAAGTTATGAGTTGATGTAGTAGATAAAATGTGAAGCTATTACATGGTATTCTGCATATCACGAAGATGGACAATCTCATTGCTTTTTAGGGTTTTGGAGAAAATAGGAATCGATTCGCGAGTTGTCCTTAGATGCATTAAACCAGACACTTTTGAAATAAGGCTACTGTATCTGCATTCTTAGGCCTTTAATTATAAATACACTCAAGAGCCAAAACATTATGACCACCCCTACATTTTGCAATGAATTCGCCTGGATGACGTGGAAGGCACGTGATCAGGTGGAAGTGGTATTTAACTGCTGCTGGAGAGTCTGAAGAATCATTCTTACACTTACTTCTGTGTGTGATGGGAAAGGCTGCAGATCTAAGCGACTTTGATAGAGGGCGGATTGTAATGGCTCGAAGGCTCGGAACAAGTATTTCCGAAACTGCACGACTCGTGGGTGGTTCGCGATCTACAGTTGTTAGTACTCATGCAAAGTGGATGAATGACGGTGAAACCAGCAGTAGACGATATGGTGTTGGACGTCCACACGGTATCAAAGAAAAAGGTCGTCGGATACTGTCTCGCATGGTGAAGCAAAACCGGAGCCAGACAGTGGCTCAGCTGACAGCCCAATACAATGCAGGGCCAAGTAGAATAGTATCGCAGCACACTGTTCAGCGGACACAGTTGGATATGGGGCTACGCAGCAAACGTCCCACTCGTGTGCCTTTGCAGATCAAGCGCCATCGCCAACTGCGCCTGCGCTGGGCCCGGGAACATCGCGACTGGTCCATGGATCAGTGGGAGAGAGTTGCCTGGTCAGATGAATCACGGTTTGTCATTCATCACGCCGATGGTCGTGTCAGGATACGCCGTCTTCCAGGCGAACTGTTGCTCCCAAAATGTACAGTAGGTCATACACAGGCCGGTGGTGGTATTATTATGCTTTGGGGGACGTTCTCTTGGGAGTCTCTGGGACCCGTGGTTGTGGTAGAGCAGACCATGAATGCTACAGGGTATCTGAACATCATTGCGGACCAGTTGCACCCTTACATGGCCTCAGCTGGAAATGGAATGTTCCAACAGGACAACGCCCCGTGTCACAAGGCTAAAATTGTGTTGGAGTGGTTCCAGGAACATGATGCTGAATTCCAGTTAATGTCCTTGCCGCCTAACTCACCGGATCTCAATCCGATAGAACACATTTGGGATGTCATGGGACGGCAGCTCAGAGTTCAAAGATCACCAATTCGCAATATCTCAGATTTGCGTGACCGTTGCTTAAACATCTGGTACAATCTCTCTCCGGCCATCTGCCAAGGACTTGTGGCATCCATGCCAAGGCGGGTTGAAGCTGTGTTGCGCGCCAAAGGTGGGCCAACTTGTTATTGACAGGTGGTCATAATGTTTTGGCTCTTGAGTGTATATCTCAATATTATCAACATTTTATATTTTGTCATAAAACGCAGAATTATTATTTTCAGTTTGAAAAAAAAAGTTTATTACAAAAGGAATAATTAAGGTCGAAAGAGACGTTGCACTTTATGCAACACGCGCCTGCTGGTGTTCCAAAAATTCGCACCCCCTGAAGGGTTAAGTTATGAGTATTTACTGCTTACAATGGACTTCGTCCAGTAGCCAAAGCAGCGTCGCAACAAGGGGAAAAACAGTTTACTTTACAAGTCAGAAACATTTTTCTTCGCTCCTCCTGAGAACTGATTTTTTTTAAACCAATGGGGAGGCACTTTTCATGAAAACATTCGCCTATAATACACCGCAGTTTTGCTGGCCATTTTATTATGGGGGGCACCCTATACGCAGCTGCGCGCTGTACCCACCAGGCGCCATAGGCCCAACTGAAAAATCGTGATATGAATATTACTGTTATATACTTTAAAAATGTCATACTACCTCTTCGGCCTCATCCAAGTTCCGTACGTAATTGACGCTGATGTCAGCCTTCAGAAGGAGACCATTGATGTGGTCAGGATAATGCTAGAAAAAGAAGGTGAGGTATTAACACACACTGTTATGATTCAGATGAATTCAAAAAGCTCTTAAAATTTGACGTGTTCTTTATGCTGATTTAAGGAAAAAACAGTCATGGATTAAAATTTAGTATTGGGTTGGCCAAAAAGTTCGATCGGTTTTTATTAAGATGGCTCTAATAAATCTTGTTGTATTTAACGTCACTCGAAACAAGTTTGTTAGGTTGTGTTGGAACAGCTGTCTTATCAGCGTGCATGTTAAGTGAAGAATTTTCAAAATGGGGGAATTTTTGTGGAGCCATTTTAATACTGAAGATGGAGAAAATGAGCAGCATTTCAGGATTATTACGATTTATTATTTTAAGAGAAGAATTATCAAAATGGGGGAATTTTTGTGCAGCCATTTTAATACTGAAGATGGAAGAAAATAAGCAACATTTCAGGAATATTACGTTTTATTATTTTAAGAGAGGTAAAAATGCAACTAAACTGCAAAAGAAGATTTGTGCAATGTAAGTTTTGAGACGGGGTAATTATCAAGTTATTTGAAAAATGACAGAAGGTATTGGAACGAAACGGTGAACATGCTATTCACTAACGTTATTCGTGAAAATAAAAAAACCGAGTCTTTTGTTTTCACCTAAGAACCGAACAAATTTTTTACCAACCTAATGCATTAATGTTCTGTTCCCCCAAATAACTGATTTTGAACTGGGCAATTTTTTTTCTCGCAAATAGGTATCGTTGAGATTTCCTACCTTTAACAACTGGTCAAGGAAAAGTTCTGCTTCTGCTTCTTTGTAATGTTCAGACAAAAGCAAAGCCAGGTTGAACAAAGCTTCTCTCGACGATGGGTCTTTCTGTGTAAGAGAAAATGATAAAGCGGTATATAGTACACGGTTAAAAATGCTTAGTGAAATATAGCAGTTACCTATATTCTAATAAATATACAAGGTGGGCCCATAAAATAACCGGACAATTTTTTTTATAAATAAGAAAAATATCACCCTCCTTCAAATAAATTTATCTCCTTCAAAATAATCACCAAA
Source organism: Dolomedes plantarius (assembly GCA_907164885.2). Lineage (NCBI taxonomy): Eukaryota > Metazoa > Arthropoda > Arachnida > Araneae > Dolomedidae > Dolomedes > Dolomedes plantarius. Next base: position 204,536,326 of record OU015496.1, on the reverse strand, counting down.
GGAGCATATACAATTTTTTCAACGTTTCTTCAAGTCATCCAAACACTGTTTATAGGCGTCGGAACTAACCGATCGCAAAATGCGCGTAACATTTGATTTAATATCCGAGACGTTTTCAAATCTCTGTCCTTTCATGGCCATCTTAAGCTTCGGAAAAAGGAAAAAATCAGCTGGCTATAAGTCGAGTCAATATGATAGGTGATTTATCACTGTAATTGAATGCTTAGGAAGATATTGTTGTACAGAAATTGCTGCATGGGGCATAGCATTATCGTGTAAAAGAAACCATTGGACAGAATCAAACAGTTTCTTCCTACTTCGCCTTATCCTATTTCTTAATCGAAAAGTACCTCCTGTAAAAATACTGATTAATTGTTTGATTTTCAGGTACAAATTCGTGGTGAATAAGTCCTTTGTAATGAAAAACTGCAAAACCCATGAAAAGACACAGATTTGAAAACGTCTCGGTTATCAATTCAAATGTTACGCGTATTTTGCGAACGGTTAGTTCCAACGCCTATAAACAGTGTTTCGATAACTTCAAGAAACATTGGAAAAATTCTATAGAATCCTTTGGCGATTATTTTGATGGCGATAAATTTATTTGAAGATGAGTAATATTTTTCTTATTTATAAAAAAGATTTGTCCGGTTACTTTATGGGCGCACCTTGTGTATAGGGTGAGTTAAAAGTTCGTAAAACCTTTAAAAATTCATAAAAAAGGAAGAATGTATGATAAAAAAGTGCGGCTTGCAAGAAAGGGTTCGCAAGGCAGTCGGATTTCTGTAGCAGCCAAAAAAAGTTTTTAAAAATTTAAATGTTTAAAAAGTCACCGGTAGATGGCGCTGACATGCGGGAGATTCAGCAGAATTATGCAAATCAATCTTGCAATAAAAGACCGTGATACACGAGGATTTAGAGGATTGGCAACGAAGTGGAAGACACTCGTTGGCGGAGGGTCGCATTACTGCGGTGGAAACCGTTATGAATAATATGGCGGTGGAATCGTCCACGGAGAGTAGCAGTGCTCGCAAAGCTGGACCAGTGACTCTACCAGAGACTTCTTTTAATTTCCTTTTTGCTGCTAAAAAAAATCAGACTTCCTTGTGAACTCTTCCATGCAAACTGCACTTCTTTATCATAATTTCATCTGTTTTTATGAATTTTTAAAATTTTTACGAACTTTCGGCTCACCCGGTATTTAAATATCAAGCGGAAGTTATTTTATAAACAGCGAAGAAACAGTTCATAATCATATTTGTTTAATAAAGTTTAACTGGTGCAGTAAACTTTATATAGGTGAAACCAAAGAAATGAATTGAAAAAAAACAACTCCCCAGTAATCCAGATCAAACAGTCCATCAGTACGAAGCCTAGATGTTCTAGCTGTCTTTAGAAGCAGGGCCACCCGGAGGAGGGGGGGGGGGAACTTGGGCACTTTGCCCCAGGCCCCCAACTGCCGGAGGGGCCCCCCAAAATTTTTTTTTAATTATTTATTAGATTTCCTTCAAAAGAGAATTCTGAAACTTGTACCGTACTTCAAAATTCAAAATAATCTCCTGAAAAAAGGGCCCCCCCCCCCAAAAAAAAAATAAATATTCGATTAATCAGATTTCTTGGGGCCCCCAACAGAAGTTTGCCATAGTCCCCGTAAAGTCTCTGAGCGGCCCTGTTTAGAAGTACAAAGTTTTTGTTTTGTTGATGTATACGAGGATGTTGAAGTATAAGAGGAAGATTAACCTTAAGCGATAAAAATAGAAAATTTCACTGGTAATTATTATCCAACAATTCATCTATAAGATACGTAGTCTCTTAATATAAATGTATAGAAAGACATCATTTTTAGGATGTATACATAAATAGATAAAACTAAAGGAATGAAATTCAGAAATACGATCGGCAATTGATAGCCAACAATCCATCTATAATGAATGAAGTGTCTTTAGAGATCTACATTCAAAGGTATTATTTTGAGCTCACATATAATAATTAAAAGATAAAAATAACTTTTTATATACCATGTTTTTAAATTTTCTGTCGAATCATATAAGCTTGACAATTCTATGTATTAATAAATACTTTTTAAAAATTTTTTTGATGAACTATCCCATCAACTTGAAAGAAAATGAAGTTAATTGGAAGTTAACTTTTCGTTCCCATTTCGGTTGATAGATGGCTGCAACAGTCTACAAAACAAAATTAACTAAAAATAACTGAAAATTAATTTAATTCTACTTAAAGATGGCTAAACGTATTTAAAAAATGCATTGTCATCGTGTTCTGAGCTATTCTAAAAGTTTCAAATGTCTAGCTAGTCGGGAAGTTAGTTAAAAATCGATTGCAAGATTTGTACTTGACAAACACACACACAAACAAACAAAAAAGCAAGTTAATATAAACATGGTAAAAAGATAAGTAAAACTAAAAAGATGAAATAGAAAAACCTCGCAAACAATCGATGTCCAACAATCCATCGATAAATGTCTTTACATAAATATTTTTCCTGATATTATTTTGCTTAAACTATTAAACACGTCAGTAAAACTTAACAGCATATCCCGTTTCCTCCCCCCCCCCCGAATAATTTAAATAAAAAAATATTTTTTCCGTTTCTTTTAAGGAATTCAAGAAATAATTAATTAAAGAGTAAAAAATTCCTTTCTCTAATACAGAGTACAATTAAAAAAATTTGATATCCAAGTCGACAATCATTGTAAAATTGTTCTACATAGGCTAACATTTATCTGAGCGAATTCAATATGGTTAATATCCCGCAGCCTTAGAGAAAAGGCGTGAATCATAGCTTGGAGATAAATGTTTGTTCCGGACAGATTGGGCGAAATATTGCTAGAAGGACGAGGCTATGGGGAAAATGAATACACGCTGAGCGACCAAGATCATGCAAAGATAATGGGCAGGTTTTATCTGGAATTCTGATTCAGATTTGATGAGACTTCGGGTAAAAAGAGATGAAGTTATTCGGGAACAGAGCTTTATACGTCCCGGCGCAAGACTAAGTTGCCCGGTAAGAATTTTTACTCCGGAAAATTCCATGGATTTTTACTAGGACGGTGTGACATGGAACTCGACTTTGTAAATATTTTCATTAATATAATTTTTTGTCTCTAAAAAAATATATTTTCTAATCTCATAGTTTCGATACATCATTAATTCGGTTCCATGCACATTTATAAGTGTATCTGTTTTATTTTGTAAATCCTACAATGTATATGTGCGTAAATTCATGCCTGTGGTTTTTCGTACCGGTTTTCCGGGAAGAAAGGAATGTTCCTTCTGGAGACAATTTAGCGTAACCTGTAAGAGTAGGAATAGTACCCTGGTCACGGCACCATATATTAAGTGGAGATAGAACATGCAATAAATAGAAAATCGTATAGTGGCTTTTTTTACAAAATTATTAATTTGAGAAAAACACATTCTGACGCATGTCTGAGAATAACTAAAAGAAACAAACTCAAATTTAATAGGTAATATTAACATTTAATTTCTCTTCATATTACTTAACATTAATTTTATCACTGATTACAAATTTGCACAGAAATCATCAAACTAATTATTTTTATGCATTAAAAATTATCAGAACACATAAAATCCTAGTTACACATATTAAATTATTTCTGTGCTCTCGCCTGATAAATATAACACAAGTTAATTATTACTCACCACCACCATCATTGGGGACTGAATATAATATCTCGTTGTCTAACTAAAATCTGTTAAAAAATAATTAACATGCATTTCTAGTCAACACTACTAAAACTTAAATTTTTCAATTTACTCCAAACAAATAAATGCCAGAATTTAGTGATTTTCTCCAACACAACTTCCTGCGCCATTATCTCTAGCGGTTTTGGGGAAGATGGAGCAGAATGTATTGTTTCATAACTTGTCTTTTCCTAGTTACCATTTGTTTGGAGGACTCTTCTGATGGTCAGAAATTCAAGTCTTATGACGAGATCATTACAGCTGTGCAAGTAAGAATTCAAGGGCAACTTAAAACCGTCCTTTAAGATGGTATTTTCGAACTCCTGAAATCAGGTACTGAAGCCGACAGGGACTATAATGAAAATACTTTGCTTACTTTTAAACAAAGTATTTTTTTAAATTAATTTATTTTTTTTCATTAAAAAAATTATTTTGATAAATTACAATCTACAATAGTGTATTTTATTTAATAATGGGGATAATATCTTTAATAAGTAACATAGCTTTTCCAGATAGTTTTGATTATTAAAAAATATTCTAGCATTTTTTGTAATAACATTAAAAATGCAGTATTTGCTCTATTAAAGTGATTTTTTTTAGTCTGAAATAATACTAACTTGATATTTCACTACTACGTCAAACTACTTAAAAGCTCTTTAAATTTGTTTTAACCATCGTATTTTGCACTAATGTAGGTCGCATTAGTCCAAAAACAAATATAACTTTCAATCAATGGTAACTTGAACAGTACATTCTCCTGCTTCATTTAAACAATATTCAACATCTTTTTTTTCTAATGGCTGGGAGAACTTAGCCTAGGCTCAGTTCCGCATAGGGCCTAGGCTCCAAAGACAAGTTATGGAGCCGGAAGTGTGAGACCACTTCGCCGCAATATTCAACATCAACAGCAGATATATATATATATATATATATATATATATATATATATTTGCTGTTGCTATATATATATATCAAGAACATTAATTGATTGCTATCTCCACATGAAAATATTTTTTACTTACGAGAAGGGCTTTGCGAAACCATTTCTCGGCACTCTGAAAATTCTTGTTGTCTACTGCAACAAGCCCTAGGTTGATATAGATTCTTTCAGTTTCTTTTCCCCTGTCGATGATCTTTTCCAAACTGTAAAACAAATTAGAAGTTGTTATGTTTCATAACAATTACCTGTACATATTCATGCAGATATTTTTACAGAAACATGCATAAGCGTCTTACCGCACTCTTGCTAGATTCCTATGATTAGGAATTCCTGATTCATGCATCAGAATCGCAGAAAATTCCAGAGATTTCTGTTGTAAAAAAATGTTCTATCAGTATCATTGTAAGTAGTATATTTTTGTTATTACATGCAGCATACAAGGTATATTTTATCAAAAACAAATCATTTAAATATTCACTTCCTTTTCGTATTACTCAGTATATGTATAAACTAGATGAAAATCCCTACTTCGCTACAGAGTACAGTCAAATTAAACACAACGGTCAATGTATGCAATTAATGCCAATATATATATATATATATATAATAAGTACAACGATCAATGTATGCAATTGACGTAAATAAAATATTTATAAAAAATCGTAACGGATATTTTTATAGACAAAATATTCAATTTAAATCCAATAGAACATACTAAAGAATATATTACATTTAATATAGAACAGTTTAAGGGACATATCTTTTACTGTATTTTAATATTTTTTTGGATAATGTCCAAACATCTGCCGCACGTATTAGTAAGAAAAGAAAAAATTTTTTTGTCCATTTCGTTTCTATGCACGTGACGCAAAATTCGTTTCAAGTATCACAAAAAGAAAAGAAACCACGTGATCAGCATTTAATAAATTAATTCTAAAAATTAATATTTAAAAATTCACTAAAAATCAGAAAATATAGGTAAAGATTCGAAAAATATTTCATTTTAAAGGAATTTTTATGATCTTTATCGTGATGTAAGTTTTATAACCCTCAGATTATTATTTTAAATGCAAACTTAAAAAAAGTTACAAAAACAGCTTAAAAATTTAATTGAAAAAAATTTAAGTAGAATTTTTCAAAAATCTCTCTTAGTGCACCCCTACACTATAAGAATTGCCATGCAAAATTTCAGTCCTTTAGGTCCAGCGGTTTGGTCTGTGCGTTATATGCCAGTCAGTCAGTCAGTTACGGAACTGTTTTATATATACGTAGTTATTAATCTACATACTTTCTGGGTTCCCTGCCAGTTAATTTATAGCAATAAAACTTTGAGTGCACTCTTACAAGCAACAGTTTCTAGGTACTATTTGAGATATTTATTATTCTTTAGATCCTTTAGTGTTTTTTAATGTACTATCTCCAAGAACTAAGTTTCTGTTTAAATGTACTTTCTAATTAACATAAAACATGCAGAGTTAGTATATATCTAATTGCTATTTAAAATTTAATGATTTAACTCAACCTCATCTTCAGTTCTTTATTCAAAAAGACTTAAACATTTTAACTACTCAGCCTTCAGATCTAAACGCTAAAAGCTCCTTTTTGCCCTGAAATGCAATATTTGTATTCGCTTGTTGCCAATTAGTTCACTTCAACGAAAACATTTGTCTTTTAAACCCGGGAGTAACGCATTTACTGGCGTTGGCACTAAATTGGATTTTCGGATGCACAAAAGGGGGACAAGAGAGTTGTATTGCTTATTTGCTGTACAGACTTTGAAGGCAAAATTACAAAGAAAGAAGGTAAGTCACTCATATAAGGGCACAGAAATGGTGTTAACGTCAGTTGATACTGAAAAAAAATTGTGACAAGCAGTTATTCCGAATTTATTTCGAATTGAAAGACGTTAGGTTTGTACATGTCAGAAGGAGTAGATGAAATATAATTAACAGCTATTAGCATTTTTAATCGATGTCTCTCTGAAGGCAAATATAAAAATTTATTTCATAAACAAGAAGAAATAGAAATATTACAATAGCGAGTCATAAATTTCAGTTTTATTTTGGTGTTTTCACTTCCAAAACAACATTTTGAAATGTCCTGCTTAATTATCATTTTATATTAGATTAATAGTTATTACCACTAGACTCTGGCTCTATTAAGACTAGAGTAAAAAAATATTTTTAAAAATCCTCAGATATTATAACCGATGGCCATAAGAAAATAACAGGTGTATAATAATGATTAGCTGCCTGATAGTGCAACCACACATTTCCCTTAATCTTACGAATTTCAAGATGTAAAACAGTGATGCAATTTCTTTTTTGGCTTATTTATTAAAATATCCATGTCTCCGATTATTTTAACCTTTTCCTTACGGGGTGGGATAGCATGTACCCCAAAAATACGGGCCCGAGAATGAATATATATATATATATATATATATATATATATATATATATATATATATATATATATATATATATACACATATACACACACACATACACAAACACATATATACACATATATATACACATATACACACACATACACACACATATATACATATACACATATATACATATATATATATATATATATATATATATATATATATATACACACACACACATATATGTATATATATATATATATATATATATATATATATATATATATATATATAACCCCCTTGATGGCCGTTCTTATAAAGGGGTATGGAATTTCTCGTTCCAAAGAGGGAATCGGAAAAATGAGCCCCGTAAGCTAAAGGTTAACGTAGGATTACGTTCCTCAATAACGGTCCTCCGGAGAGAAAAAAATTGTCCTGCGTAGTGAGTTATAATTTTGGCAGCGCGCCAAACCCAGTAGCAGTATACAATTAAACAGAAAAGTACCAAAATTCGTTCCAAAAATAAAAAAAAAGAGGCGAGCAAACGATAAGTAATTCTAAGTTACTAACCCGCGGTAGTTTCATTAGAGGAGACTATGCATACCCGAAATATTTTTTTTTGTTTTCTTGCAAAGTATATCTGCGTATAACCCACGATACTATGGAATCGGGACCCCGAATACGACCCCCGTACAAATTTGGTTCAAGATACTTCCTAAGCACGAGGCCGCATAAACACGTTAGTTTTTTGATTCCGAATAATATCTCTAGCTCTCTCTCTGCCATTTTTATTTTTAACTAGCTGAAAACCCGCACTTCACTACGGAATATATTCAAATTAAATATTACGGTCAATGTATGCAATTAATGTCAATATATATATATATATATATATATATTCAAATGAAAATTTCAGCACTTTAGGTCCAGCGGTTTGGTCTGTGCGTTGTATGTCAGTGAGTTAGTCAGTGAGTCAATTACGGAACTGTTTTTTATATGTATAGATTATGTTTGTGAGATATAGAACTAAACCTGACGGAAATTGTTTATTTCGCGCTGTTGAGTAACCCTATTTCTTTTTATTGGATTCAATAGTAGTTTCCATGTTCTTATTAACTCGCTTTCTTGTTTGTTTGTGTGTGTGTTTGTGTGTTTGTCTAGTACAAATCTTGCAATCGATTTTTAACTAACTTCCTGACTAGCTAGACATTTGAAACTTTTAGAATAGTCCAGAACACGATGACAATGCATTTTTTTAATACTTTTAGCCATCTTTAAGCCAATTCGAATTCATTTTCAGTTATTTTTGTTTTGTAGACTGGTGCAGCCATCTCTCGGCCGGGACGGGAGCGAAAAGTTAAACGCAAGTCAACTTCCAATTAACTTCAATTTTCTTTCAAGTTTATGGGATAATTCATCAAAAAATTTTTAAAAAAGTATTTATTAAAGCATACAATTGTCAAGTTCTTATGATTCCACAGAAAATTTAAAAACATGGTATATAAAAAGTTCTTTTTATCTTTTAATTATTTTCTAATGTGTATTTCTCAATTCTTATAATTATGATTCTTAGAATTTGACAATGATGTGTTGAGTATAATACCTATATTAGTACATTTATTTACTATCAAACCGTCATGTTATGACGGGTACCAACTAGTAATTGTTTAAGACGGGATTTGAGCCTGAGCCCATAGTGTGGAAGCTCGCGACACTAACCATTGTGTCTGGTATAACCTGTGGCATACAAAGTAACAAAACAAAACTTCTCAATGATGCAGTCAGATTATTTGGCCAAATTCAGCTATATTTTATGAAGAAAATTTCACTCTTTTCTCCAAAGAAACTTTTTGATCGATCTGATGAACTGATAAAAAAAATTTGGTGGATGCTTTCAATATATCGGTTAAAATTTTAAGAAATTTTTCAACCTGAGTTCTTTTACTATCAGTTAATTTATTTACATAAAGCTGAAAAATTATAAATCATTGTTTAAGGCTTCTATGTACTAAGAAAAAAAATCGTATTTCCCTTTTCCTCTTCTTGCAGACTCTTGTGGTGGGAGGAGTTCAGTTGACATTTCGAGAATTCCACACCCCTTAGGATTGACATTTTGAGGGATTGTAATGGCTCTCTCTGTACAGGGGGGTTAAGCGCTGCCCCCCAAATTTTCATTTTAAATATATTTTTGTCGACTACAGAGGCTGTTCGCACATTTTTTAGACGATTTTGGTAAGCGGTAATAAAAAATCGTTTACTGCAAAAGAAATAATTGTAATTGTACTATATTTTTAAAAGTCAAAATTATGGTCTGCGGCTTGAAAGTTTTGTTTTTATTCAAAAAAACGTTTTTAACAAAGCAGTGGTTCGAAGGCTACATTTATGCTCTTTCCGAAAAGAAATATGCATACTCCGTTATCCAAAAACGATGCAAGAGTCGTGGTTTTGTGATATCTAAAGCGTCGATTGGTAATATCGTCAACAAGAAAGGAGAAAAACGTCAAATTGGAGCCTCAAGTGGGACAAAAATTCCAAATAGGTATCCAAGGATAAAACGGACATCTCAGACTATTGCAAAGGTACGTTGTTTAATGTTAAAAGAAAATCCCCCTAGTCAAAGGACAGTTGCAAAATCATTAAAATGCTCATTGTCCACTGTAAGCAAAATGATAAACGTTGATTTAAATCTTAAGAAAGCGAAAAAACGCAATGTGCATCGTCTTCTTCCAAATCATATCGCTGAACGCAGGACACGCTGCAGAATTCTATATGAGAAACACTTATCCAAAGAAAAATGAAAAACAATTGTCACAATAGATGAATCATGGGTGTATTTTAACGATTGCAACAAAAAAAGAGCCATTTATTATCATAAAAGGGGAGAAAAAAATTTAATTACATGGTTCAAAGAATCGAAAGAAAGTTTTTCTAAGGGATTCATGATTGTTGCTGGTTTTTCTTATAATGGCAAGTTAAAAATAAAGAGAGTGTAAAAAAATGTCAAGATTAACTCCAAATACTATCAGGAACATATTTTATCGCCAATTTTTCTGAATGAAATACCATCGCTTTACCCACAGTGACATCAATCTGTGAGACTCCATCAGGACAAAGCTAGCAGTCACACATCAAATTCCACTGTAAATTTCCTAAAAGAAATGGAACAAAAAACTGGCATCATGGCCATAACCCTTCACTGATATCCCTACTAAATCTCCCGATGTATCACCTATGGATTTTTGTACTTTCGGACTTTTAAAATCTGCATTATCCAAACGTCGTCCCAAAACCCTTACAGGACTCTGGAAAGCTGTTCAGGAGGAATGGGATAGAATACCTCTTCTGACACTTCAAAAGGCATTATTATCCTGGAAATTGCGGTGTCGAAAGATAGTTTAGAATCGGGGATGTCAAATAGAACATTTAAAACACAAGAATTTTATGTAATTTAGTTTTGTGAATACAATATACATCGTCTAAAAAATGTGTGAACAGCCTCTGTATTTACAGGTACTTAAATGCTGATAATCAAATAAAATTGATACTGTTAGATAGCCTGAACATTTCTGCAAAGCGCTACATGATTCATTTTATAAATTTCGTCCACCGAAGGAATTTATGAGCGTTTAAAACACACTATACCAGATTTTCCCCCGAATAATTTTAATTTCAAAATATTAATTGCATTTTTAAAAAAAAAACGAAAAATGTACACAAATGTAAAATTTCTTTCTGTATGACGGAGTACAATTTTTAAAAAAAATCTCTGAATCCAAGTTGGCAATACGTGGACAAATTTTCTCCATAGGTTAACATTGAGGTGAGTGAATCCTATTGGGTTAGTACATAGCTGCCTTAACTCTAGCAAACATTACCAAATTATCTAATGGAAAATTCGATAATAGAAGAGACACTTCCTCAACACTTCGATGAGCTTGATTCCTTTTCTTTATATGTGCGCAGTTATAGGGTGCTACATATTACCTAAGATTAAGACAAATTTACCTGTAGGAAAAATATTAGGGTTAGATTTAAATTATTTGAATATCAACACTGATGTGAAAGCATTCAAGTATTTACATTATTCATAAAAAATATTGAAATTATTAATCAATACAGAATTAAAAAAAAATATCTCATCTCAGTTTGAGTTGAAATAACAGTTAATAATTACAAGCTAAAAAGACTTTTTATGTACCATGTTTTTAAATTTTCTGTTGAATCATATAAACTTGACAATTCTATGTATAAATACTTTTTTAAATTTTTTTGGATGAATTATCCCATCGACTTGAAAGAAAATGAAGTTAATGGGAAGTTAACTTGCATTTGACTTCTCGTTCCCTTTCCTGCCAATAGATGGCTGCACCAGTCTACAAAACAAAATTAACTGAAAATAACTGAAAATTAATTTAATTCTGCTTAAAGAGGGCTAAAAGTATTAAAAAAATGCATTGTCATCGTGTTCTGAGCTAAGTTTCAAATGTCTAGCTAGTCGGGAAGTTAGTTAAAAATCGATTGAAAGATTTGTACCGGATAAACACACCCACCCACACACACACACAAGAAAGCAAGTTAATAAAAACATGGTAAAAATACCCCAGACTTTCAAAACAGCTTTATTTGTTTAATATTCAGAAGTATTTTGCAATTCCTATGCAAGTGTGTACTTTTATCGAGCTTTATATTTTCAGGATAACACAGTGTTAACAGGAATCTTTTGAACGATATGCTAACAAGGAGTTATTTTCTCTTTCCGACACTACATTTTGATAGAAACAAAATATTCAATTAATATTCACTTTTCAGAGCGTTTTGACGGATGTTATTACAATATAGAAATGGATATTGTTAACCTGATAATCTGAAGGTCCTTATCCCAGGTTCCTTCACTATAAAAAGCTATTCGAAATCGGCTTAGAAACCACAATTGGCACGCTCATGAATCTCGTAAAAAGCGCCAAATAAGTGGGCGTTTCTTCACCTATCTGCCTTGGACTCGACTGTCTACGGGCGCCGTTAAATTTCGGTCTAGTAGTTATCTCTCTTCAAACGAAAAAACTTCAAGCATCTCGAAAGAGAGGGAGACATGATTGTCTTGAGATCACCAGTATAGTGCTGAAGAATTTGGAGTCAGAAGTTTACCAGAGATTTTTATTTACCAGAGAGAATATTGAAAGAAGCTACAACCGATGCATCAATTCATACCATTTTCCTTTTAAAAAAAAACCAAACCAAAAAACAACATCCTATAACAAAATATAGCTCGTTCGCTATTTATTTCACTTCGCTTCAGCGTGCAGTATAAACACAAGGTTTTTACACGTGCCTTCATTAATTTATAAACCCGCTGGTGCTGACGTCAAAGCTGTTATCTTTTTTTGAAATATGACACTAACATAATACAAGTTTTAGCAATAAAATTAAATACCATATACTTCGAAAGTAGCACAATTTAAACACAGCAAACACTTAGCCAAATAAAAGTAATACAATGAATGAATAGTTATGTAAACCTGTATCGTCGTTTCTTTTGGGGCTTATTTAAGATGCTATTACTCACCTTCATTCAGTCCCAATTAAGAAAGTCGAACGTGAGTCTGACAGATATATCTGGCAAGGTGGGAGCACGCAGTCTTATAAGGAACCAGCACCGACTTCAGCAAGAAATTGTTAGTGACATAAAGCCAACCAATTTTTTTTATGCAGTCTCCTAATAAATTTAAAATAACAGGAATACAGATTAGCAGCAAAAGGCTTTGCGGCTGCTCAATAACTTCATGCAAAACATCTTACCACGAACACTGTTTAAATCTACATTTGGAACAATTCAAGTCAGTTGAAACAGCGAAATTTTCTCTCTAGCTAATGTAGAGGCCCTGTCAGAGACATTTGCACGTTACCGGGTAAATCGTTCACTGCTTTTTATCTGAGAGAACCAAACAGGTGCGTTAACATTGCTCCCTTGGTCAATCTTGACAGAGCAACCCCAAGGGGCGACACCTAGAGGGCCTTTCCCCCACCCACTGACATCGTGGAAGGACTTTCCGGTCTATGGATTTAATATGCCCTATTCGGCCTAAACACGAAGGTATTGAATGGTGTTCGTCGGAGTCAAACTGAGCAATCCCAACGCGCTTCCACTGGGATACCTCGGGTCTGTGAAACAGGGAAATCAAATGCATAAATTTTACTCATGATATGTTTGTGGGTATTTATCTAAAACGTTTTTCTGGCGGTACCCAAAATTATCCGTAAACGCACGAACGGGAGTTCAGTGCATATAAGGTTTAGAACTGATATTACTTACCTCATGATCTGGTTCGATATCTAAAGCTTTATTGAATTGGTGAAGAGCTTCATCATTGCGACCTTGATCCATAAGCACTACACCTAACTAGAAAACAAAAAGGAACAGATTTATTTTAATATGAGCATCACAATTACATATATTATAAACTAGAAGGTAACCCGTCATTTTGACGTCATAATACTAATAATGACGTCATAATGGAAAAAGTATATGAAAGTTAAAAAATATCCCGAATTATCTAACAATATTGCATTGAATCCACACCTTGTAAAAGCAAACCCTTTCATTATTTTTTATTTAATTAGTTTTTAAATTGCGATTGGAGTAGTAGACTGCCATCCAGTTTTTTACAGCTCATTACGCGATATGAATACTTGAGATACTTGATTCATTCACATTCAAGTTTGTTTACTTTCAGAATTCATCGCAAAAGTAAACAGATTTTTAAAAACTGTTAAATATACAGCTAAAAACATCCGATTTGTTTTAGTTCTGAATGTTTTATAATAAAATAGGCTGAACAAACGTGATTTGATGGAGAAGATATTAGTTTTTAGGTAACAAAAAATTCTGATCCACATCTGAAATTGAAATTAGGCCTAACCGGCCGTTTGTTTACTGAGGGCTTCAATTGAAAGATGAGTACAGCCCGGAAGTTTTATACAGAGACAACGGCTATTATATATATAATTCGTTTCCTTTTTAGCTCTAAATATCAAGTCTATGCTAATATTTAATTTGTCATATAAAGGGCATATAACTTTCCGATAACAATCATACGCTAAAATTCTCTGTAAAAACCCCGAACATCCCTCAAATGGGTACTTGAACCGAGGAAGTGGTCAAAACGCGCAGAAATCAAGTATAAGATCGCCCGTTACTCTTCAGACAGCCCGTATAAGGCAGTTTCATGCAACGTCGCTTATGAAACCACGTGATAAAAAGGAGGACAGAAAATTTATGGCATGCTTTTTGCACGTGGAGCTCAGCTATGCATATCCGTTTGAGTTTCACTAATCAACATTTAACTACTAACGGTTTTCCCTTCACTTGTGCGCCAGTTGAGATGTAAATTGCTACGTGTAACTGCCTTATTCATAGGATATGAATTATAACAAGCTAATTTCGTTATTGAATGGAAATTTTTTTTTATCATTAAATATTTCACTCCTCTCGTATTTTTGATTTAGATCAGCGGTTCTCAACTGGTGGGTCGCGACTCGATCCTAAAACTATCAGAAACCATCGAATAAACCATCAGAAAAGATAAGAAAAAGTGCTTATAATTTGTCAACCATTTTCAAATCGGAACACACATTGGTTATCAATAATCAATCTGTATCTTCAAAAAAGCATATATTTATATATATATATATATATATATATATATATATATATATATATGTGCAATATTTGATGGTAAATTATATATACATAAGGAAGGGATACCATACAAATAAGGTTTTTTACTCCACCATGGACCGATGGGCCGTTGAGGTATTCCGATAAGGAAAGGTAGGTCCCCAGCTGAAAAAGGTTGGGAACCACTGATTTAGAGGATATTTTGAAATGAGATACACAACGTTTCGGGGAAATAGAGAACAACTCGGAATACGTTCACAAGCTGAGCGAGTGTCCCGGAGTACGCAAAAACGCTTCAAGCTTGGGTCCAGTAGCTTTATCACGAATGGTAACACTAGATGATGTGGTATATCGAACACGGCTACTTCCGTTGATGAAATGCCAGCAAGTTGTCTAGTTTGCTGGCGGAAGCAAAGTCTGCCACACATAATTTTAGAGGGACTTCTACATATAGTTCTACTAAAGCCCGTAGCGACAAAAATTCACTCAGCACAAGACGTAGGGTTGCAATGAAGGTTATTCGCAAGAGAGTAGCTATCGTGCATGAAAGAGCGTTTGCTCTTTTCTCTCTGGGTGAGGAAAATATTCTCTACTTTAGAGGGCAGTATTACGTCTGACATAATAATTTTGAGCTGGGAGAATTTCTGTCGTGTGCTATGGGCTTAGGGAACTATAATGCTGACTCCACACTAACGGCAACAAAGACAAAAAACATGCTTATGACAAACAATTTTGTCTCTTCCGATTTGTGTTTGTTTCTTGTTTCTGCGCTTTCAAGTCTTGGAAACAGTCCAATTTTTGTCATTGTTGCCATGCTCGACAGCCAATCAGAATAGAAAGACTGTGGCATCCGATCTCTGACCGCTCTCTTTTCCTGAACACCTTGCTTGATTCGATTTCTGTTGATGTTCGTAACCCAATGCAGTCGTCCTTTCACCATCAGTCAGAAGTTCTACAAGCAATCGTCTTCGCTGTAGAAGGAGCTTTATCATTTTTTGACGCGACCTGTCAGCCATCTTGCAAAAGCACAAGGGAAAAATGTTTTTCTTCCGAAAAAGGAGTTTATGCGCATGTGCAAATAAAATGTCTCTTTTCCCCGTTCTCAAGCAGTGTGAAGAATTTTGTGGCAGCCACAGAGACAAGCAACAAAATGTTTTTGTCTTTTGTTGCCGTGGCTGTTGGTGTGGAGCCACCATTAGAAGGCAAATGATCGACACATGGATCAAGAATTTGTGGTACCAAGCTATTCTTCGCATCTTCCATGGTATACGGGAAGGACACATGTTTCCGATGCTGATGTGGGGGAAATTTTGTACAGTTTGGCAAAATGTCCAATGAGCGGCTTCAGAATTACTAAAGGCAGTCTCAACCAAGTTTAACAACCTGTATTGGAACATACAGTGTTACGCTACATTTGTATGGCAATAGAAATTGTTCACCTATTGCTATAAACCCTCTGCTGTAATTCATAGTTATAAACATACTTTAGAAACGAACTCTCTACAAGAACTGGAAGGAATTTTTCTGGTATTTTAAAAATTGGTCTTTTGAAATTCTCTTTTAAAGACCATTTTTGATTGATTTCCTATAATTCAGAACACCTGATCAGCTTCTTCTCTTATTTCGAGTTGATTAAGACAAGTGAACGCTGTTGGTTTAGAGATCTTTATTTGAAAAAAAATTTTTGACATACCTAAAAGATTTCACTTTCACCCGATAGATGGCAGTAGTGAAATTTAAGATAAATTACCATATTTAGTAAAAACTTATGACGATGAACGTTATGAAATATAGTAAAATACACTGTAAGTCAGTAACTTCCTTAAACGAAATTTGCTTCATTCCTTCTTTCATAAATTGTACCATACTCTTACAAATATGATGCTATTTTTTGTGTTTTTTGCTATTAAATTATAGGCAAACTCAGTTTTTTTCTTTAAACTGTAGTATAGACTGAGGTAGTTAACAAAAAACGTATAATAGTGGAAAATGTGAGTTGTAAGTCCTAACGTGCGCTAGTAACGAAGCGATTCGATTCTAACAGGCTGATCTAGAACGAAAAAATAATCAGGTACAGTCAAGAGCACTGGACTCGGAGTAGAATTGCGGTTTAACCCTCAAACCGGCCCACCGTTCATTATGACCGGCAGCGGCGGAACTAAAGCTTTGAGCAGGAGAGGGGAGAGGACTGAACGCTTGGCTGGCTTTGACATCCTCAGTCAGTTCCTGGACATCAGGGAGAGCACATCAGGGTTTCACAAATGCTGGCCATTTGCCAGTAAGTTGCAATTTTGTAAAAGTATTCCAGTCAAAATGACCGGTAGACCTGTTATTGCCACTGAGCAATAACAGGCCTACCGATCCTGATAGGGATTTCAGTGTTCTGTGCGATTTTTAAAGTATCCTGTGAAGCCTTCACATCACTCTTCTCTACCTCAATCACCGGCAGGCTAATTTTTCGAGTTTTAATTATGTCTGAGAAACATTGTGCAATTCTTTTAAGAGCCCTACGATTTGATGATGTAGATACCAGATCAAAATAAATTAAATAAATTGAATAAATAAGTGTAGATGATTTTTTCCCTCACTATTCATCACTAATATAAATCAAACAACCCTGTGCACAATATCAACATGGAGTTCCATCGTAATAACGCAAAAATAACAGCTTTTTAGGTTGGGGGTCAATTTGACCGATAGTCCTGATAGTGGCAACAAGTTCATGGGCCGGTTTGAGGGTTAACTTAGAGAGGTTTAGTGTAAAGAAGTTTCCCCCGAAGGCAGGGGTTTTGGGTGAGAATTACGCAGATCAAAATAGCTCGGTTTCGTTTCTGATATGTTGACCGGTCGGGGACTTGTAAAGTTTCAGTTTGTAAGCTTGATATTTTGCCATACCATCTTTGGTTATACGCTGAAGTAAAGTGTACTATATTATCTTTCACTTGTTTTTAGAATTATAGTTTAAATTTATTTTCAGAAGGACGTTGGATATTTACCAGTTAGGCAGAAAAATTAAATTTTTTTAAGGCTTTCAAGTTAAACAAATATTTCCTATTAAACTTTAAAAATATTTTGTTTCCACTTTTCTTGCTGTCATCTTCAATTTTTAGTGGTACATTTGATTGATTTTTCCACCGAATCGCAATACATTTACTATTTAAAAAAAGCTTAAAACTTGCTTTGAAACTTACATTGAAATGAAGATCTGGATTATGACCATCATGTTGTAGAGCTGTATGGTACATAGCTTCTGCTTCTTTAGTTCTGAAAAGCATAGAGAGAAGTAAATTATTCTAAAGACATTCAAAATGAAATCTCGAAGCAGCTGCTATTAAGTTTTAAAACGAAATTTCTTTTAACTGTAAATTTTTAATAAATTATTGTTAGGTTATTAGGAAAGATGACTAGCAGAGTTGTTAAAAGAATTCATAGGATGCTGGGTGGAAATATACTAAGTAAATGATGAGTATTTATTTGAAAACAAAAAGGATGTACAAATAAAAAAGAATTTTACATCTGTTGAAATTTTTTATTATTATGGCGTATTATTTAATTTCATGGTGATTCTCTTTTACCTAGTAAAAATAGCTCTATAATTTTGAACATTTCAAGATGAAATTTGACTCACCAGATTACTTCGTATGTTGCCATCTGAAAGGTACTATACATACAGAATAAGCCTCGGACTATCCGTCAGCTGAAAAACAGCATCCCACAGGAAATTGAATCAATAAATACCACGAAGCGTACATTTTATAGCATGAAGCAACGGACTTATCTTTGTTTTGATACTAATGGCGAACCTTTTCAGCATCGTGGGTGATATATATGTGATTGCTAAGAGGTGAGGAACTTTGTAGTCGAATTTCAAATTCAAACATTTTCCCCTTTCGAAATTATTGTGCTTTTTGCTGGTAAAGTCCCGAGTAAATCATGCTTCATAATCCTGACAAGTCTTAACGGTAATAGTTACTAAAAATTGCAGTATTTCCACAGTTAAATCTAGCAGTTCAGAAACTTTATTAGGAGATTCATTAAACACTCCTAAATTCCTCTTAAAAAGCACATAATTCATTTACAAACAAATCCAGTCATATATTTCGTTGGATCTGCCTCATTAAAATCAAACAAAATTAACATTGTATACTTACTTGTTCATTTTAAGTAGAACATCTCCTCTATTTAAGTACGCGTTGGTGAAATCAGATCTGAGGGTAATAACTTCTCTGTATAGCTGTAATAAGATGTAATTGATAAGCAACATGGATTTGAAAAATATAAAATCACAACAAGTAGAGCAACATATTAAACTGAATCCCCTATGCTACATTTTTTTCCGAGAACATACATAATCTTCTAATCAGATTACATAGAAAAGTATTTTAAAGAGAGTTTAAGACGTCTGTAATAGTTTTAAGCTATCAAAGATATGATAACTGAAATATTGAAACCTTCAAACACTTGAAAGATTAATTAAATCTGACTTTTTTTTTAATCTTCCAAAATATACTACGATATAAGGAGATTAACGATTAACAGCCTACATATTTCTGTAATTATTCTTGTAATCTTACATATTCTGTATTAGTATAAGCAAAATTTATTTATGAGAGTTTCAACAATTATTATTACGAAATACTTTGATTTGAAATAAAACTTGATACCTCCCCACAAATGTAACTTTAATATTATTTAGAAATACTTACAAATGAAATAAAAAAATGTCCTCTTGTATGATGGTGAATTTTATTTATTATAGACATTTGGAGGTTCATTATAAACTTTATTTTTACTTCCACAGATATACAAGTAATTTGTCTGTTTTAACTAAATTAGTGGGAGGAACTGAAATTAAAAGCAAGTATTTTCCATCACAAAACAACTATACGTATATATATATATATACACTCACTTCCAAAAGTTAAGCACGGAGAGGAAAATGTTTATTTCCGAAAGCCAATCTGAATTAAAGGAGCTGAAATTTGCTGCAAAGGTAGAAGGGAGTATGCAAATATGTTAGATAACAGCCAATCAAGGTTTCGCGTCGAGAAATATGAAAAACGGGCAGTCGTATAAGAAGCCGGCATTGTGAAAGGTTACAGGAGTTGCATGTAAGTGCTGATGAAAGGTGTTTAGAACATTCGTACTATTTGTTTTCAAGCTAGACGTGTTTCTATGGCTTCCAGAAGACGAATGGAAGATTCTGAACGCTGTCGTACTGTCGGACGCATTGAAGCAGGACAGTCTATCACAGATGTTGCTCTTTTCACCGGTGTTCATCATTCCGCCATTTCACGATTATGGGAACAATTCCAAACCAGCCAAACAGTTGTCCGGAGAGCCGGTCGTACAAGGGTTACGACCCCCCTCGGAAGATGGATATATTGCTGTTGTAGCCAAGCGGTGTCGAAAATCGACCTCCCCACGTATGACATCTATGGTTGCAGCGGCCATTGTTTCTTACCAATGGCCGATAACTGCCACTACTGTTCGTCGAAGGCTACACACGAATGGTCTGTACGCCCGGATACCACAAGTTTGTGTTCCTTTATCCGTCCAATCCAGAGGGGCACGATTAAAGTGGTGCCGCCAGCATGTGAATTGGACTGTGTCTGATTGGGGCAACGTTATGTTCACAGATGAGTGCAGATTTGCCCTACAACCCGATGATAAGCGTGTAAGGGTCTGGAGGGAACAACGCACACGCAATCGGCCTGAGAACATCACCGAACATCACGCATTCCGCGGTGGAAGCACCATGGTCTGGGCAGGGATTTCATTGGGATTGTGGCATCACGCCAAGGCTTATTACTCTCTAGGGCATTTTTTACAATTTTCACTACTATTGATCCATACGAAGAAAGACAGAGTTCTAATTAAAAGCGAAAACCAAATTTTTAAATCACACTTAACACTTTATTAACAAGAAAAATTAAACATTAAACACTTCCACGTGATCACTTAAAGTTACGTGCAGATTCACAATTACACGCTCCAGTGCCCATTCTCGGCCCAACCACACAGGAGCCTAGCAACACACGTCTCTCCCGCTCGGATTGTATACAGCGTCTCCCTCTCCAATGTCTGGATTTTCAAAGGGGTGGAGGGGCGACGGATGCCGGCAGCTTATCGGCTGACGGCTTTAGTGGCTTGAAACCGAACAACACATTCTTTGAAAAACACGCAGCTGTGTTTCACCCCTTGTGGGGTCTCGGGAAAACGGAACATCTTTCCAGTACGCTACAGGATATCGCAGAGACCTGCATATCTACAGGCGAGGTTCTGTGACGGCTGGATGTTATCGAGATGAAGTCTTAGACCCCCCTGTGAAAATGTACGCTCCAGCAGTTGGGCCATCTTTCGTTTTAATAGACGATAATGCCCGTCCCCATAGAGCTGCCATCGTTGACGACTTTCTGGAGAGGGAGGGATTGCGTGTATGAAGTGGCCGGCTTACTCGCCAGACCCTAATCCAATTGAAAATCTTTGGTATGCCCTCGGCCGTGCTGTAAGACGTTTCCCACCTCCAGCCACTGTCAGAGAATTAGAAACTGCCCTACAGGAGGAATGAAGATTACTGGACACCTTAGATACACCTTAGATACACTTGTTATAAGGTGATCTAGGGTTGTAGATCACCTTATAACAAGCATGATCACACGCTGTACACTTTGTATGAAGATGAGGGGTGCTAACATACCCTATTGATGTCGGTTTTTGTTGTTTGTTTTGCATTTAAACATCATTTTGTTAATGACGCAAATATGACATCGTCTTATAATTTATGCAAATTCAATATTTTTTTATCTCTGTATGTAATTCCTTGTTTTGTTTCATGAATAAACATAGAGCTACTTACTTGCAGCATTTCATGGCAATCAAAGCATTACTTGTCCATTTTTTCGCATTTTACCGCTCCGTGCTTAACTTTTGGAAGTGAGTGTATATATATATATATATATATATATATATATATATATATATATATATATATATATATATATATATATATATATATATGGGACCATAGTGATGTCAGGGATAACATTACCATAAAATTACACTATTGCGAGGATAATTTCATAACAGAAAAAAAAATCAGCGTTTTTACGACGTACATTATGATGCATGTTTCTAAGGCATGGGTTAAATTCTTTCAAAATTTTGTCTTCGTAAAAATTAGGATAAATACTAACAAAAAATGTAATTGGAATCGACTTAATCAATACTTGAGGTTACAGGGTCTTGGAAAAGGGATACCAAGATATTTTTTTTTTTTTTTTGCATTGCATGAAAGAAATATACTAAAGTCATTAATTTGATGCAGATACGAAACAAAAACAGAAATTTGGAAGAATCTGTCTTAAAAGAAATATTAGTGTTAAACATCGAAAGAAAGGAAAATGGTTTGGTATTATTAATTTTATTAACTTATCAATTAAACTGAATTAAATGTAATAAACTATTTTTTATATTAAATGAATTTAAAAAAACCGAGTGGTAAAAAATGTACATTTCTGAAAAATTTTAAAAATTCGTAGCAAATAAGTCATACCTATACTATGGAACCTTTTTTTTTTGTTTAATTATTCTTTCGAAAAAAACTCATTACTTAATGAATTGTTTTTATAATTTTACCACAGAAAATTGATCTGTTTCATAGAGAGTGTTGGGAAGAAGCTAGGTATTTTTCTTGGCATTTGATTGGCTATAGCTAAAATAATGTTGAGGTAATAAATGGTGATGAAAAGTTATGGAAAAAACAGATTTTTGCTTTAGAGGGTTTAAATATCCTTTGAGAATTAAAATGCAAAAAGTGCTCAGAATATAACTAGAAATACAGCCTTTTATTGTCAATAGAGATGTATGTTTAAGGATTGCTATTGCCCTGATATGTGGAGTAAAAATATTTTAACCAGAATACGTCAGAGGTTCCCTTGTTTTTTTATTTCTAGATGACATTGAAACTTACTGCATCTGCCTCTTCAAGTCTGCTGTCATTCTGAGATATGAGGAATGCCAAGTTGAGAAACAGCTGCAGATGGCTGGGGGTCACATGAGTGTCCTCATTTGATTCCGTGTCTGGACTAGGAAACATTGTCTTTGCCTAGGGTAAGAGTAAAGGAAGAACTCCGTGAAATTATGCCTCTATAATGATACTATCTGAATTTATACTTCAAAAATATTTTACCGGTAGCTTTGCGATCAAAACTATTTGTAGATGACATGAAAAAAAATGTAATTAAATTTCACTTTACCTTTCTATAAATGTCTTCGGCTTCTTTATACCTCCGCAAGTTTGTCAAAACTCGACCAACATTGAGGTAACTCCTTACATCATCAGGCTCGATTCTGAAAATTATTTCAACACATTTAAGGATAACAATTATTACTGCTAGATGTACTATAACCATTGAATTTAACATCTTACGCGTGTTATCGATTATTTGTACAATGGCCTGGTGAGATTCCGATGGCACTGTGAGTAAGCAATTTTCTTGAAACAGATGCCATCCCGTGAATGATAATTTTTATATGAAAAACGCCTTTAAAGGAACGGTGGATGTTAATTTTTTTTTTACATTTCATCATAGAGATACAAAATTTTACACAGATATACATTTCACTATAAATATATAGAATGCCTTAAAGAAGTTTCCAATCTCATTATAATTTTAAGATTTTTTTAAAATTTGAAATTTATAAACAACATTTTAAAATGCTCCTTGCTACTAAACTTATGAGATATTTCCTCGATTTTGCATTTTAATCACTTTAAACTATAGAACAAACAAATCTGGGTATCAATTATTTAATCCTTTGACTAGTTAATTTTTGAGAGATTTGTTTTCTGAATTCCATCCCGATTTTCATCAAATTTTTGTCTTTTAAAAAGTTATAAATCAAATTTAATTACCTTAATGCAGATGAATTGTAAAATGCAGACCCAGTTTTTCTGTAAGCAGTATCAGGATTCTTTCTTATCAATTTCATGAATTTTGAACAAAAATTAAGTAGCATGGAGCATTTAAAAATTCTAAAAACCTTGAAAAATCTGTTTTGAGAAAAACAGTTTTAAAGTTCGTAACTACCCTTACCCATTATAAATTACTTCGTAGAAGCTTCATAAATAATTTTTTACTTGAAAAAAACTATTTTCGTACTATTTATCTACAGAAATATATATATTTTTACAATAACACAATCAATATTACAATGGCAAAATTTGCTCAAATAAAGGTCCACCGTTTCCTTAAATAATGGCTATCAAATATGAATGCCTGAACGGCTAACGACATCATATGCATTAGCATATGGGGGCCTCTATGCAGTGCTAAATGAAGCAATAAAGCAAATAAAGAAAAATAATTTTCTCTCTTCACTGAGTAATTTAATTAGAACTTGGCTGTTATTCAAGGTGCCACCACTCAGTGTTAGGTGTTTGAGTTCGGCGTGAGGAGGGACATTACTAGTGCAGGACACGGGATATTGTAAGTCCAGTTTAAAGATGTAATTCTGGAACGGCTTTGATCCTGTTTGCGGGGAAAGTTTATAACCCTTAACTCTTTTCCCAGAGATGAAAAAAAAACTTAAAATATTTCCCACAGTAGCATAAAGAATCTTTTTCCACGAATTTCAAAAGCCGATTCAGCTCTCTTTATCAAGAGCTCAACATTAAATCACAAAATATGAAGGCAATGGAAGTAAAATGCTCGTGCAGTGTTGCCATTCCAGAACAGGAAACTGGGAAGGGTGAAAACTGCCAACACGAGAAACACAAAAGAGAGAGGAACACAAAGAGAATCGAAAGACAAGGAAACTGGGAAGAAAGCTCAGAAATATCAGGCGAATTATAAAAGAAGGGATAATATTCTAAGAATTTAGTGAATAGAGATTTTTATGACTTGTTTATTGTAAATTTGTTTTTACTTCTATCACCATTTACTATTTTTACTATTATATTTTCTATTCATCCCTCTAGCATTAGCACCACTGACTATTCTGCAAAATTATCAATATTTTTTTCTTCTGAATGCATTTGCTGATTCAGTGCTCATTGAAATGTTGAATATTGCAAGAAATCTCATTTAAAAATTAATCATTTACATTTAGATAAGTCTGAATGGGAAATGCAATGTTTAAATATAATGTGACACATTGTGAGGAAAAAGTAGACGAAACTAAGATATCCTCAGGTATAGACCAGAAGGGAAAGTCTCTTTCTCGAGATAAGATGTTCCTGACTCGTCTATTGGAGAAATATTGCAAGAAATCTCATTTAAAAATGAATCATTTACATTTAGATAAGTCTGAATGAGAAATGCAATGTTTAAATATAATGTGACACATTGTGAGGAAAAAGTGGACGAAACTAAGATATCCTCAGGTATAGACCAGATGGGAAAGTCTCCTTCTCGAGATAAGATGTTCCTGACTCGTCTATTGGAGAAAATCGTTATGAAATTACTAAATTTAACGTTGCTTGAATATCAGTAAGTGAGTATAAAATTAAATATATAATTAAGGGAGTTTAAAAATTTAAATGTGAGTATCAAGTTATCAGTAAGTAGCAATGATATTTATAAAATCGTAATATAACAATGAGTATAAAATAATTATACTGAAGTGCTGATTTTTAAGGATTCTATGCTGATATTCAAGAGTACATTATTCTAGCTTCAACGTTTCGTAGTTTATAACCACTGGTATAGATAATAATATGGCTTATTTTTTAATATTATGATCTGTTAACTCCACTGACATGTTATTTATAAATTTTAAAGTTATTTCCTCTTTTTATTTTTACTATGCTGAATATGAACATGAATCCCCGGTGAAGAAATAATTTATTGCAGTGGTTTGCGACACTCAATATTTTTCATTTTCCGTACCACGATGAAAATTAGCAAATGTTTAACTTTAACGCAAGACACATACAGCTAAATTTGAGAAGCAAAGCCATTTGAAGACTAAGGACAAAATTTTTACTCTGGAATGATCGATAGCTATAGCTGAGATAGCAGCATAAAGGAAAGATGTAATACAATGACCATAAAATTAAGAAAGGACGTGGGTCGTCTGCGATCTATGGCCGGTATTAATCTAAGGATCCTACAGGAAAACTGTCCTCAGGATTGTAATTTGAGTACTGTACACTATAAAAGCGAAATACAGCCTCAGGTAAAAAATTGCCTTATTTCTGGGTGTAATGTCTATGTACACTATAAAAACGAAATGCTGCTTCAGGTAGAAAAAGCTACCTGTTTCAGGGTGTAATGTCTATGTACACTATAAAAACGAAATGCTGCTCCAGGTAGAAAAAGCTACCTGTTTCAGGGTGTAATGTCTATGTACACTATAAAAACGAAATGCTGTTTCAGGTAGAAAAAGCTACCTGTTTCAGGTTGCAATGTCTATGTACACTATAAAAACGAAATTCTGCTTCAGGTTAAAAAGATACCTGTTTCAGGTTGCAATGTTTCTGAGTAGTCGTTTTACCTATTTTGGGTATTCAATTTTTATATCGAAAACATATTATCTTACCTTTCTAGTTATACTTACATTTTTGTAAGATGTCCAAAACAGCATTTCACCTTTACAGTGTACAGGAAACATACAGACAGATATAGAATTTAAAAAATTTCATTATTGAACTTTTATAATTTTACGGATTATATCGGTATTTGAAATATTTTATGTTTATTCATCATAATCTACAAATTGAAAATGAAGCAATAATTAAAATATCTTTGTTAAGTCTTTAATTCAAAGCAAAACTTACCAGCAACGAAATGAAAATGTGAAACAAGAAATAATAAATCTGTTTCTTACATAATAGCTTTCTGATAATGCTGGAGAGCTTCCTCTTGTCGGTTTAAGTTTTCTAAAACCTGTCCCATGTTGTTAAATATCTTTCCGTTTCTTTGATTTACTGACAGAGCAGAACTGAACAGGCTATACTCGTTCTTCCTGGTGAACAAAATGAGGAAATTAGTATTTAACTGAAATAAACTCTTTCTTTTGAAAAAAAAAGAAGATTGAAATATTGGTTATATTTGTATTAACAAACAAACCGAATCAATATCTTAATTTATGTGTAGTTTATTATAATAAAGTAAGAGCATAACAGATTTTCAACGAAAGTAATTTCGATATGGTTAAAGACCTGGACAGCAAAATTCAAAATAACTAAATTAAAGACAAATAGGTTTTAACGGCAAATGCTCCTATACAGGGTGTTTCATCAAGACTGCCCAAACTCTGCACAGCCAGATTCCTCGCTTGGAGTACATGAAAAATGCCCAAAGATCTGTTAAAAAGAGAAAGATAGTTTTCGAGAAAAATGCGAGAGAAAAGTATGACGTCATATCCGGTATACGAAAAAAAAACTTATTGGAAACATGAACATCGGTATTTGCTTATATTTACATAGGAATGCTTCGATATGCGCGGTGGATAGTTTTAAAATCTTTGTTGGCAAACATATGCAAATACCGATGTTCTTGTTTTCAGTAAACTTTTTTTTCGTACACCGGATATGACGTCATACTTCTCTCTCGCATTTTTCTCGAAAACTATGGATCGTAGAGGTAGAGTTCTTTGGGCAATTTTTATGCACTCCACGCAAGGAATAGGGCTATGCAGAGTTTGGGCGGTCTTGATGAAACCTCCTGTATAATCCCAAAGCACTACCGAACGTTAATAATATTGTAATGAACGCATAAATAATGTGTAAATTGTAATAGTAATGAACGCATCAATTTATTGTATTGAACGTTAATAATATTGTAACAATAAATTGATACGGACAATTGTATGGTGATGTTTTCTATGACCCCAATATTATTAAATATGTTTAACAAATTTGGTTGACTTTTATGCCGTCTGAAAGGATAAGAGACTGTTGAAAATTGGTTCAATTATTTTCAAGAATGCTTGGAACAAACACAGGGCCAAGTGAGAGATAAGAGTGAGTTCTACGCAAAAACAAATTCTAAATATTTTATTCCGACGAAATTTATTTACATAATATCCTATAAAATTTATTTATATATTTGAAACAAAATTTAAAGGCCTAACTGGCAGATGAAATAAGGCAATTACTCGGTTATCGCAGCAATATAATAGTTCAAAGTTTTACAATATGGGATTGGTTACTCCGTAATGCTAATTTTAAATTTAAAAACAACCATAGAAAAACGTATTTTACAAACTTCAAATGGCCAATAAATTAAAAAAATTCCAAGAAAATGACAGTTTGAGAGCAAAATTTTATTTTCCCATATAACACAATGAAAACAATTTTTCTGCCAATTCTTGTTTGCTTAGCACAATTTTTTAAGAATATAACAGAAATAAAGTTTCTTATGGATTAAAGTGCTTTAGACAGTTTTTTCTATTCAAATCAATACATTTTTTTTATCATTTTAAGAAATTGGGATTCGTTTTAAAACTGAAATGATGCATAACATTTCTTATTTATTTTTCTACAAATTTTTAAATAAATAAAATAGTTTCTGTAACAATTAAAACGAGAAAATTCCTAAATGTAACAATTACTTTAAACATATCTTAAACAAAATGATTTTTTAATTCTTTGGCTGAGCAAAGCGTCTAAATTAAGGCTTTTTTTTATTTCATTTCAGAGGATAAAAGTTAGCTTAGAGCTAAAATTACTTGAAACATACCAGTCTTCGTTCCTTGATATAGTCTTCAGTATATTTACGGTTAGGAGAAGAATAATTCCAACAATCGCTACAGATTTATTTCCCCTGAAAGAAAGAAAAGCATTCACTGTTTAAACATTTTGTTTCGAAGATCAACGAGATCTCTGTTTTTAACAATCTGTATTGCATTTGAAATTTATTAATCCCTCTTTCAAGGCTTAATTTCCTTTCAAACTTATTGTGTACTACGGGTGAATAATGTTTAAAAAAACGAGGTATTTTAGAAATCAGGATTATATCTGCTGATAAATTTTTCCCTTTGCATCTACTTTTCTATTATAAGTTAACAAATTAAATTTTAAATAACTGATGAGATTAAATTCGTTAAACATTACATTTTAAATCCATTTTCGCCAAATAACACTTGACGAAAGAAGTAAAAATATACGGCGAAAGGACTTCAAATTTACTGAGGGAAAAAAAAACTAATGTATTTATTTAACTATAAAGTAACTATAATAATTGGAAAAACCTTGGTAATTTACTACAAAAATTCTTTTAAACGAACATAATGATTAAATACTATAGTTATCCATTTTAGTATGATTTCTCTCAATTCCTCGCGAGGCGTTATTTTGAGCTTATCAAGTTGCGTTACCGTGATTTACTTTTGCGAATAAACTTGCTTTTTCTACATTTGTAACTGCAGTTGCTATCCAAGTTTGGCGACACATTTGGTTACAAACTCTGGGACAGTCCTTGAGGGTTCCAGTATTCCCTTGCAAAGGCACATTATCGGGGTTCCTGGGAAAATTAAGGCATAACCAGAAAATGCAGAGCTCTCAAAGCCCAGAACGACAGATTATTGCCATTTCTTTGCCACCGGCGGTTGAGCACTTAGCGAAGTCATGGAATGATGGAACATTTTGGCGTCATATTACTTTGAGTAGTAAGCAAATTTTTCTGCCTACTATATCGGGGTTCCTGGGAAAATTAAGGCATAACCAGAAAATTCAGATCTCTCAAAGCCCAGAACGACAGATCATTGCCATTTCTTTCCAACGACGGATGAGCACTTAGCGAAGTCATGGAATGATGGAACATTTTGGCGTCATATTACTTTGAGTCGTAAGTAAATTTTTCTGCTTACTATAAGGGGAAAGGAAAAAAAATAAAGGTACAATGAACTCTCTTATCATTTAAATTATTTAACCGGGTTGAAGAGTAATGTTCAAAGTAAGATTACAACTATGGACTGTAAGCAAAAGCAAAGTTTTATTCGAAAGTATGACGTCGAATCCCAACGATATGGGTCCCGAGCTTACAGACGCTACTGCTTATATAGAAAACTTTCCCCTCTTGCATAGAAGGGTTACAATACAATCGCCTTGGCTACTGCTAAGAGTTCAGATTACGCCAAAAAGCTCTGACTTCGAGTAAACACGGGTATTTAAAAAAAAGTTCTGATATAAAAAATAGAGGAGAAAGTAACGACGAAATGAATGAACGATATGATAAAAATAAAACACTATATGCAAACTTAAAGCATTTTGAGATTACCCTTAATTGTTCACAACAATGAAGGATTGCCTACCTTGTCTTACTTTTGCCTTTTTAAAGAAATACACTATTAACTTTAAAGGAAGCATTATAACAAAATGTTTCGACATAAAAAAAGAGATAATAACAATGAAACCATGTAACTAGGGAATGATATACAAAATAAATAAAACTCTGAAAAGTTTGAAATAAGATGATCCTTAATCGTCCTGTAACGTCACGTGTCTTGTGCGGTTCTCACGCCGCACGGGCCAGCTGGATGTTTTTCGAGAATACCATTTTCCAGTTCCCGCCGTTTTTTAAAACACGTGCAGAGTTTCGGCCTGAAAGTTAATCCCAGGCGTGGCGGTTTCTCTAACAAGTTGGGGGGGGTAACTGTTTGGAAAAACAGAAAACGTCTCCCATCACCGTCGTAAAGCTGTCTTTCTTAGCGATACTGGAATGTAATAAAGTTTCGGCGTTATGAAGAGCTGTCAGCCGATAATCTGCTGGCCCTCCCGGATTGTGGGAAAACGATTTCTAAGAAGTCGGCCGCCCCGAGTTTCAAGCCGAGAGAGGCAGAGACTGTGTGTTTTGAAAGAGTTCGGCCTGTAACATCCAGCCGAACAGACTTGTTTTTTAGGAGCTCCTGTTTTTGAGCCGAGCTGGGTCCTGGAGCCTGTATTGTGAATCTGCACTTAAATTAACTAATTATCTTGTACCTTTTAAAGTTAATTTTTTTGGAACGAAGTACTTTTACGCGACTTACAGTAGAGTGAACTGGCAGGAATCGTCACGTAGCGAAAAAGCGTTATACCCCCTTCATAAGAGCTTTTTCTCAAGGACTCTGTGGCTGAATGGTTATCGAATCGGACTACGGAGTATCGGACTATCGCACTACGGAGAGAGAGGTCCCTGGTTCAAATCCCTGCACAAGCGCTGGCCGTTTCTATTCCCACTCATTCTTGGAATAGCGCAGTATGTATATATATATATATATATTATAATATATATATATATATATATATAATCAATAGAAATCTAGATATTAAATCACGTTTAGAGTTGAAAAAATAACGTAAGGAACTTCGTTCCTGACGGGGGTCCCCCGACCGCACAATTTTGATTTGTAAATAAATTGTTAAGCTTTTGTTTAAAAAAAGTGGCCTTTGCCTTTTAATTAGGACTCTGTCTTTCTTAGTCATGAATTTAATGGTAGTAATTTTAATAAAGCCTCAGAGAATTGCCTTAACTAAATACCGTGAAGCCACAGTCCGCAGCATGAAACAGGATTGCTTACCTTCGGTCAAAGAGCAAACTCCATCCCTGTGAAACAAGCATGCAGAATCCCATGCTCGGAATATATAGTACCCTCTCGGCCACCACGAACCCCACAGGGAAAAGCAAATTGCTGGCGGGGATGAAGGGAATGATCAGTAGTGCCAGGCTCTGCAAAGGAAAATAGTTACAAAGGTAATGGCAACAGAATCCGAGATTTCTTAACGACACATCATAAGTGTGTTTAGAAAACAAAACAAAACTAAAGCAGGAACTGTTTAGATGATTAAAGAAGTATTAGGTTGACCTACAGGTTATTTCATACCACTGAGTCCGACAGTTGAATGTATCAGGGTTAGAGAAGCCTAATGGGATGATTTTGCAGTTCTTACTGCCTTAGATAGCTGATGTTTTAAATGCAAGAGGAAGATACAATTATTTTTCATTTGTTCTAGAATGCTGAGACCATTTTCCACATGAGTGTTAAAACAGACGGCACCTTAAGTTCAAAGCAAATACCAACAGTTGCCAATTTTTTGAGCTTATCATGGGCTCGAACCCACAGACTCTACTTAAGGCGACAATGGACCCACAGAATGACAAAAATTATGTCCCCAAAACGATTTCTTTTTCTTTCAGAAAATGATTCTGCAACTCATCAGCTTTAAATTTAAAAAAAGTATGTTGATCCGATCATTATTAACCGAGTTATAAGTATTTTTTTCAAATGTAAACAATGGAAATGTTAGTGAAATTAAAAGTTTAAATGGCATTTTCTCAAAACAAGTTTTCATGTCGTTTCGGTAATTTTAAAATGTTCCATGCGTCATAATTTTTCTTGAATTTTTATAAAATTTCATAAAGTGATTATTTATATATGTTAGAATAAAACTTAGTAATCAATTCATTATACTATTTTAAAATAAATTAAAATGTTTACAATCAAACAAATTTTTGATAAAATTTTGAATAAAAAGACCTATTTTTATCGATTTCTTTTCTAGTTTTTATAAATATCACTGTAAATCAAATATTGCTACTAACTTTTATTATAACTGTATAAAGCTAGCTTAAGAGAGAAAATTAGATATCTGAGACAAAAATGAATGTGCATGGAGCATTTTTAAATAGAGTAATTAACAAACTTATTTTACTTAACATCTTAATTAATTACATTCTGATTTTTTTAAAATTTAGAATTTCCATCTCTAAACAACACTGTATAAGTATACAAAATTTCATAGCAATTGGTTATTAAATAAAAAAGATTTTCATGGTCCATTGTCGCCCAGCATGTGGCAAATATTTAAAGGGATAGAAAGTGTAAGTTCTAATTTCCCATTATAAATGTTTTCACTTTAAACTGTCTTTGTTTTTATCTGCGGTTGGTAACCGCTGATTTCGACAGACCATATTATCACTATTAAAATGGGCTTGCCATTATGTACTAAAGTACACTGAAATATAACACATTGTTGATTGCCTCAAAACAAATTTTTAATGTTTTGTAATTCAAGAGATCATTTTAAAAGATCAGATATATTTCATACATTCATTTTACTGTCGAGAATCACATTATATTTCTTGCTTTTCTTAATCCATTAATCCGTGGCATCTATCATGCAATTTTATTTTTAAAGCTCAAACTGCTCATTCAAATCCTACTGTTGCTAGAGAGCATGCTTTAAAAAGAAGCAGAAAGCGTATGTAGATAACTGCATACTTTCTACATTTATAAAAACCCCTAATCTGAAAATCCTATGTTTTTACTAGACGCATGCTTTAATTTTTTTTATTATCTTTTCAGTCCAGTTGACTTCTGACTCTTTTATTTACTTCGTATTTTCCTTTTGTACAAGACCCGGAGTTTCTAATTTAGTTTTTCTACTCAGTGATTTAAAATAAAGAATTTCAGAAAACTTTTCATGTTTGAGAAGGCGTTTAATCCTTTTCAAACATGTTATCTGAAAGAATATCTTTTAAGCAGCAGTTATTATAGCAAAGGTATATGTGCGATGAAACTTTCGGTGTAAAAGAAAACAGATACTTAGCTCTGCTTTTGAGATTTTAGGAAAAATTTTCTTACCGGAAATAATTTTAATTGTTGAGGCGTAAATACTCAGAAACTTGAGACGTAAGTACTATAGCCATCATTAAAAAAATTAATGCTTTATATTATAGTAAAATACCAGCAAATGCATCATTGTCTTCAGTCCGGAATAAAAAGAAATTTTGTTAGAAAAATCTTCTGGTAAAACATCATTTAATGCTCAAAACTTTTATTTCGCAAAAAATATGTAGTTTTTTTCATTTTATGCATATATATGCACTAACGCTGAAAGAGACTAAGATATTCCACTGCATTTTCACATGTATACTTTCCTATAGTCAAGATCCAACTGATTAACATTTAAACCTGTGCATTAAATAGTCTTTTAAATGTCTCATTAAATGTTTTATGGGAATAATTAAGCCGTACTCACTTTCCAAGAATTTCTGTTTAAAAATTAAAATGTTCATTATTTCAAATATGCACATATGTTGAATTAGTTTCCACTGTTCGTCTAACAAGAAATAAATTATAGATCAGGAAACTTAAGAGATTTTGGTTCATGCTCTCTTATCGCACGAAAATTGATACTAGTAATCGATATTTTCTGTATTGGAAAGTCATTAAGACGGTAAAATTGAAACTGATTTATTGCTAAAGGAGACAGACATTATTTCTGAAAATTCTATTAAAAGATGTGATTCTGGTGATTTGATTTTATGAAGCAACAGGAAAAACATCATTAAGAAGGATTGAAATAGACCCGTATCTTTTTGAAGATCCGGATAATTTTTATTGATCTTCACTTGTTTTAATTCTTCATGCTTTTAAGTTTTCATTTCACATGGATCTTCATTATTTCGAGTGAGATTTTGAGCATAAAATTGATTTTAAAATCGAATTACTTTGAAGAAGGAATTACTAGTGAAAATTTTTTTTGCTTATTTTAATGTAAACTTCAAAATGCATGCAGAAAAAGATTTTTAGACTACATTTATTTATTTAGGAACGTTATAGCAATCTCCTCATTTCCCATTAAAGATCAATATTTTCCAATATAAAACTCATATAATTCTTTGGGCCATATTTCCTGACACAGCATTTAAATCTGAATTAGTCACCCATTACCTGTTGGATCAGGCAGTATTTTTAGTTTATGAAAATTTCAGGCTAATTCTATTACTTTGCTGATATGAAGGCTTATTCTGAGATAATTTAGTTACATCAAATTTTGAATTGCTAATAATACGTAACATTTCAGTCCATTCAGGCTTTTTATGATATAATAATCTGAATTAATTATTGTGATACTTATTTTAAGTAACTAATTACTCTTTTGAAAAGTAACTATACTTTTGATGAAAATAATTTTGGTAGATTTTCCATCTTCCAAAGATTTTCAAATATTTTCCCTTCTTTTCTTTGGCTCGGAGCCTCAAAAAGTCACTTTACTAATTTAGCCAACCTTAACTTAAATTAGATTTGCCTTAATGAAAATATTACTCTTTCAGCCGACGTAAAGTTGTATTGAAATTTTATACGATCACTATGTTTTGTACAAGAGAAAAAGCTATAAAATGCTTATAATTCAGCAATATATAGCCAAATCCTTACGAATAAATATGGTACTGTTGTGATCAATTTTTTCTGTAGTTATTGACGAACACAATTACATAGACTTAAACTAATTAATAATGTAATTTTTTAACATTATTGCATGAATGAAATGCGCTCCTACATTTTATGATTATTTTGACCATTTCATCCGCTTAAAAAACTTTTCAAGCTTTTCAAAAGTCATCGTTATGATAAAACTGATATAATTTTTGCTAAACAGTTCTCGAAACATCATACTAGTCAAATCTCCCCCCCCCCCTTTTCGCATATGTTTTCAATTGTCTTGAAACAGCTGTAAAGTCACATAACAAATTTATTTTACTTTGTTTTAAGCTTTAACACCTTCCGACATTAACTAAATTTAGGGTCTCTCACCAGTTTAATTTGAAAATCAAACAAGTTCGTCGTGACTGAAATAAAATTTCGTTTGTTGAAGCGGATAACTGCAGTAAATTGCCAATGTAAGCACATAATTTGCTACTAATTGTTAATCTGAAACTAGATGCAAATAATGCGCTTCATTGTGGATTTCAAGAAACTTTTATTTATAATTTAATTGGCCAAGTCAACTAATTCCTTGTTAGGAAAATGACGGTGTGAACCCCCAGAGGTCGTTTTCATTGTTGTTTTAGCTAATAAATGTGGTCCTAATTCTAAAGCCTTTAAGGGGAAGCTAGGCGATCCTCAGCAACAATTTTGTTTAATGTTTTTCAGTATCGTAACGATATGAAAGTTAGTTTTGCAAGATAATTTTATTAAGTTGTAAAATCTATTACTGTTACTCACAGTTCAAACATTGAAATAAATTATTTCCATTCTAATGTGAAGCAAATTCTAAGGATCCAAAAATGAATGCTTTTGATGAAAACTTTATTGGCTATTGATGACTGATGGTGAAAATTGTTGATTGTTGTTGATTGCCATTGTTAACCGTGGGTGAAAACATTGTTGACAATTTTTTGATTAACGAAATTTTTATATAATTAAATGATTTTTCATAGTTGGAAAATCATTAATCACTTTTTGATTTTCCAACTATGAAAGCATACTCGAACACATTCCTTTCTTTTTTGGTCGATTTGTGGGTGGAAAAAATGAATATTTCTTAACTTTCTGTCATAAAAATTCATGAAAATAATACATTACTACGCATTTCTACAAATGTTTTGTAGAAAGTCAGTTAAGGATCTAATTTACAAAGCACATCACTATAACTCTTGTATTTTTAAAAAATATCAAGAAAGAATATTTAGTTAAATTCCTGAATTCATACATTTATTTATAAATATATATATATATATATATATATATATATATATATATATATATATATATATATATATATATATATATAATTTCAGGTTTTAAATATTTAGTAATTCCGTGCCTTTAGAGTTTTTTAACATAGCTTTTGCTGTAAATAAAAGATTTCTTAAAACAAAAGAGAAAGAAAATTGATATTAAAGGATCTTTTTAAATAGAGGTCTAATTTTAATGATGATCAAGCTATGAAATGTAATTGAAGTTTTCTTTAATTAGGTGACACGCTCTGCTATTTCAATGAAACTTGTATTAATCTGCTGCACTCCCTTTTTCTTCCACTCATGGCACAGTTTTGCACGATTGTTGGATTGCAGGCAAACAAACTCAGAATTTTATTGTTGCGCGTGTGTCAGCGTCACTAGTTCCACTACAACTCATCTTTTAGTGTTCGATTTCGGAATTGGAAAGCGAATTTCAAACATACCATGGCAACAGCCATCCTTGTTTCTTCTTCCATCCGTGACAAGCTCCGGATCAAACAAAATATGCCCGCATACAGCACTACTGTGGCTAAATTCCTGACGTCAGAAAGTCCGGTGACCAATGGGATACTGGACATTGTCCAATCGCAGCACAGGTGCCAGGGGAAGAGCAGAAGCCAGGCATTTATCGCTAGAAGGTAATTGTAGGTCAGCTGACGAGTTGGATATGGGGAGACGGAGGCAGGATTGTCGAATCTGCGTTGGAGAAAAGAGCTTTAGTCATCAGAAAAAAAACAAAAACATCAAGAGTCTTTCTCTCGAGGCATACTAAAATTTTGCCTTGCGAAAATGGCGTCATCGTGACGTATCTTTGTAAAACACAACAAAATATTATAGTCGATTAATAATATAAGTCACAATGATGCCATTTTCTTATCGTGAGAAAATGGCCTCATAGTGACGTATCTTTGTAAAATCCACCAATGAAGATTATTGTCCATAATCGCAACCTTAATAAACCATGGCTTAATGAGATTCTTAATGTTCCTCAGTGGCCTAGGAGGAAATCTGTCGCCATGTTTCGTCTGATATCTGGCCACGACTGCCTGCGTAAACATCTATGTCGCATCAACGTGGTTCCTGACCCTCTTTGTACTTTGTGTAATCTTCACGAGGAATTGGACTTGCCTCACCTATCCAGATGTCCTGCTCTTCCTCGGACATCAATCTGGGAACGCTACTGGATTCCTCGCTTTCATTTATAGATTTATTGTTGTCTTTTTGATGTTCAATTGTCTTTTAATGTGCCATTGGAAAGAAAAAAAGATTATTGTCGATTAAGAATAAAATGTCGTCATCGTGTCGTCATATTTGTAAAATTCAACAACGAGTATCGTTGTCGGTTAAGAATATGAGTCCCGATGGCACCATTTACACATGGTGAAAATTTTTCACGCCTCGAGACTAAGGCCCTAAATTACAACATATGCTACAAAGTACATATATCAACTAAGAACATTACTTAAATACACGTTTCACTAGTGTCTGTAGACGACATTAACATATTCATGCCTTTGTTAAGGGATCACCGATCTTTCACAACTTTTTTTTTCAGTGGAATCTTATGAAGTCTAGTTAGGTTACTGTCTCTAAAATCCCTGACAGAGATTTGCTGTTAAGATTTTAAATATAAGTAATAAAAATTTTACTATTTTTAAATGAAATACTTTTGCTTATTTTTAATGTTCCGTGCGTATTTCAGTTGGTGTTGTTGTTGTTTCTGATCACCGAAATGATCTAGCTATGCTAAACCAAATCCATAAGTCTATATACTTCCAGAACGTCCAAGAAAAGAAAAGGTTTAGAATAAACCTCGTCCAAGATAAAATCAAGACAGTTTAAAATATGATCAGGTGAAGCCTGAACAGCCCTACACTTGGTGCAGGTCTTACAAACCTTCTGTCCGTGCTCATAGGAGCAGTGTTGCCAACTTGGGGGTTTTCCCCCTAAATTTGGGGGTCAGTTAGATGAAAAGGGGTGTTTTTAGGGGCCACATATTTTTAGGGGCATTTTGTGGGGGGAACATTTTTTAATATTTTGTACAATTGAAACGCGTTTTTTATTAGATTATAAGTTCCATACAAATGTCAAATGTAAATAAACCTCCATTTCATTATGTAAGTGGGTATTTTCTATTTATTTCAATTTATCTCTCAAACAGGATGCCTATTTGGAACCAGAATTTCTTTTAGGAAGGTCTAGGGTGATCTCAAGTTGGTGTTAGGGGGGAAACAGATGGATTTCGAGATGGCGCTAGGGGGAGGCGCTTCGTAGAGGTTGAAACACTGCATAGGAGAGACCTCTCAAATGTCCACTAGCAAAACGTAAAATGCAAGTTTGCTGTCCCTAGTGACCCTCAAAAAAAGAGGGCACCAACAGGACATTTTCTAGAATAACAGTCACTGATAGGAGGGACACTCCAAAGATGTTTAAGATTTCTCTTGTACTTGGAGAACACCTCACTATAAGTGCTAAGCGTGTCTGACTGTCTCTGGAGACTTCAGCATCCTTTCCTTCAAGGAAACTGCACTTAAACTCTCTAAGAATTTTTTTGATAATATTCCTAACATTCGCAATGAGATTATAGCTGAGTTTCCCGACTATGACTACTCCCACCGTGCTAACCGCAAACGCTCTTGGGCGTGTCTTCTTAAGAGCTAACACTGTCTTCTATCTTTCTTACTTATGCTTATTTTTATACTCTTCCCTCTTGTAATTTTACCAACCCCCTAGAACTTTACTATATTCTCAGTGCAAATATCTTCCTCTTTTTTCTTAAATAACTGTGGCAACTCTGGCCCAGTGGATGCGCGTGCACCTTGTTATTTTTCTCCCGAGTGTGATTCCCGGCGTTTCTTTTATTTTACAATTACTTATTTTGCTTGTATTATGTGTTTACTGATAAGGGCCTATTTATGATATTTAATTACCTGCTGAGCAAATATATTTCTGATGCATAATGTTACAATTGGAGATAAAGTCCTACAGACCTTGGAGCTCCGACAAGTTGATATACCTGAACCTGAACCTGAACCTGGAGAGACTCTGAAGAGGCAGCCTTTGCCAGAGAATCCGCAATCTCGTTTCTACTAATTCTAACATGGGAGGGAATCCATTGGATATCAACACCTCATAACTGACCGAAAGCTGAGAAAGCAATTTCAGAATGGATATGCCCGCAATGTCCCCAACTGCTGCCCAGTAACTCAGATGTTGGACAGAGGAGAGGCTGTCAGTTAGGATGTGCGTATTTCTTTTCAATATAAAGAAGGAACTTTTATTCATAATACACTAGCTGAAAACCCGCGCTTCGCTACGGAGTACATTCAAATTAAATACAACGGTCAATGTATGCAATTAATGCCAAAAATAAATAAATATATAGATTTATAATAAATGCGACGATCAATGTATACAATTGATGTAATATATATATATATATATATATATATATATAAAATCGTAAGGGATATTTATTTTTTTGGATAATATCCAATCGTCTGCTGCATTAGAAAGAAAATTTTTTTTTTGTCTATTTAGTTGTTATGCACGTGACGATAAATTTATGTAAAGTACCAAAAAAGAAATCGCGTGATCGGCATTTAATAAATTAAATTCTAAAAATGAATATTTAAAAATTCACCAAAAATTAGAAAATGGAGGTAAAGGTTCGAAAAAGATTTCATTTTAAAGGAATTTTTATGATCTTTCTCGTGATATAAATTTTATAACCCCCAAATTGTTATTTTAAATGAAAACTTAAAATAAGTTACAAATACAGCTTAAAAATTTAATTTTAAAAAAATCTAAGAAGAATTTTCCAAAAATCTTTCATTGTGCACCACTACACCATAAGAAGAATCGCCATGCAAAATTACAGCCCTCTAGGTCCAGCGGTTTGGTCTGTGCGTTGCATGTCAGTGAGTCAGTGAGTCAGTCAGTTACGGAACTGTTTTATATATATAGACTAACTATCTTTACTCATGAACAAAACGAATCTTTCATGAAAATAAAATTATACTGTTTAATTTTAATAACCTTTTTCTGATCAAAATGTCAACAACTATCCAACTGTTTAAAAACACTGAGATAAATTGCATCTGTATCATAGTAAACCAGTTAACGTTTATTTAATAATGTATACATTATACAGATAATAAATTTCAAATTAAATTAAAATGTAATTTTAAACATGTAATTCAACTTATATATGCAATTATAACTAGTAAAATTTAAATTATTGAGCAGAAAAATATAATAAATAACAGGGAAGCTTTACTACCAGAAGGGAAGGGGTGCTATTCGTAGATGTGATTGACACTCAGTTTTTGAATTAAAATAAATATCTCTCGATCTATTCATTTTATTGCCAATTTAGTAATCGGAATTATTAATCTTTGCTTATTACATTGAGAAATCAGTATTTGATAGATGATTTAAAACTCTCCTTTTAATAGATTGGGGGAACAACCATAGGCGAAGCGTCGGGGATTCACGGGGGGGGGGGGGCATGTGCCTCCCCAACTTAACTTGAAATAAAGTAAGACGTTAATAGATGTCAAGTTAAAATCGGAAAATTGTAGAAAACTTTTTCCAGCTTCCAGAAAGTCTTTTCTAGCTTTTTCAAACTATGAAACTGAAGATTCCAGTTATGTCTTTAGCCTTAACATAGTTTTTAACAATGATATGATCCATAACAAAAATTTGATGCTATATTTTTTCTCATTTTATTCTTATTATATTTATTTTTCTTATTGTATAATTTTTGAATACTGTTCAAAAATCAATTCTACTGTTATTCAGTTAAAAAAAAAACATAATAATTCATGTTTTAAGGACCGTCTGGCAGTCAATGCGCTGAGGAGGGCCCTAACTGAATTCAGTTCGTCCCCCCCCCCAAAAAAAAAAAAAGAAAAAAAGTTAGAAGCACGCTACGCCTATGGGAACAACTGAACTAGTGAATTAAGGTTGGGAGGCAAGGAAACCTTAAAATATTCTCAGCAGATCAGCCCGAAGATACTTTACAAATGAATTTCAAATGGCTTTGCTGTTCAGGATATGAGCAAGGAAATGTATTCCGCCCAAGCAGTGGTAGGCTTTAAGGACCTACCATTTCTTATGCCGGGTGCATTATCTTTCAAAAATTGTGTTATAAACTATACCAACTTGTTAAAAATCTACTTAATTGAAAAAATTAGTTAAGAAAAGTAGTGGTTAGGCAAATTCATTAAAACCGTTTAACTTAAGGATTCATAAGTTAAACTAAGTTAGGTTATAACAGACGGCGAAAATTTAATAAACGTAACTTACCTGCTGAATACAGGCATGTAATTGCCCATGAACTTCCACCTTCCATAGGCAGCTAATGCAGCCACTCCAATTAGTATGGATGCCCGTAGTACCTTATCTCTCCACCAGGGGGGAATAATATTTCTTCCCAGCATCAAGTGTCGAATGCTTTGAACTCGACTGAGATTCTGTTTTGAAAAGGGAAAAAAATGAAATTATTTGATGAGGTATTGCGAAAGACGGATTTGATATTACTAATATAAACTTCTCTGACATTAAAGAATTTATGAGAAGAATAGTTAAAAAATTCACTGGACATAATCAAATACGATTAACTAATGATTATTCTCAGAATTTGTTCTAGAATTTTTTAGCTTCAAACATTGA
The DNA here is from genome assembly GCA_907164885.2 of Dolomedes plantarius. Lineage (NCBI taxonomy): Eukaryota > Metazoa > Arthropoda > Arachnida > Araneae > Dolomedidae > Dolomedes > Dolomedes plantarius. The sequence goes on along the minus strand of OU015496.1, from coordinate 204,494,459 downwards.
TAAAAATATAAATTACATCAGTATTAACAGTGTAACAAAAGTTTATTGAGATGACCAAGTAAAATTTATCCCAAGATTTTTTTAAAAATTTCTTTCAATCAAAAAGCAAGAATATAAATTATTTCTACCCCCTCCCTTCTAGGCGTTTAGAAGGAGTTCAAACTGTGATCATGGATTCACACTACTGCAAAGGGAAGAATTTAAAGTGGACGCTAGAACTTTCAAAGTACAGGCTAGTCATAAAAAAAACTTTGCCGATATATGGACCTCTAGCGGCTGTTTCGTTCATCAGATCGAGATGAGATTTCAGATATAGTTAATCAGAGGTATGAGTTCGGGATTCTGTAAACGGCAACCAAGTGACGCTCATGGTTACGGTTATAGGTACAGATGCTCGAAATTTTCGAATAGCAACGCCCACTTTTTCCCGTCTTAAAATGGCCAGCGCATTCGAAAACCCTAAAGAGCTTTGGAATGGTACGTGTATCACAAAAAATGGACGCGTTATACACGCTCAAAAAACAACTCTGTGAAAGGCCTGTGATGGCCCCCATGTGGAAAATATGTAATCCAAATAAAATTTTTCTTTTGTCTGATGTGTGTCGTCATCAGTGATTCGAGTCTTGCCTCTGTCAAATGCAAATTTCCTCCATGCGCTCCGATCGTGTTTTTGTTGGCCGTTCGCAGAGCTGTTTTTTGTGGGTGCATAACGCGTCCATTTTTTTGTGATACACGTACCGTTCCAACGCTCTTTTGGGTTTTCGCATGCGCTTAGCATTTTGCGACGGGAAAAACTGGCCGTTGCCTTTCCCAAATTTCGGGTTTCTGTACCTATAACCGTAACCGTGAGCGCCACTTTGTTGCCGTTCACAGAATCCCTATCTCATACCTCTGAATAACTATATATGAAATCTCATCTCTATCGGAGCAGCCGCTAGAGGTCCATATAACGGCAAAGTGTTTTTATGACCACCCTGTACTTTACAAGCACTCGTTGAATACTCATACACTTGAACCAAAGTTCCTGTTTGTTTCGCAGCCATGTAAATCATCGGGAGATTTTACAGAAATTTAAATCTTATTCTCGTAGTGCAGTCTACCTAAAAAAGACGCATGTAATACCCACAGAAACGAAAACTACTGAGCATAAACAGGAAAACCAACGTAAATAAAGCACAAATAACAGTAAGATGCAATTTTGCATTCGGCCGTTTCGAAGCTACAAAGGAGCTTCTTCATCTGTGCAAAGAACTTAGTGGAAGCTCAAAAAATCCGAAAACTAAGCGACTAGACACGTGCGCATGCACTTAAGTACCCGCACGTATCGAGCGTGGGGTGGTGTTGCAACTGCCCGCTGGTTTTTTTGAATGTCAGATAGCTCGCCTTGGACTGCGCCAAGCTACTCCAAATGTATCTCGCACCTGCGAAGGAAGGGCCACAGCTACTAGATTTGGCGTAGATCGCCCTTAGTGGCGATAAATCTTTCTACACATTATGCTTACATCTTACAGTTATAAACACATGAGTTGTGACTGACATACTACATGAATGTCTTTATAACAAGGACCACTACCAAGGAAAATGGGATACGCACATGGTGGAAGATTACTGACGGAGTTTAAAAAGGGACTGTTCCAAAATACATTCAAGAATCTCACGGAAAAGAAGTTTCCGAAGTGTTCAGTGACTAGTTGGTTTCATCAATGACTTTTTACTCTTTCTAGCTCTTTGTAATTAGATAAGTAGTACTGCAATATTCTCTATGATTTTTATGTTCCTTTAACATTTTAAAACATCTATAATAATAATAAAAAATATCGTGTTTAGTTTTTAAATTTGATCTATGGATTTAACTTAAAATAGTGTAACGTATATTTCACTAAAATTTTATATCTTAGAAATTTGAGCTCCTAGGCAAAAACTAACGCCATATTTAAATTCAGGGCATCAAATTCATATGAAATCAGCTCCAAATACCCCGGCACGAAAACCACTGTTGCCCTGTGAATCGTCTGCTACTGTTTTGTTTTCATTGGAATGTAAAAAAAAGATTTATTTTGAAAATGGCTTTTAAATTGATAGGTGGCTCGAAGGTTACGTAAGTGCGCTTTCCGAGGAGAAATATTCGTATCAACAAATTATAAAGCGGTGTAAAAATCGCGGTTATGGAATTTCAAAAAAAGTTATTTATAATTCAGTAAATTTGAAAGGAAAAAAGTCTAACTGGAGGTAAAAATGAAAACACGACCGCGAAACATCTTAAGACTGTTCGAACGCAGGTAAATATCAAGAAAGTGAAGTCTCTGATCCTAAAAGAAAATCCGCCGACTCAAAGATCTATTGTATCGAAACTAGCAATGTCTTCTGGCACTGTAAGTAAAATCATTCATAAAGATTTGAAGTTAAAAAGGGATGTTTAAACCTACAGTTCATCTGCTTTTGCCAAAGCATATTGCTGAAAGAAAACAAATTGTAGAAAATGATATGAAAAAACCTAGCTGCTGAAAAATGGATATTTGTGGTAACACTCGATGAGGCATGGATGTATTTAAGTGAGTGTAATAAAAAAGATCAATTTTCTATTGCTCAACTGAGGTGAATGACCGTACGAAATGGCTTCGCCAGCGTACAGAAAAGTTCTCAAAGGAGTTCATGATAGTAGCAGGATTTTGTTACAACGGCAAATTAAAAATAAAAAAAGTCTCAAGTAAAGTCAAATTTATTCGCTCTACTATCAGCGGAATATTTTAGAACCAATTTTTGAAGAAGAAATTCCAGCCTTATATGGAAAGGACATCGATAAATTTGAGCTTCATATGGACAAAGCCTCTAGTCACAAGTCTAAATCAACTGCCGCTTATTTAGCGAAGAAAGAATCAGAAACAGGAGTAAAGTATATCCTATTTAACGAAGTACCTGTAAAATCACCTGACGTTTCTCCAATGGTCTTTTGCGCTTTCGGTTTATTAAAACGAGCCTTAGGAAAACGGCATTCAAGAATACTGGACGGACTTTGGAAAACGGTCCAAGAGGAATGGAGTAAAATTGACATGGCTCAACTAGTAAAAAGTTTACTTTCATGGAAAATTTGAGCTAGAGCTATTATCAAGAACCATGGCTATCAGATAGAAGTAAATTGCCGCAAAAAAATTAGCATTTATACATAAAATGTAACTATCAAAATCGTTTCCATAAAGTGCGAACGACCTTCTGTATGTCTGTAAATTTAGAGTTCCTAACTGGCAAGAATCCCAATTTTCAACAAACGAAAATAGAATTTTTTTGTAAATCAGTGTCTGGGGAAATTTTTCTGGAAATAAACTATTTTCTTTCAAAGTTACATTGTGCAGAAAAAAATATCCAAATTTCCAGCATTAAAATAACAGATTAATGGAGTTGATTTAACCGCTTTACATTTCTAATACAGTCCTGATTTTCCTTAAAAAGATGATTTTGTAAATAAGCATAGAAGTCGAAAAGAAAAAAATTTCATTAAAAATGTAACTTTAAATTTTATTTATTAGTTTCAAATACATAGCCTGATTAACATTTTATACTGAAAAAGAAACTCTATAAGTTAATTTCGCAAAGCTAGCGACAAAAAAAATCCCAAATTAATGTAATTTAATTCTTTACAGAATTCACACTCATTTATCACCTGTGTCATAAACAAAGCTAGTAATCAACAAAACATGTTAAATACAATATATTCCTTGCTTGTGAATGAAATTTTGATTAAAATATCAGCTGCTAATATAATAAGTAAATATTCTAAAAATCTCTAATCGAGATTTAAAACACGCACTATGGTGTTGATTAAATTCATTGTTATTTCTTTCTGTGTCGAACGTCGCCAAGGAATTGCTATATTACTTGTTAAATTGGAAATTTTGTTATCAGAAACGGAAATATGTCAAAGGGATAATGATAGCACCTTAGGGCTAAAAATATAAACTAAAATAATGGCTGTATAAAAATATCGATAACGCTACTAAACACTTCCCCCAACATGCAACTCTTCTGTTAACAAATTCAAGTTTGCATCCCTCTAGATGATTCTTTTTACAAAGTATGCTCATATTTGTTTAGATTTTATTAAAATTGTCCAGAATAAAATATAACTTAATACTATAACATTTATATAAACTTTCGAAATAAGGGGAACATTTCAAACATAATAAAGATCGAAAAAATAGTCTAATCCCTCTGGAGCAAATTTTCATCTTTTTGGCATCAAAAGTGACAGTACCAAATTAATTCACACCGTATGCCGTTAGAATGAACAGGATTTTTTTCCTTTTCGCACAATCATTAGAAATAAATAGAAACAAAACATACGAAACCCGCATCTGGCATCTAAACATATTTTATCTTCCTAGTAACTAATGTGCAGGAAAATGAAACACATAGCTTGAATTCATTTTTTTCTTTTCTCCCAGATAGTTTGCGTATTAAAAACTAATGAATCACATTCCTTTTTGTGGGCAACAAAATATGATTTAAGGTACTCAACTAAAAAGGATTGTTTATTCCGGTGGGCAATTAATTACAAAAAAGAGAATTGACATCATCAACGTATGAATTCCAATGCGATTAGTAAAGCAACATTCTTCCCAAAGAGGAATATGAAAAAAATCCCCGGAGATTACACAAATATGTTACTGTGAAAAGCAATGGAGAGTAACTTGTAAGATATTTTGCCAGCAATTAATGGGGGAAAAGACATAATGTGAAATACTCTAGGACATTAATTATTTCATTGATGCCACAAAAATAAATAAATCTAGAAAAATGATAACTTCAGTTTTGTTCTTATGGATTGTGTCTTTTTAGTTACATTATTCAGTTAATTATTATATATCCTAAAGTTAATACTAATTTTTGACTTGAATACTTATTAAAGTTTAAATTTATATATAACTTCCTCAAAATCAAAAAAAAAACATCACTTAAAAAGTTTATCCCTTGATATTATGGTTACAAAAATTGATACAAACTTGCAGTTAGAATAAATGTACAAGAATATTAGAATAAATATAGCCTCCCCCTACGGATTGTTCCATGCATATTTTCGTTCACATGCGATGGTATTTTAATCTAAAAATTTTGTATTTACCTAATGAAATAAGAATATGATTATTTAGAGAATCATCACAAAAGGCATCACAAAAATCTCAACAGACGCTGCTTATTATCATAGTTTTAAAGTTATATACCAGATTTATTTCCACTATTAGTATTTATGCGGTTGAAAGTGCAAGAAAAATAAGGAAATACTTATATTTAACAAATAAATTTAAAAAAGGAAACGATAATAATGCCAGGCAACTTGAGATCGCATGCGAGCAATCTTTTTTTTTTTTTTTTTTTGCGCGCGTCTCAAAGGTTGTAGTTCAACCTATTTTCCTAGAATTTTAGTACAGACGAAATAAAACGATGGTAATGCCAGACAACCTGAGATTGCATACGAGCAATGTGTGGTTGTTTGGTTATTTGCGCTTCTAAAAGGTTGTAGATCAACCTATATTCCTTATTATTTCAGTACAAACGAAATGAAACGATGGTTATGCCAGACAACCTGAGATTGCATACGAGCAATGTGTGGTTGTTTGGTTATTTGCGCTTCTAAAAGGTTGTAGATCAACCTATATTCCTTATTATTTCAGTACAAACGAAATGAAACGATGGTAATGCCAGACAACCTGAGATTGAATACAAGAAATCTGGAATTGTTTGGTTGTTTGCGCTTCTAAAAGGTTGTATCTCAACCTGTATTCCTTATAATTTCAGTACAGACGAAATGTTATTTCATGTTAAAACTTATGAAAAGTATAATATAAATTACATTTACGTCTAAGAGGGGTGTATAAAACACTGACAGAATTTAAAACGTGTTTGTTAACTTTTAAACATGGGGTAGTGTTCTCTTGTATAAATCTAAATAGAACATTTTGAATGGGACACACGTTTAAAAAGTTTCAACATCTGAAAAACAACTGCAAATTAGAAACATTTCTCGTCTTGGGCATTTCGGATAAGTGATATTCAACCTGTGTTTTCACTTCGATTTAAGGCGACAATGGACCTTCAGATTGACAAAATATGTGCCCAAAACGATTTTTTTTCTTTCAGAAAATGATTCTGCAACTCATCAGCTTTAAATTAAAAAAAGTATGTTGATCCGATCATTATTAACTGAGTTATAAGTATTTTTTCAAACGTAAACAATAGAAATGTTACGTAAATTAAAACTTTAAATGCTATTTTCTCAAAACAAGTTTTCGTGTCGTTTCGGTAAGTTCAAAATGTTGCATGCGTCATAATTTTTCTTGAATTTTCGTAAAATTTCAAAAAATGGTTATTTATATATGTTAGAATAAAACTTACTAATAAATTCATTATACTATTTTAAAACACCTTACAATTTTTTCAATCAAAAAAAAATATTTTTGATAAAATTTTGCATAAAATGACCTATTTTTATCGATTTCTTTTCTAGTTTTTATAAATATAACTGTAAATCAAATATTGCTACTAACTTTCATTATAACTATATAAAGCTAGCTTAAGAAAGAAAATTAGATATCCAAGACAAAAATGGATGCGCATGGAGCATTTTTAAATAGAGTAAGTAACAAACTGATTTTGATTAATATCTTAATGAATTGCATTCTGATTTTTTTTTAAAATTTAGCATTTTCATCTGTAAACAACATTGTATAAGTATACAAAATTTCATAGCAATTGGTTGATAAATAAAGAAAAAGTTTTTCATGGTCCATTGTCGCCTTAAGAATGTAGCTATTGTTAGCAGTAAATAATGAGGAGGTAGCTTTCGTCTCACGGAGGTCTTCTGAGATTACACAGGCTTTTAGAAGCCCAAACGAGGCACTATGAGTTTGATAAGGGAATAACTTTTGAATAGTGATATTTCAAAAAAAGGTGTAAAACTATTAGGATAATCTGAATAACGTTGTAAAAGTTTAGAGATGGTCGTAAATCAAATTTGGAAGAGTGTGATGTCATTTACTTTCCTTTTCCTGAAACTGAATCCATTTTTATATAATTTTCAGTCGAGAAGCAAAAAATATTTTACGAGAACAATAATTTTCGGTACTTCGACGTCTGAAGGAAGCGTAAAAAGAATGACGCTGACGCACGAGATAATCAAATTAACACGCAGTGAAATGATAAAGCTCTGACATCCTTAAAAGCTCGATTAAGAATATCAGAGATTTAATAAGCCCTAGCCGCAATTTAAATTACTTTAACACGTAAATGCAGTTATAGAAGCAAATCCCAAACAAGTTTTAGAAAGAACATTAAGTAATTTAATTTATCTTCTTTGAAACCAATATAAATAGGTTAAAACTTTGTTCATCTCAAGTAAAATCAGTTGCATAAATTAATTTAGTAACAGAATGAGTTCAGAAAATTTCTCTTTGAACAAATAATTCCAATTTAAGTATTGTTTTTTTATCTGTCAAACCAAACGGCGCATTTCGAAAAATCTCTCCGATAAATGCAGCGTTTGGAGAGATTCATCGCATGCCTGGAAATTGAGTTAAGCGTGTCGCAAAGTTTTAAGATGATTAAAAGTGTAAATGATTTGTTTCTAGAAAATTCACTGAAATGTAAATAATAATTTGTTCAAATGTTCCTCAGCAATCTTTAACAGATTTTATATGTGGCAACATCAAATGAATTATTACAGTTGTTTTTTTAATTTAAGTTATGAGGGTGGGAGAATATATTTTAGCTACAAGGGACTTCATACCTATATAACTAATTTCTAGTAACATATTTTTATATTTGACTGTCAAAACAAGATGGGCTTATTATTAAATGCAGGCAAGAATATGGAGATTTCAAACACAAACAGTAAACACCTACTTGAAGTTATTTCATTATTTAAAACACATACTTTTTTTTGAACTCGTAACTTTTAAAATAATCTAATAAAATTGTTACAACACCTTATGTCACAGTTGGTTACTTACGGTGAGACAACGCATAATAATTAATAATGTATCATACATCACTATGCCAATAGAATGACATCCAACTTGTTTTTTATATTGATTAAAGTAGACGATACATAATTCATTAAAGTACAAAATATTTTGGTAAACAAATACATTGGGAACAAAAATCGAATGGTACTTTATACATAACGTTTGGTTTGATCAAAATTTTCCATAACTATAAGTATTGTAACTATAAGTATTTGATCAAATCTGTAAGTATTTGTTGTAGTATTTCACTGAACAAGAGGTAAAAGTTTTTTTCCACATTACATATTTAAAAGTCTATCGGCTTAAGCTGTGAGTTTAAATCAATTAAATGACAGTTTTTCCATATCGGTGGGACAAAGGCATAGTAGTGTAACTGGAATTTTGGCGAAATCGAGCTAAGATGTGTTTTGTGGTCGCAACACATTTTATTCTTCAGCTTATGGCAAAGAGGGGCAAGTCTTACTAGTTTATCTGCAAGGCTGATAGGCGGAATCTACTATAATATAATGTTTAAAATGTTTATGATATATATGTTGAAAAAAATTTTTTTCATCGTACGTTTTAGGTTTAACTGCTTAGAACTTAATAAAGAATTCAAAATACACTTTCCTTAATACAATTTAGCTGAAAAGAAACAATTTAGAATCTATGTAGAATCCACAATTTAAGGTTTCACTAAAGTTGAAATAACTCAAATGTCATTTTTTTTACTTACACCCCTTTGCACTTTACCCAACCCTATTCGAAAAAGTATAAAAGGTTTTAAATCTACTATTAATTTAAAAAATATCATTGTATGCTTTAAACCACCTCAGTCAAAATGACCTATAAGATATAGCAAAATCACAAGAAATTACCTTTGGTGACGCAAATTCATAAATACAACACACTGCTAACACAGTAAGAGCTTGTTCTTTACACAATAGACCTAAGACAGCAAGGGCAGACGTGACTCCACAATCATGCCAAACTGCAATGAAAAAGAGAAATTTTGGATAATATATATATATACACATATAGGTGGTTATCAAAATAATGGAAACACTAAGAAACATCAGAAAACCTTTATTAATACCGCGCAGGATCACCTTTGTCATGTAATACTACCTGATTAACCTTGGAATTAGATTAAACAAGTCATGAATAGTGCTTAAGAATATATTATACCATTCTTAAGAGGAAAATCATGAAAGCTGCTGTAGAGATGCTGTGGTGGATATCGATAGCTAGCTCTATCCGCTTATACAGATCACAGTGGTTGGATGATATACAGTCGGGGGGGATTGTACAGGGCAAGATAAGATATTTGACTTCTTTTTCATGCTCTTCAAACCAATACTTGATAGATTTATCTGTAAGTATAGGGGGATTATCAACCTGATGAACGCCATCTCCTGCAAGAAACAATCTTTGCACCATAGGATGGACTAGTGAGCTAAAATTTCGACATAGTCCTTACCATTCAATCTTCCTTTTAGGGTTACAATAGGGCCTGAAGAAAACCATGAGATGCCGTCCCAAACCCTGATAGATCTACCTCCATGATTGACAGTTGAGATGAGACAGCTCGAATCTTACGCTTGTGTAGGTGTTCTCCAGACATACCCACGTCCTGTATCGAGGAACAATGTGAACAATGATTCGTCTGACCGAATGTCGTTTTTCGACATATTACTCGACCAGGATTTGCGCTTGTGGCAACATTGTGGACGATGTTTTGTATTGGCCTCAATTACGAGTGGTTTGGGAATAGCTACTTTTCCGTAAATGCTTTGTTTGTGAAGTTCCCTTCTACCTCTAATGGTTGATGCCGGAACATGCAGATGCAGATTGAGCTCTTCGGTCATTTTACTTGCGGTTATTTTCTTTCTTCCTGTCACAATCCGCTTCAATATCTCGTCCGTCTCTTTCACTGAGCTCTCCCTTTCGTCCACTATTCTGTTGGGCGAAGGATGTTTTTCCGTGCACTCTGTATGCTATCATGACTTTCGATACCATAGCTCAAAAAAACCCATTAGCCTGGGGCTGTAGTAACAGATACTCCAATTTAAACGCGCTCCAACAATTTTCCTTTTTCGCAAGATCTGCAAGGTTTGACATTTTACGCTGTTCCCCCCAAAAGCACGATGCCCTTAGCTTCATTACTGCGACCTGACAGTAGAATAATACATACACTATATTATATAAAAAATACGGGTGGGCAGACTTGTTTTTTAAGGAATACGAAGCACATTCATAAACACCACTAATATTGATAGGTGTTTCCATTATTTTGATAACCACCTGTATATATACAGTATGCCCACTAGTATGCCACAGTATGCCACAGTATGTCCCTTCCCACCCTCTAAATTTCGGAACGGCTGCTGCTATATTCATAAAAGTGGTGTCTAGGTACAGTAAAGTAGCCATGCGCTACTGAATAAAACCACCCACCGCTCCACCTGGTGGAAAACTGCGGAGTTAGCAATCCTATCTCAAAAACGGAACGAGATAGGGGAAAAAGTGATTTACAAAGTTGTAGAAAATCATCGATTTAGTACAAATAGATACCTTAGGGACATTAACGCAAAAAATAGAACAGTTAAAACTCTCATTTGTTTTTTCATGATTTCCTACATTGTGACGTGACAAAACGATCTGAGAAAGAAAAAAACAACTAGTTTTAACAATATACCGTTATTTGACATGTTCAAACTTCTCACCGTCATGCGGTGTCGTGTTTTGCCTGAAAGATAATCATTTCTCCTTCCGTTCAAGTTTCGTGACGTCACAGTGTAGGAAATCACGAAAAAACAAATGCGCTTTTTAACCATTCTATTCTTCGCATTAATGTCCACAAGGTGTCTTTTCTTACTAAATCGATGATGCTCTACAACTTTGTGAATCACTTTTTTCCTCTATCGCATTCCGTTTTCTAGATAGGAATGCTAACTCCGCTGTTTTCCACCAGGTGGCGCGGTAGGTGGATTTATTCAGTAGCGCATGGCTACTTTACTATACCTAGACACCACTTTTATGAATATAGCAGCAGCCGTTCCGAAGTTAAGAGGGTGGGAAGAGACTTTAGTGGGCATACTGTATGTTATTGAATGATATCTATATTTTTTACGAAAAGATGAACTGAAGTACGTTAATATCAGAAAATTCATAATCTAAAAAACTTTTTCTTAAATATACATGAAACATACATAAATATATCTCTGCACCATCACCCCCCCCCCTAAAGAGACTGAAATAAATAACTTTTCTAGAGCTCTTGTTATACATTATGTTTTGTTGCCTGATCAAGTCTGGGATAACTTTAGAATATAATAATTCATAAATATCTTTAGGTATATTATTAGTATTTGCTTATTATTCGTAAAGAAAATCAAAACATGTGTTTAATGTCGAAGAAATGTCTAAAATAGACGACATGCAGCTTTAATTTCTATTATATAATTTAACCACAGTTTTGACCAAGTTTCAGCCATATCCTACGTATTTAACGCACAAAATCAGTGAAATCGTCCTGCGGCAAAAAATTTCGTATGTTTTCCTATTAGAGATCAAAGTAACTTACCGACAAAGTGGTTCAATAAGAAAATAAAACTAGCTGAATTAACAATAATCATCGTGAAATTATTCATTTCTTTTCGGCTGTGGGAATGTACATTGTTGAATAGTCCACAGCAAAAAGTGAAATCGATTCACGATTGCCATTTGTGTACTATAGGTGCTCTAGAGAAATTTTAGCATTTAACTGTGTAGCAGCTAAAATCAATCTTATTTTCTCTTGAGCTAGTATTTCGAACCTTAAATTAACGAATTTATTTCAGTTAATAATGTTAAATTTTGACAGGAACATACATTAAAAGAGTGAGAGAGATGTAAATACAGATTACCGTCCTTTATACTCTGTTGGCAATTGTAGAGTAAAACATATAATGGTGAAAAACACATAAATTAAAATTAAATTTGGCCCAAACATATTTTTTTTCTAATGGCTGGGAGAACTGAGCCTAGGCCCTTATCCGAGGGGAGCCGGAAGCGCGAGACCACTTCGCCGCATGCGTTGCCCTGGGTGCACCACACTGGGTGGGTCCACACTGAACCCGTGTGTAGGTCCTCGAATTTTGAACCGAGTCAAGGGGCGGGACCAGACCACCTGACCCAGCACACCCAGAGTTACATTTGAAAACTTAGAGGACATTGCAGCCACGCCTTATTTTACGTGCCCCGGCCACCATTAGTGAACATGGTGGTGGATTTTGTCAGCGACCGGCCTCGAACCCGCAATCCTCAGATCACTGGCTCGAAGCCTTTGCCAACCGGGCCACCGTGCCATTAGGCCCCAATATATAATATCAAGAACATACTCTGTAAAACTGTACAGAAATGCTTCATATTATTGATAAAATGTATTATACTTGCTATGTCCCTTTTAAACCAGTACAATAAATTTTTACATTATGCAAATTAAACTACGACACAAAAATATTTGATGTCTTCTCTTGCATAATATTTAAATTATAAAAATTTTCTCTTTGCAAATCCTAAATAAACAGATTGTTGGCTCGATTTATTTAGATCGTTTGAAGCGAGTCGTGAAAATTTCAATATTTTTCAGGGGATAATTTAAAATTCCCTAACAAATTATATTCAGTTGAATTTGAATTTGCTGAACCAAGCAAAATTGCAAGTTCATCCCTGAGGCGATGCATGCTAAAGATCTAGAATGTTTGATTCACTCTATTGATGTCTGACACTGTTTTCTCCTCTATCGTATCGTATACGATTCTGAACGATGAAGCTGGAAGCTGCAAAGAGCTCAGTTCATATCCTTCAGTGACAACTGAAGTAAATACTACTTATATTTCTAATAATAACCCCTGCGTGCATCAAAGAATGGCTAATTCACGAGAAAACTAATTTTCGCCAGTTTTCTCCTGCTAGGAAATATACGTAAAAAAGAAACTTATTCTCAGCTCAGAAATGTATCACCTTTGGCACGATATTTCCCTCTAGGATCTTGGCCGTCAAAAGTATGGCCCCTGATTGCCTCTTGGTAGCAATTATTTTCCAGTTCTTTTTCCGAACAACCTACTTTGCAGGATATCACTAAAAATTGCTTTTGGTATTCCACCAGCTTATACCTAAAGTTACTTAGTGTTAAATTTAGCTGAAGCATGGAATTTAGACATTCATATGTAGCTGAAAAAAATGTATAACTGAGAGACGTTTTGACGTTGTTCTACTGTCTATGACAACGTTGCACAACCTTTTAGTAACCTTGTGCCCATTGGAAAAATTTTCACTGGTTGTACCCCAGGATACAATCAGTGAAAAAAATCGCCATAGAAATGGATATTATATAAATAAGAATGTTTTTAAATAATTTTAAACAACAAAATTTTTAAAAATTGAATAAATGAAATTGAAATAAGCGAATCAATTCGTTTATCGCACAATAAAGAGCCAAGTGATGGCCGAATAGCTAGGGCGCTGGCATTCGGTTCAGATCCTGTAGGTTCGAGTTCCGCTGGATGTTTTTAGCCGTTCAGGATCGGCTTTAAACTGTAGACCCCGGTCTAATTAGCTCTCGTGTAGCAAAAAAAAATTGACCGTAGCACTCCAAACCAAAACCAAAAAAAATCCAAAACCGAGGAAGTGGCGTAGAATCTATTCAAAACTATCCGCAGATGTTCAAAATATATTTTTCTTCGATTATAGAACATTCTTCTTGGCTGGAGTTTTCAGATAATTCCAAATAATTAAGTCGGAATATTTTTATAACTTTTTTTATTACAAAAGCTGGTTTTTACACCATTATTAAAAGTTGTCCGCGTACCTCTGATCAGTTCAGCAGGTACTCCAAGAGGTACGCGTACCACAGGTTTAGAACCGCTGCTCTATATGACAATTAGACAAAACGATTTTTTTTTAGAGTATAATAAAGATTAATGTTCTAGTTGAAAAAATAACAATTATATTACCGTTCGTCTTCTGTTGATATCTATGATGTATGTAGTATAGTAAGGCACCGAGGAAGGCTGTAGCTGACAAAAGCTCAGCTCGGCCAACAACGCCACACACCTGGAACGAATACGAAAGTTAGAAACAAGAGCACTGAAAGGAAAAAAAATATTCAAAGTAACATTTATATAATATTTATATTACTTAACTTTACAGTTCAGTAGGACACTGTTTTACTAACCCTTCAAGATACCTACGTTTTGAACTCTTTTCAAAACTATAACTGCAAGTCTTACATCAATAAAGATCAATGAATGATTGCCGTTTTGATATACGACTATCAACAAACCAATATGGATGCGGAGACTTGTAAAATGATTAAAAAATTATGATACACTCTAAAACAAAAAAAAAAGTCGTCGCACCATGCAGTGAAATTTCGAATGCAAAGATGTTTCGACAGAACATTCAAATGATTAAAATTTGGTGTCCAAGACGATGGCGGGAAAAGTAAGTCAACAACGGCATATTGAAGCGTCAGGACGGCAACGGTCGTCCTAGGGCCACAATAGAACGGGAAGACAGCAGCTGTCGGAGCAGCTGTCACAGCACCGGATTCGTCGTTATCCAACGAATCTGAGTCGTACCATCCGACGTCTGACCCGCGCACAAGTGTTCAACGTGACCAGTGACAGAGGACTAAGGGAGCGGAATCTACGCTCGTGCGACCGTTACGCCGCTTCAAGTCCGGCTACAGTGGTACTTAACTCGATCAACTTGGAACTACGCTGACTAGGGACTATAGTCTTTAGTGATGAGTAACGTTTCCAACTGTGTCCTCGCGACCACCTTGCTTTTCAACAAAATAATGCTCGATGATTTGTCTTCAAGCTTGCAGAACACTTCCTTGGCCACTTAGGTCGCCTGATCTCTCCCCCATACAGCACATTTGGGACGTGATGGGAAGGCGATTGCAACTATCCCGGAATGTTGCTGATTTATCCCGACAGTTGGAGACAATTTGGCAAGAAATCCCGAAGGACGCCACCCGGGAACATTATCAGTCTATGCGTCCCCAGGCGACAGCTTGTATCCAGGCCAGATGTGGAGCAACGCTTTATTGACTGTCTCACTTTGTAACGATAACTCTAAATTTTAAATCCCTCAATTGTTCTGAAATTTAAATCGTACTTTTTTCTGTGTGTGTTCTTCCCATCCATCAATTTTTGTAGCAATTGGACAAATCCTTCTTGGTGCGTCGATTTTTTTATTACAGAGTGTTTTAATATTAAATCCATTCCAGAAAAAAACTACTGACATTTAAGAACAGAAAATTAAATATTCTCAGTGATTTTAAGATTCATCACATCGGGTTAGGGCATTTAATGACGAGTTTTTTTTTTACTTTTCTACCTAGAAGGAATGATATGAAAAACTTCTAACAGCGTCTGACAAACCCTAATGAGAGAGGTTACTTATATATATATATATATATTTATATATATATATATATATATATATATATATATATATATATATATATATACAGAGGCTGTTCACACATTTTTTAGACGATGTATATTGTATTCACAAAACTAAATTACATAAAATTCTTGTGTTTTAAATGTTCTATTTGACATCCCTTATTCTGACACCGCAATTTCCAGGATAATAATGCCTTTTGAAGTGTCAGAAGAGGTATTCTATCCCATTCCTCCTGAACAGCTTTCCAGAGTCCTGTTTGGGTTTTGGGACGACGTTTGGATAATGCAGATTTTAAAAGTCCGAAAGCACAAAAATCCATAGGTGATACATCGGGAGATTTAGTAGGGATATCAGTGAAGGGTATGGCCTTGATACCAATTTTTGTTCCATTTCTTTTAGGAAATTTACAGTGGATTTTGATGTGTGACAGCTAGCTTTGTCCTGATGGACTCTCACAGATTGATAGCACTGTGGGTAAAGCGATGGTATTTCATTCAGAAAAATTTGCGATAAAATATGTTCCTGATAGTATTTGGAGTTAATCTTGACATTTTTTCCACTCTCTTTATTTTTAACTTGCCATTATAAGAAAAACCAGCAACAATCATGAATCCCATAGAAAAACTTTCATTCGATTTTTTGAACCATGTACTTAAATTTTTTTCTCCCCTTTTATGATAATAAATGGTTCTTTTTTTGTTGCAATCATTTAAATACACCCATGATTCATCTATTGTGACAATTGTTTTTCATTTTTCTTTGGATACGTGTTTCTCATATAGAATTCTGCAGCGTGTCCTGCATTCAGCGATATGATTTGGAAGAATACGATGCACATTGCGTTTTTTCGCTTTCTTAAGATTTTAATCAACGTTTATCATTTTGTTGTAGTGGACACCGAGCATTTTAATGATTTTGCAACTGTCCTTTGACTAGGGGGATTTTCTTTTAACATTAAACAACGTACCTTTGCTATAGTCGAAGATGTCCGTTTTTTCCTTGGATACTTGTTTGGAATTTTTATCCCACTTGAGGCTCCAATTTGACGTTTTTTTTTCCTTTCTGGTTGACGATATTACCTATCGACGCTTTAGATATCACAAAACCATGACTCACACATCGTTTTTCGATAACGGAGTATGCATATTTCTCTTCGGAAAGAGCATAAATGTAGCCTTCGAACCACTGCTTTGTTAAAAACTCAAAACAAAACTTTCAAGCCGCAGATGATAATTTTGACTTTTAAAAACATAGTACAATTGCAATTATTTCTTTTGCAGCAAACGATTTTTTATTACCGCTTACCAAAATCGTCTAAAAAATGTGCGAAAAGCCTCTGTATATATGTATATATATATATATATATATATATATATATATATATATGGATTTTCCAGCATATGAAGCAGCCACGGACGTAGCTATCGCAACCATTATGAGCTCCTAAGCGAACCGTGACCAATAAGCACGCTGGAAATGACAAAATACTAAAATCAAACGGTAAATTCCAGTCAATGTGAAAATTTGGGTCAATCGCGGATGTCTCTGTTGTGGCCTAGATTGATTGTAAATGTTCTCCCATTTCAAAATTCTTTGACTTCAACAAGATATTGAGACATATGCTTAATTCTTTCAGAAATAGTTTCTATGTACTTTACCTATCACCATCTAATATCCGAATGAAATGGACAATATTTCAAATAATTTATTTTATTTTATTTCTAATGCGGAGGCACTCGTCATGAGGCATTCGCACAATGCACCTCCAAATCTTGCTGGCTATTTCATTATGGGAGCATTATTTAGGTGAGCCAACATTGCTCCATATAATGGGATATCATCGGAACGTCCGATCTTTACTTGAATTCAATCGCACTGTGTGGAAGTCCAAGACGATAATCATTATACCACATGGGCGGCTATTTTTTTATTTAAAATTCCAAATAAAATTTTTAAAAAAATTAAAAAATTTAATGAAAAAAGAGTTTTTAAAATGCCTCATTTTTTAATTCGAAGATTTTTGTGTGCTCAATTTTGCCAAATTTTCCTTATGAACTATCCGAAATTACTTTGTCGAATCCTGAATCATTAGATTTATTTCTGTTTAATTCATTCTAATTTGTAAAGTTTTAGCCACATAAATCCCTCCTTTATTAGAACTTTTTCCACTTGGCTTTTGTTGCTGTTTTCTGTTACCACTTCTTTAATTTCGTAGTAGGTTTTTTTCTGCGAAGATCTTGTAAAGGCTCGTTAGTTTCATTTCTTGTTTCTTTGGTTCTTTCATGCTTCCTTTTCCAAAATATATGTTTTACGTTTGGCAACAAGTGTCTAGACATCTAAGATGAGTACATGGCGTTCTATGTTATTTGCAGCTATAGTGGTTGTGTCGTTTTTAGTCTATCTTAATTAAAGCCTTTGGGTTTTTTTTAGTTATTTTGTACTTGAATCAGCACGAAGTTGGTCTGTGATTTATTTCACTCCATTTATTATGTACGTAAACAACTTGAAATCAGTATTTTCAGCTCCATTAAAAAAATGAAATATACTTCCTTGAGATTACTATTTGAGGATTGTAGTAATTTTTGCAATATACGGTGTTAATAGTTCTCAAACACATGCATATAAAATATGAGAGTTTAATGATAGGACGTAAATGACATGTAATGTTTCTAGGAATGAAAATCGAATTAGTTGGTTTTATGCTGTCGATAAATTAAACAAACAAATTAGATGCATGATTATGTGACTTGTCAAAATTATATAGACTGTTGTAAAAGAAATTTTTTTATGAAAATTTAAGCTATATTACATATTAACGTTTAGGTAGAAGCATTAATCTTCTCGGCATAATATGGAACAATACTAAAAATCTTGGGATTATAGTCTTTTTTCCCCCTGTCTGCATATATATATATATATATATATATATATATATATATATATATATATATATATAATTACATATATACATACATATATACACTGCTGGCCACTGTAAATGCAACACCCTGAAGAAAACATGCAAATAACACGAAATTTACAACATGCATTAGCGGAGGTGAGATATGCAAATGATTAGAATTTCAGCGCAGACGCACATCACGTACGCCTGTGGCGCCACTTCAAAGCGCTATTTAAGGCTTCGAGATTTCGACGATTTCAAGTTCGGCAATTGTGTTTTTCTTGTGGTTTTTCAAAAAAACGATCAATTATGCCTCGTCGAAAACAGTGATCATCTTTTGATCAAGTATCCGAGTTCGACAGAGGAAGGATAGTGGCCTACCGAGATTGTGGATTATCTTTCAGGGAAATCGGTAGTCGTGTTGGACGAAACCAAACAACTGTAATGCGGTTATGTGATCGTTGGATGCAGGAGGGTACGACGGACCGGAGTGTTCGATCGCATCCACCTCAGCGCACCACTTCACGTGATGATAGGCAAATTGTGCGCATGGCAGTGACGGATCGCTCAGTCGCATCACGAACCATAGCACAGCACATGCAGTCTGTAACGCATCATCCAGTGTCTGCGCGTACCATTCGACGCCGTTTACAGCAGAGTGGTCTGTCCGCAAGACGTCCATTGCTTTGTCTACCCTTGACGCAGAACCACAGACGTCTCCCCCGCCAATGGTGCGATGACAGAAGGATGTTGACGGCAGAATGGAATGAAATTGTCTTTACTGACGAGTCACGCTTCTGTCTGCAACACCACGATGGTCACATTCGAGTCTGGAGACACCATGAAGAGAGGATGCTGAACAGCTGCGTTATGCACCGCCACACTGGTCCTGCACCGGGTATTATGGTATGGGACGGTATTGGATATCACTCTCGCACACCTCTAGTACGCATTGCCGGTACTTTAAACAGCCAGCGCTACATCTCCGAGGTGTTGGAGCCAGTTGTCCTTCCTTACCTTCAGGGCTTGCCCACAGCCATATTTCAACAGGATAATGCGCGACCACACGTGGCACGCATTGTCCAACGGTTCTTCGTCAATCGCCAGATTGAATTCTTCCCTGGCCACCTCGCTCTCCGGATCTTTCGCCGATAGAAAACATGTGGTCCATGGTTGCTCTACGATTGACCCAGATTCCATACCCAGCTGCCACAGCAGATCAACTTTGGGAACGCGTGGAAGCTGCTTGGTCTGCTGTACCCTAAGAACTCATCCAAAGTCTCTTTGAATCAATGCCGAGGCGTGTGGCAGCGGTGATCTCCAACAATGGCGGCTACTCTGGCTACTGATTTTGGCAGGAACCACACTTCACAGAAGTTTATAAATTTAATTATTTGATACTTGGCCAACATGTTATCTAAAAAATAAATTTTTTTGTGATATCTCTTGTCTTACTTGGTGTTGCAATTTGGGTGGCCAGCAGTGTATATATACATGCATATAGACATGCTCAAGACATGCTGAATGTTGCGAGTAATTTACAAGCGTGTGAAATTGTAAAATGTTAGTTTTTAGTTTTTGTCATTTGAGACTTTTATATTGTCGTAGCTACCTACGGCCTCTGTATGAACAGGATGGACAGCAAACAGGGCACTGGACACGATGCTCGAAGCTCCGGACAAAAAATGGAGGCACAGCCTGCAAAGAAGCAAATAAAAAGAGTTAAATTTACACACTTAATGACCACTGAGTGACGTCTAACGTGTTTTCACCTTTTCTCTGAAAAATGTTTCTTCTCCGCCGCAGCCGAAGATATGAGAATTTAAAAAGTAGCGATAAAATAACGAACGTAACAAAACTAACTGGATAGCCGCTGAAAAAATGTCCGGACTCCATAACAGGTCCCGATTTAGTAAATTCTTGACTGTAGGCACAACTCAGGATGGGGGCCCCCTAACACTGATGTGGGCGTAACATTTTCAAAATTGACACACAAAAAAAATAACAACGAAGGTACCATTTTACCAAGAACTGACTATTTGAAGTGTAGAAGTCTAGAACATTATCAAATAACAAAAAGCAATACAACATACTAACTTCATCATTAAAACACCAATACAATGCGACCAGAAAAACTTATTAATCCCTTATACACACTGTAACATACTCATGATGAACTATACATATAAATTTACATAAATGATGAACCAATCAATCAAATTTGAAAGGATATATAAAAAATTGCTATTAAAAAGGGTAAAATAATAAAAAAATGTATTGAATTGGGTATTTTCTTTTTTCTTCTTTTAAAATAAAAATTTGGGGGCCCCTAGGCCCGGGCCTACCAGGCCTAATGGAAAATCAGGGCCTGCTCCACCAGCTGTTTTAAACACGTAAAAGATAATTTTTATGTTATCTGCAGAACATTCATTTTACATATGTTAACACAACATGCAATAGAAATTCTTGCTTTTAAATTCAAATATTTGTTTACCTGTCACCCTGTGAATAATGAAATGATATGTTATGAAAATATTATTAATATAAAATAATCTATGAACTCTCAGTTAAAAGTATCTATTCCTATCTCTCGTACCATGCGATTTGAAAAGCAGTATCTCTTCGAAATTTTCAAGGAAAACTAAAAAACACCAGAAAAATTTCCACCTTTTCAGCATCTCTTTTCCTGATGTCATGCCAACAGGGAAATAACATGCTCACAAAGACTCTTGCGACGTAAATATATCTAAACTTGCTGACAATTAAGAACGCTTCGTCACTGCAATCGCCCTACGTGTTCGGAAAAGTAACGATTTTCTCTTACATATTTGACGGAGACGGGATAACAGGAATTACGAAAAAAACTGTTGCATTTAATAGTATCATTCTCATATAAAAATGATACAGTCAACCCATTAAAACTGATAATGGTACTTGAAATGTCGGTTTAAAAACTCGTATCTTTCGTCGAAAATGTTCAGAAAAGTGGCAGTCTTGTAATATTTCATGGAAACTCACTAACTCAAGGTATGAAAGAAGTTTTATTTTAATTTTGTTCCTGTAACACCATATAAACAACAAAACAATATGCTAAGATAAACACTTAACATAGAATAGTATTCACCTAACTGGCAGCTACATACGCATGGTCATAGAAATCTTCCAACGTGTTTATAAAATTTACTGTCGCCGTGTATTGTATTATATGATAACATGAAACGAAAAATGACTCTTAATTTTTTAAGTGAAACATTTTTTATATAAATTTATTTTAAAAAATAATAAACCCTTAATAACTTGACCCCGAATATATATAAATATATATATATATATATATATATATATATATATAAATAAATATATATATATATATATATATATATATATATATATATATATATATATATATATATATATATATATATATATATATATTGATTGCGTACACTATACAACGTTCGTAATACAATCAACAGTTTAAGAAAAAAAACTCACCTGTAGAATAGGAGACAGACGCACACATGCAAGAAGACATTTAGTAGGTGATAACCAAAGGGCGAGAGACCGTGGACGGTGTAGTTGAGACGAAAACTGAGGACAGTCAGTGGACGGTATGATTTGTGACTTTGCTCCTAAAGAAAAAAATTAATGAAAGGAGAATAGGTAAAGTATTCTTGTAATACGAAAATCAAAGTTCAAAAATCCTTTTGAAATTTCATATGATGTAACATTTTCTGAAGAATGACATTCAGATACAGGACTTAGTTGATCAGAAGAACCTCAGTTAGTAAGTCATGTCGTAATCGGTTTCTAATAGGTATTACACACTTATAATATGGAAAAAATGGGAAATTTTGTCAAATTTCTAGTTGTACAAAATTTTCTGAGGTATGTCATGCAGCCCTAGGAGTTATTACTAACTCAGGTCCTTGTCGGTCTTCCATTGGCAAACTCAATTGTTGCCTCTTAGTAACCTTTTGATTATAGCTAAACTATTGAGCTACAATCCATTAACTAACGAAATGTCACTCGAATGACAGTAATTTTGACAAGAAAATCCGTATCTATAACTGTAATCATCACTTATGCTGGATGCATACTTTTCTGGTGTGAAACAGTTGCCGTGTGGTGTCTTTTAACTTCCGGTTAAAATAAATTAATTCTGTTGATGACTTGTGGCGTCTATATGCAATAATGTTTGCTAGTATTGTTTTTTAAAAAGTTGCAAAATGTGATATTTAATATACGTTGCTACTACATTGTACACTAGCTGCAACCGTGCTCCTTGCCGATAGATGGCGCAGTTTTACGTTTTCTTGATATCTCTTTCTGGCGTGTGTTTTATTTAGTACGGTCAATCATCGTGGTCTGTCTTTTCATAAACCTTTGATGATGTATGTTTGGGGGCGTGAAATTTGCGGTTCTCACTGTAATCAAAGCTAATGATGTTACACTACTGAAATAAAGTAAAGTAATGAACTGTCAGTCAGTGAGAATGTCAATTTATTATCAGTAGTGTACGATTACGAAGAAACCGAATCGATTATATTAAACATAAATTATTGAACATAAATTAACGTTGAATATTTGAAGGAAAACATATCGTGTTTTATGATAAATATCAAAAATGTTACATCCATATGAAAAACATCACAGAAACTTTAAACCCTCGTTAAATTAATTCCATCACTTCAAGCATCCTCCAAAAAAAATATTTGATGCAAATTTCTTCCATAATTGTAAAAATAAGTTTAACTTGAAATTGTTATTATCCAATTTTAATGTCATTCGTTTAATTCTAAATAAAAATAACTTCTTTATCACTGGAATAACAAAACTTCCGACACTATAAAGGAATCGCTAATAATTTAAAAGAAAAATAAAGAGTTGAATTAAAATAATCATTAAAATAAATTAAAAACATGTAAGACAGTAAAAATAAGTCACGTCGTTTCATGGGATTAATTGGGTAATTCTTTAAATTAATTGTTTGAAATATTGCATTATTAAATTAAATATTCGAAAAATGATTCCTTGAATTAAGAATTTGGAATATAATGTGGAAAAATAAGAATATGAAAGATCGAAGAACAAAAGTAACGTATCTTTCTAAACAATTTGAAATTAATTTTTAAATTGAAGGAACTTATAAAAATGAACTTACAAAAAACGTTTATACTTTTACATATTTTTACGTTTCCTGTACTTCTCATTAAATTAATATTTTTGAGCTATGATGATAACAAATTAGTTTTTTTTACTCGTCAGGAAGGACCTATAAAGCTTACGTTACGCAGCCCTAAATATGCAATGAAATTATGAACTTATACGATATCGGGTGAAATACCATGATTTCGGGTAGATTAGCCAACACTTAACGGGTTTCAAAACACCTTCATGTAAAGCAGCATATACTTTAGTGTGGTGTTTAAAGCTACTAAGTACTAAGAAAAAAAACGTATTTCCATTTTCTCTTCTTGCATATTCTTGTGTCGGGAGGAGTCCAGTTGACAGTTCCAGAATTCCACCCCCCTTATGATTGACATTTTGGGGGATTGTAATGGCTCTCTCTC
>OU015496.1:204453026-204465526 GCA_907164885.2 Dolomedes plantarius | reverse complement strand
ATTTTGAGGGATTGCAATGGCTCTCTCTCTATAGGGGGGTTAAGTGCTGCCCCCAAATTTTTTATTTAAAATATATTTTTGCCAACTACTTACAGGTACATAAATGCTGATAATCAAATACAATTGGTATTGTCTGTTAGCCCGAACTTTTCTGGAAAGCGCTACAGGATTCATTTAATAAATTTCGTCCACCGAAGGAATTTAGGAGCGTTTAAAACACACTATACCATATTTTTCCCCGAATAATTTAAATTTTAAAATATTAATTGCATTTTTTTAAAACGAAAAATGTTCACAAATGTAAAATTTCTTTCTCTATGACGGAGTACAATTTTTTTTTAAATCTTTGAATCCAAGTCGGCAATCCGTGGACACATTTTCTCCATAGGTTAACATTGAGGTGAGCGAATCCAATGGGGTAAGTACATAGCAGCCTTAAGAGTGATTAGACTTATAAATATTTTTACATACCAGGATTTTCCCTAGAATTGCATTCTTTTTTCGAAGATATTGACCTCCAACTAACAAGCATGAAATACCAAATTTGTCGTTCCTCAAATGCCCACAATACATGGGTAATTAATGATGAAGGTAAAAAAAAAAGAAGAGGTTCCTACTTCAAAGTTTATTTATCTTCGCTAAGCGGTACTTACCTTTTTGAGAGGAGTACCCCAAAAGTCATTCTGGAATATATTGTAGATAGGCGTGTGAGGTCTTAAATCTCTGTTATCTCGGATCGCAGCGATGTCGTCAAAAACTAGGTCACACCACAGGGAATTGCTGTAACACAAGGCCACGAGCGCCGCTAAAACCAGGGGAAACGTTTTCTCTAATTCCATGGCTCCTGGAAAAGAAATTAGTGTCACTTTAGAAATGCGCATAAAATTGCGTAGCAGCTTATTCATATAAGTACACAGAAGCACTCTCAATGTCATAAACTTCCAGTTAGCAAAAGTTCCCTTAGAATCTTGTCTTTGAATGACATTTACATGCATATTAATGTACATGTTACGAAATTTTTTACACATGACTGAGGTTTTTAACTGTGGGGACTTATAGTTACATCCCCGATAGGAACATTCCAGACCAGGTGAGTTTTTCTATTATTTAGAAGCATTCCGGTGTTACTGTTTCCAGGAAGTGTTCAGGGCCCGATTTAGAAAATTCTTGACTATAGGCACAACTCGGGATGGGGGTCCCCTAACACTGATGTGTAACACTGATGTGTCCCATAACACTGAAAATTTCCAAAATTGACACCAAAAAAAAAAGATAATAATCATGAATCATTGTGAAAGAACCATTTTACCAAGAATTGGCTATTTGAAGCGTAGAAGCCTAGAACATTCTCAAATAACAAAACGCAATACGACATCTTAACTTCATCATTAAAACACTAATACAATGCAACCAGAAAACTTATTAATCCCTTATATACACTATAACATACATATGATGAACTATACATATAACTATACATATGATGAACCAATCAATCAAATTCGAAAGGATATATAAAAAAATTTGCTATTAAAAAGGGTAAAATAAAAAGAAAAATTTGAATTAGGAATTTTTTCTTTCAAAACAAAAATTTGGGGGGGGGCTAGGCTCGGACCTACCGGGCCTAGTGGAAAATCGGGGCCTGGAAGTGTTGTAGAGAAATAATTCCAAATTTTACAAATATGTGAGAATCACAAGGAAACTTAGCAAAGGTGAACTACTTTTTTATACCATTTAGTAATAAATATGGAACACAAAACATCTAAAGACTTAATTATCAAAGTTTGAAATTTCGGATACCACTTTTATCATTGCAATATTCTGTATTCTTTATGTAAATTTTTAAAAAACTGATTTTTTACGCTCTTTATGGATTTTTAATAAATGCATACAATGTATTTTACTCGATTAAGATTTGTCAGTAAAATTTGTTATTCTATCACTCAAATCTGTTTTAAAAAAAGCTTCAAATGTATACAATTATTCACCAATTTAGTTTCAGTAATAATAGAAAATAATGACATTTCGAATGATGTCGGACACACAGAAGATCTCGACAACCAAAATGCAAAGACTTTAGTGAAATGTTTATGAGCATGTATTTAATTGCAATTGCATATATATGCAAAATATTTATATACCAGTAAATACATACATTATATTTTATATTTAAACTGAAATGGAAGAACTATGTTAAAAATTTAGTCTATTGCAACAATTTAATTATTTTCAAAAACTTGTTAAATGTTTGATACTAATTGTCAGTTAGGAAGAATTTTCAAAAAATCTATTGAATTTATCTCTTTTAAATTTCGTATGGTAACATAAAATTTATCAGTTGACAATAATACGAAGTATTTTGTTTCTAGGTTAGAAAAAAATTAAATTACTAATTTTCTAATGGAAAACTTTAAAAAATATAAAAATTTCAATTACTTATTTTTTGTTATTTTCAATTTCACTACACTTTCACTGCACTTAGAAGCAAAGTACTTCCTATTATTTTCAACTGGTATATTTTATGTTACCATACCAAATTTGGAAGAGATAAATTCAATAGATTTTTAGAAAAGTCTACCTAACTGATATATTGTATCAAACATTTAACAAGTTTTTGAAAATAATTGTATTGCTTCAATAAATTAATTTTTAACATAATTCTTCCATTTCACTTTAAATATAAAATATAATGTATGTATTTACTGGTATATAAATATTTTGTATATATATATATATATATATATATATATATATATATATATATATATATATATATATATATATATATATATATATATATATATATATATATATATATATATATATATATATATATATATATATATATATATATATATGTATATGTATATATATATATATATATATGTATATGTATGTATATATATATATATATATTTATGTATGTATATATATATATATATATATATATATTTATGTATATATATATATATATGTATGTATGTATGTGTGTGTGTGTGTGTGTGTGTGTGTGTGTGTGTGTGTGTGTGTGTGTGTGTGTGTGTATTCTGCAATTTAATACATGCTTATAAACATTTCACAAAATTCACTCCATTTTGGTTGTCGAGATGTTCAGAGTACCCTTAATAACAAAATGATAGCAGGTAAACCTGAAGTACTTAAGTATTGAACTAATCACATGCAGTTTCTCCTCCTGATGTACTATTCTGGAAAACCCAGAGGCTGGACAGCTTTAGATTTTGTAGAAGTTTCATACTCATCCCACTCAAAAATTTTCTGACTAAGCAATGCGCCTATACCAACCAACCGCCTTTTAGGTAAATCACGAAGCAGTTTATTTGTTGGTTCTGCGAAATTCTCCCTGAACCACCTGATACTGTAGACTTTGGAAAGATACTCAAACAAAACAGAATTTAAAGGGAACTTCTAGTCTGAATCCCGTTTTGATTGCCATGTGTCTTATCGGGAAGATTTTCTATGTATACTTAAGTTTGAAAGGAGTATGATTTTTCTCGTTAGAAGAATTATTACCAGAAAATAAAGAAAAGTCAGACTTTCAAGACATGCAGCCAGGCTGAGCCATTTTTCTAGTATTTAAGGGGACAGTAGACATTCAAAATTGTGAATTTTGTCCAAAAATTTGATTTTTTAAATTTTATTGAATTGTGAAACTACGGACGAGTAGGAATGTGTTGCAAAAAGAATCTATAATTTCTTTGATTACTTTCCTAGTTATAGGCATTTGAATTTAATTTAGATATTATGTGGTTACTAATAGCAATAACTTCAAATGTGTTTTTCTCAAAATAAAAATTTTCATGTCATACGAGTATTCAAACTACTCCAGGCGCATTTCTAATGATCGTATTGCTTTGAAATTTAAGTTTTATATACTTAACTGTAAATCAAATAAATCTTATTGAAAAAAATTATGCTTCGTAGCTCAGAATTTCTAAATTTTGTACTCGAAAAGATGATTTATAGGTATTTTGGGTCATAAAAAGGGTGTTTTCACTATCATTATTATTTTCTTTTTATATTTTTAATGTATGATTAAAATAAGCAATAAGTTTCATTGTTAGTTCTATAAGGTATCCTGTAATTAAAAATTACAATATTATATGCAAAAGAAATGCGTGTGGAACATTTTTAATTAGGTCAATTTTTGATATAATTAATAATTCATAATTCATAAATTATTAATCTTTCATCTTTAAATTTCAACCACTTTTACATATCTATGGTACTAATCACATATTCCAATTTCAAGCAAATCCATTCAAAACAAAAAAAGTTAGGTTTGAAGGTCTACTGTCCCCTAAATTTCTAAAGATGTGATTGAAGTCATTTCCAGTGAATTCAAACAAGTATTAATTCTGAAATTTTATTACTCTTCCACCCGTAATAACGTATCTTGAATGCATAAAAGCTCTATAAATAAATGCATTTAATTCTTTACTAATTACTTTTAATAGTGTCGCTAGACCAATGGATCCTGTTTATAAAGACTCAATTAATCCTCTTTAGAAATACTTGCTATGAAATTTGAGTTTTCATTATTTCTTTTCTCGTACTAGTTAAGACAAAAAAGATGTGTAAATAGTACTACTGATGAAAAAACGATTCACGTATAAAAAGTTAATATGGTTCAGAAATCAAACATATAGGCCATAAAAATTGCAGTCGTTTGTTTAAAAATAGATTTTGGATAATATAATTGCTTTGATGATATTTTGTAAACAAGATGATCATTTCTCTCTTTCGAGAAAAACAATGGTCGTATATTTGACGTCAAACGGTATATTTTTACGTTAAGCATTTATGAAAGAAAACACATAACTTGCGCATCAAAGCAAACGAAGTTAATCTCGTCTGTAAATATTTTCTTTAAAACTATCGAACAAAATAGTAGTTCAATTTTTAAGTCTAAAAATTGACTTAAATTGCGGAAAATAAGTGTTTGATGTTCAATAATATCTAATTTCGATATCTTTATACCGAAAATAGAAGCAAACAGCGTTTTTGTTTTAAGAGACATTTCATGTATTTGGAAATTTTTAAAAAGGAATTCGATTTTCAAATATTTACGCTCTTATACTGACTCTAGATTCTCGCTGCTAATCATCGTGTTACGGCCATCAGAAATTTTATTATGTAAGGAAAATTATCTTAAAAATTCGCTCCTCTTTATGAATGTAAAAAAGAGAGAGAGCATGTAAGGTGCATGTAAGGTCTATACGTAAAGCTATGTCTTGGAATTCTATTCATTTGATTCCAAGTAAAATCCATAAAATTCAATTCCTCTTTCAGATCATTCATGTAAATGATAACAGAACACCAAGTGAAATTACCGAATGTTAATATCACATTTTTACAAACTGCTGTGAATGTTGACAGCTGTTGTTGATAAGCTGTTGACCAGTTCCCGACACTTGTTTGAGCAGTGTATACAATGTTCCCACCTATATCCGTTACACCCCCATTAACTTCTAAACGGAGACAGCTTATGCCATAAAGTTGATGTCTAGGTACAGTAAAAAGTCTATGCGCTACTCGATGAGGCAACTTACAACGCCATCTATCGGCAAATTTTGGAATGAGCGTTTTTATCTCAAAAACGGTACGAGATACGGGAAAAAAAAGTCAAGTTCAAAGTTGTTCAGCATTATCGATTTAGTAAGAAAAGACACCTTGCGCACATTAATACTTAAAACAGAATGTAGAAAATGAACATTCGTTTGGTCACGATTTCGAAAATTGTCATGTCATAAAGAGTGGAAGAAAGAAACTGAGACACTTCCCTATCTTCAGGATAATTTATTTATGCTGCTGAAAATGCTCTCCAGTAGCCACTATACACATTTGCACTCTGAACTGGATTCCTCGCTGCCACACGACATTTCGAGACGCCATAGTGTTGAAAATCACGACCAAACACAAATGTTCATTTTTACCATGTTTTTATTAACTTGCTTTCTTGTTTGTGTGTTTGTGGGTGTGTTTGACTGGTACAAATCTTGCAATCGATTTTTAACTAACTTCCCGACTAGCTAGGCATTTGAAACTTTTAGAATAGCTCAGAACATGTTGACAATGCATTATTTTAATACTTTTAGCCATCTTTATTCCATATTTTAAAATCCATTACGTAAAAAATACGAGTAGCCAAAAGTAACTGCGCTACAGGCGCCATCTATTCACGTAATAGTGAACCTATTAACGTAATAGCGAAATTATTTGGGTAATGTGTTTATATGTTTTTCAGTAAATAAATGTTTGATAATTTCTTATAATTGCTCTCTTTATTACTAATTTCATCATTTTCTTTCAAGTTGATGGGATAATTCATCAAAAAAATTTTTAAAAAGTATTTATTAATACACAGAATTGTCAAGTTTATATGATTCAACTGAAAATTTAAAAACATGGTATATAAAAAGTCTTTTTATCTTGTAATTATTTACATTCTGTTTTGAGTATTAATGTGCGCAAGGTGTCTTTTCTTACTAAATCGATGATGCCGAACAACTTTTTAATTGACTTTTTTTCCCATATCTCGTACCGTTTTTGAAATAAAAACGCTCATTCCAAAATTTGCCGATAGATGGCGGTGTAAGTTGTCTCATCGAGTAGCGCATAGCCTTTATACTATACCTAGACACCAACTTTATGGCCTAAGTTCTCACCGTTTAGAATTTTAGGGGGTTGTAACGGATATAAGTGGGAACATTGTATACACACTTAAGGTTAAATAAGGTAACGTTGGATGCATTATCGTAAGTCAAAGGCAAAACAATGGGCAAAATTCAGGCAATATAAAATTATTATTGACTCTGTAATTAATCTCATGTACATATTTCATGAAGAACAAAACTGATATAATTAAATTTTTAAAACATGTTCATAAAATGATCTCATTAAGGCTGCTATGTACTAAGAAAAAAAATCGTATTTCCCTTTTCCTCTTCTTGAAGAATCTTGTGGTGGGAGGAGTCCAGTTGACAGTTCGAGAATTCCACCCCCCCTTAGGATTGACATTTTGAGGGATTGTAATGGCTATCTCTCTATATAGGGGGGTTAAGCGCTGCCCCAAAATTTGTTATTTAAAATATATTTTTGTCAACTATTTACAGGCACATAAATGCTGATACTCAAATAAAATTGTTATTGTCAGACAGCCTGAACTTTTCTGCAAAGCGCTACAGGATTCATTTTATAAATTTTGTCCACCGAAAGAGTTTATGAGCGTTTAAAACACATTATACCAGATTTTCGCCGAATAATTTAAATTTAAAAATATTAATTGCATTAAAAAAAAAAACGAAAAATGGACACAAATGTAAAATTTATTTCTATATGACGGAGTACAATTTTTAAAAAAAAATCTTTGAATCCAAGTCGGCAATCCGTGGATAAATTTTCTCCATAGGTTAACATTGAGGTGAGCGAATCCAATGGGGTTAGTACATAACAGCCTTAACAAAAGATATATGACAAAGATATATTTAATGCATTACCTAAATAAAAATTTTAATACAGCATTTATCTACGATGAAAAAGTTTCTAAATTTATAATTTCCAGACCATTTACAGGGTGCATCGCTGCTAATGATGCATAGAGTTTAAAAGTATATAAAAACTTTCCGTTCGTAAAAAAAAAAAATTCTGACAAGTAAAATTTTTCTAACGAAGTTAATCTTTAAATCTGAACCGCCCCCGAGTGTAAATTTCATTTTCTTCACGTTCTTTCACAATGAAATTTTCCACTTTTATTTCTTCCTCAGAAAATGAGTTATTTCACGGAAATTCTCCTATGAAAATATTTTCAGAACTTTTTTCCATTTTTTTTTCTCTCGGCCTTAAAGAAATGAGATCAAATTCTTTTCAAATTTCGGCCATGAGAGGCGTCGATATTTCGTTAATCGGGAGATATAAATATCTTTTAATTTGAGGCGATTGATGTTAAAAGTTTAATCTCTTGCAAATCTCTTCCAACTAAATAACGGAGTTCTGAGCAGAAATATGCAGGCTTTAAAGCGGACACCTTTGATTTCGCAGGAAAATGTTTTAAATTAAATTAATGGCCAATTATTTTGACTATGCACGAGGAAGCAGCTAAAAGAGGATTATCAACTCTTACAAAAGACCGTGCATTTATAAGTATCAGTATAAATACAGTGAGAAATGCTTGCTGTTGTGACTACTGAAATTGAATAACCCAAAAGTTTTAAAAAGACTGAGCTTAAATGCTGTGCATAAATGCTATTTAAAAGCTATTCATAACTTAACACTTAATGTGCGATTACTAACCATTGTAAAACCTCCCTAATTCGAGCGCTAATTAGCGACCGAACCTATTCAAATTTGCGAGTGCTTCTGACTGTCCAAAAATAGTTCCCATTGTGCCTTTTATATCACTAATTCAACACAATAATAATTAATGAATTGGATAATTAATAGGATAATAAACAATCAGAGTTACTTTTATAAAAGGGAGAGAAAAAAAAGATGAATATGAGAACAGTGTCAAGAAAATACATTAAAATGCTGGCCAATCATTTTTATTTTGCATGATGAAACAAACGAAAAGGCATATGAATTTCTATAATAGGGCTCTATATGGAGGCAAGTAGCAATGATGGGCACATGTTGATGAGTCCCTGAAATTTACTAGAACGCAGGTGTATGCAGCTAAAATGTTGGCTGAATACTTGCCCAATAATAAAGGCATAAAGTAACCAATACTTATTGATTACTTTATGTATTGATTACTTTATGCCCAATATATTTACTACATAAATAAACCATGAACTAAATTGCACCCGTAACTGTTCGGATTAGCAAGTGGACCGGAATTCCATCGCGATGCACATTTTTTTTTTGAATGATAATACCGGGTGCGTCATAAATTCGTGCAAAATTCAAAAATTCATAATAAAAGAAGCAATGCTAGGAACATTTTTCTGTTTGCGCCATTAAGATCAAATGGACATTGGATTTTTTTTCCCCTGTAATAAAAAAAAAGTTTCCAAAAGTAACCGACAGAGGGCACTCACGCGTCCTACTGAGACGTTTTATGCAAATCAGGCAAACTCAAACAGAAAATCAAACAGATCACAATAACATGAAACTGTGCATTTATTTTAAAGTAACAGATGTTCAGCATTCTACCAGCACAAGGTAATAGGCAAGTGAGGCGCGTCACTAAGCCCATTAGAGCGGATTGTAGCATCGATGGCAGCGACTGTCTGTCGAATGACATTTTTCAATTCCACCAAAATGGTTGGGGAGCCCCGGTACACATGAGACTTTAAGTATCCCCACAACTAAAAAATTGCCAGGGTCAAGTCTGGTGATCGTGAGGGCCACTGAACCTTTCAACCGCGACTTATAGAACTCGGTCTTCAGTGAAAGATTCCAACAGGCACGTCATGATGTCACGTGAAATGTGGGGCGGGGCACCATCCTGCATGAAGGTGACAACAGGTAACGCATGTGTTTCCTGCAATGTAGACCTAACGTGGTCACGCAAAAGCGCCCTCTTTCGGTCACTTTTGGAAACTTTTTTTTACATGGAAAAAAATCCAATGTCCCTTTGATCCTATTCGTGCAAACAGAAATTTTTTCCGAGCATTATTTCTTTTATTATGAATTTTTGAACTTTGCACGAATTTATGACGCACCCGGTATTTACTCAATGCAATGATAAATGTGGTGGATAATTAATGAAGTAATAGAAAATCAAATAGTTGCGGTTAAAAGGGCGAAAACTATGGAGAGGATTTGATCAGCCCTTTCTGAGAAGTATTTTAAATCAAAATAATGACCAATTATTTTCATTTTACGCGAGGAAGCAACTGCAAAGGATTATGTACAACTATAATAGAGACTTATACGGAGGCATGGATTTATTTATAAGTGACTGTCACGTAAGCATGCCGATTTAAAATCTGAAACTTAACAGCTTAAGGTTTATGCCACTAAAATGTTGTTTGAAAGCTCTTAAGTATTCAATACTACATACCTAAATTTCCACATACGGTGAAACCTCGCTTATCCAAACTAATTAGTCGCTGAGCCATTTCCGATTAGTGGGTGTTTCAGATAATCTGAAACTTTTTTCCCCATGTAGTCTTCGTGTAAATATTTCCTAAATGCAATAGTTAATATTACGGAAAATTAATAAAGTAAATCATGATCCGCAAGTTGCTATGTTAAGTGCCAACTAGGAAAAAGAACAGAACATCTCTGTTTTGAAAAATGTTTTAAATAAGAATGGTGGCCATTAATGTATATTTTGAATAAATTAACAACTGGAAAGGATTATATACTACTGTAAAAAAGCTATACGTAAAGTCACGCATTTATTCACAAGAAACAGTGATGCTGTTTTAACTACAGGGATTTGACAGCATAAAAGTCTATGCAGTCAAAATGGTCTTTGAATGAAAAGGTATTAATTACTTTAGTTCTAATTATTGCTAAATTAGTAAAATATCGCTAATCCGAACTAATAAGCAACCAAAAAACTGTGGATTAGCAAGTGTTATGGATTTTTGCGAAATATTTTCCCGTTGTAGTTTTTATGTTAATATACGGAGTAATTATTGAATTAACAGAAAATCAGGGATCCGTTTCGAACGTGAAGGAGATAAAAGAAGAGAAACTCAGTTATTAAAAATCTTCATTAGGGATAAACCTCAAAACTAAGAAAAATGAAAAATTTGTTGATGAATTCAGCTAATTTCTACTCTTTGTGAAAAGGATCCCCTTCAGTTAAAAGAGATTTGGTACAGAAAGCAGTGATAGCTACGGCAACCATCTACACCACGGAAAAAAAGATAGGAATAAATTATTGAAACATACTCTAAATATGCCTGAGTTGTAGAAAAGGTACTTCATTTTGTCTAACAACATTTTGAAAATACATCATTATGAGCATAAGTTTATTACTCTTTGACTTGCGTCAAACACTCTTTTAAACGCTCTAGTAAATACCCCCACTATTCAAATAAAATTAACAGTTAAATAAACTAACATTGTTAATATCGTTAATCAAAGCTATTGGTAAAACTTGGAAAATAAGGTAAAATGTCTATTAACTTCGGTTACTGCGAATAAATTTCAGTATGAATATACGGGGGTGGTCATAAAAAACCTTTGCCGATATATGGACCTCTAGCGGCTGTTCCATTCAACCGATCGAGGTGAGTTTTCAGATATGGTTATTCAGAGGTATGAGCTCGGGATTCTGAGAACGGCAACAAAGTGGCGCTCACGGTTACGGTTCTAGGTACAGAAACTCGAAATTTTCTAATGGCAACGCCCACTTTTTCAAGTCCCAAAATGCTCAGCACATGCAAAAACCCTAAAAAGCGTTGGAATGGTACGTGTATCACACAAAATGGACGCGTTATGCACGCATAAAAAACAGCTCTGCGAACGGCCAACAAAAACACAATCGGGGGGTACGGAGAAAATTTGCATATGACAGAGGCAAGACACCAATCCCTGATGGCAACACAGATCGGACAAAATAAAACTTTTTTTTTGATTACATATTTTCCACATGGGTGCCATTACAGGCCGTTCATACCGCTTATTTTTGTGCGTTCATAACGCGTCCGTATTTTGTGATACACTTATCGTTCCAACGCTCTTTAGGGTTTCCGCATGCTCTGAGCATTTTGCGGCGGGAAAAAGTAGGAATTGCCTTTCGAAAATGTCGAGTTTCTGTACCTATAACCGTAACCGTGAACGCCACTTGATTGCTGTTCACAGAATCCCGAGCTAATACCTGTGAATAACTATATCTGAAATCTCATCTGGGCCGGTTGAACAGAACAGTTGCTAGAGGTCCATATATCGGCAAAGTTTTTTTTATGACCACCCTCTATTTGTTTGCACAGATAAAACGCGAATTGTCACAATTAAACATAAAAATTAGCTCTCAAAAATCAAATTGCTCTCATTAGCAGAAAATAAATATTTTTCCGCTTTTATATTAAAGCCATGGTATACATCTATATCTGATGGTATAAATCTATATCTATTATGGTATACATCTATATCTGATGAATTTCGAGTCTAGTATTTCAAAGCCGTTCAGTAACACCACCGACAGATGCACCATGTTTACGCTTAATATTGAAGGGTGTTTCAGTTCTCTCAGTCGAAAAAGAGTCGACTGGTATAAAACAAACAATACATATTTTACATATATATCTAGTGTCACATTTAAATGTGACTAGTCCTTTTAAACAATTTCTATATATAGATTGTAAAGAATTATTGGTAAAGGAAGTAAAGATCTATATTGAGATAGTATAAATCTATTATATATATATATATATATATATATATATATATATATATATATATATATATAGAGAGAGAGAGAGAGAGAGAGAGAGAGAGAGAGAGAGAGAGACAGACAGAGAGTGAGATGTACACATTATACCAATAATTGTGCAGACAAGTGACAAAAAAATATGTGAAGA
>OU015496.1:204415526-204448026 GCA_907164885.2 Dolomedes plantarius | reverse complement strand
CATATTTTCATACATTTTGACTCTTTGTAACTATTTCTATTTACTCCCAATTTTTCCAAATTTTATGTATATGATAAATTGATATATTTATTTTAATAAACACATTTTCAACACTCAAAATAATTTTAAATAATTTTTTTTAAAAATGCTTTAGATATACCTTATTTTTTAAGCATTTTTATTGTATACTGGCTTGCGCGAAGAACTATGAAATTAATTTTACTCTTAAATGTATAATTCCCGTTTTATATTTAAAATAAATAATTCAAAATACAATTGAACATAAAACATTCAATGTTAAAATATTTTTAAATTTTTTTAAAACTGATCAAAATATACTTAAAATTTCCTTAAATTTTTGCATTAATTTACTCCTGAAAAAATAACACAATGTGCACTGATTGCAATAATTCTAGTTTAGACGCAATAAAATAACATGATTATGCAGTGATAGAAATTTCATGGAATTATGTTTCATAGTTTTTGAGATATCAGTTGCGGAATGATGCAAAATGACATTTTGAGAAAAATGAGTTTAAAATTTTTCTTACCATAAACTTGATCAGAAATTAAATATTTAGAATATCAATATCTCCGGAACTAAGTGGAATATTTTTATGCAGTTTGCTTTATTATGTTCAGAAATGATCAGGCTTTAACATATATATTTTTCAAAACATCGAATGTTTTAAAGATTTAAGGGTAGTGAGGAATGGATTATTAGCTTCCACTGCTAAGTGTTATTATGATACTAGCAGTACTCTTCACTTACATTCCGATTATTTTTGTAAACACAAGGAAAAAAATGTTTTTACTACAGTACTTGCAGTTTACAGCAACTAAAACAGGTGACTTTGTAAACAGGTATTTACTTTTCTGTGGCAAACTACACATTTTATATGATTGGTCGGTTGTTTGTGATATGATGAATTTTATATTGGAAGATGCTAGATACACTTGATCCGTTAACTCACGTGCATGTTATCTCCTACACTGATAGCTCTCCATGGCTCTCTACTCACTGTGGTAACTTTTCCGTACCCATAAGATTCAACAGGAGTCCAAGCAAAATAGAGTAAAACCTCGTTTGTCCGACCCTCGATTATCCCTATCCAATTTGTAGACATTATTTTTATTTTATTTGTAGACATTATTTTATTTTTATACTAGCTGAAAACCCGTACTTCGCTACGGAGTACGTTCAAATTAAATACAACGATCAATGTATGCACTTAATGCCAATCGATATATATATATATATATATATATATATATATATATATATATATATATATATACACTGAAGTGCCACGGAATTAGGGATAGCAAAGCCTATGCAAATTGTGTAGCGCTGCGCATCATGTATGCGCAAGTGAGGGCACTGTGGTAACTGCATATATAGCGCGTACTGTGGTTGTTCTGAATTAGTTGTTGGAATTGCCAGTATGGGTAAACTGCCTGATTTAGACGCCATCGACCGCGGACAAATCGTAGATGCGCGACGCATGGGGCATTCAATTTCCGAAATCGTCAGACAGCTAGGATTTTCAAGGTCGACAGTGTCAAGCGTATACCAAGAATACATGGATGGTGGAAAAAAAACTAGCGATCGGGCAAACTGCAAAGGACAATTAGCCTTGACAGTGCGTGGTGAGAGACGGCTCAGGCGTATTGTACGTAGCCAGCGAAGCCAAACTTTAGCTCAATTTACCACCCAGTTTAATGACGGTGCCAGTCGTACAGTCAGTAAATGGACTGTGCAACGCTCGCTTCACCGTATGGGTTTCGGGAGCCGTCGACCTACGAGAGTACCATTGCTCCATACTCGCCATCGGGCTGCACGTCTTGACTGGGCAAGAGAGCACAGAGACTGGAGTGTAGAGGACTGGAAACGAGTAGCATGGAGTGATGAGTCTCGATTCCGACTACTTAACGCCGACGGGAGGCTGAGAATATGGCGTCAGGCTCATGAAGCCATGGATCCTGCATGCCTGGCTGGAACTGTACAAGGGCATGGTGGCTCAATCATGGTCTGGGGTGTTTTTTCGTGTCACAGTTTGGGATCTTTGGTGCGTGTACCAACCTTCCTCAATGCAATTCGGTACGTAGAGTTGCTGGGTGATCACCTCCATCCGTTTATGCTGTTCTGTTATCCGCACGGTAATGGAGTTTTCCAGTAAGACAACTGTACCTCTCACAAGTCCCGGTAGGCTACTTGCTGCTTAGATGAGCATTCCTCTGACTTCTCTGTCATGAAATGGCCACCTAGAAGCCCAGACTTAAATCCTATTGAGCATCTTTGGGATGTTTTGGAACAAGGCGTGAAAGGCTATCACACATCACCAAAGAACCTTACTGAATTATGGACAGCTTTAGCCAATATTTGGCAAGCCATTCCCATGAAACGTTTCCAGAAACTTGTTGAATTAGTTGTTATGCACGTGACGATAAATTTATTTAAAGTACCAGAAAAAGAAATCACGTGATCGGCATTTAATAAATTAAATTTTAAAAATTAATCTTTAAAAATTCACCAAAAATCAGAAAATAGAGGTAAAGATTCGAATAAGATCTCATTTTAAAGAAATTTTTACGATCTTTCTCGTCATATAAATTTTATAACCCTCAAATTATTATTTTAAATGCAAACTTTAAAAAAGTTACTAAAATAGCTTAAAAAACAGCTACTAAGTTACTAAAACAGCTTTAATTTTAAAAAAAATCTAAGAAGAATTTTTCAAAAATCTTTCTTAGTGCACCCCTACACTATAAGAAGAATCACCATGCACAATTTCAGCCCTTTAGGTCTAGAGGTTTGGTCTGTGCGTTGTATGTCAGTGAGTGAGTCAGTCAGTTACGGAACTGTTTTATATAAATATATTTTAATAATTTTTAGCTATTATAGCAAGAACGTAACTACAAGTACGCCAAATATTCTCTTTTTAGTTTGATTCAAGGTACAGTTCCTGCGTAGATTGTACAATACATTATGGTAATAAAATGTTTTTTGTTGAGTTTAAGAAAGCTTTACTAGACTACTAATTCTTTGTTAAGAAATTAAGTAAAAATTTAATTTTATATTCCGTAATGTCCTGTAAACAATACTATGTAATTTTGTTACAAAACATAGTTTTTCATCGTAATAAACGGTAAGTCTGCTTAGTAAAGGATTTTGTTTTGCTGATTACCCATATTACCCAGATTATCTGGATTTTCGATTATGCGAATAGATGATCCCAGCCTATACTCCGGATAAACGAGGTTTTACTTTATTTCCACTGCGTTGCAGCCAGGGCCGGTCTCAAATGTGAGGCGGAGAGGTGACCGCCTCAGGCGCCAAATACTTGCCAAAATAAGAATTCTAAATATACGAAAATTTTTTAGAATAACGAAAAAATATTAATACAGTAATACCCCAAAGTTACGCGATTTTTGGGACCGACGGAAGATCGCGTAAGTCGGGGTACAATTTTGCATATTAATACTTATAAATGTTGTCTAATTGGGATCAAAAACTTACAAAAACACCAGTTTAAAGTAAAAATATTGTTTTAAACTTAAAATATTGTATTACATATTAATATTATACATGTGTTCAAGATATTAAAGAAATTATGTTAATGGTTTCAAAAAATCCAATAAAGTAGTCTGCCGTATTAACACCTTTTTTTCCGAGAAGAATTTCTTCATAGCAGACTAAAATATTTTTTATTTCCTGCTTTGTCGTGATCACGCGATTTCTATTAGAGTCTATATTCACTAAAATCTGTAACCCTTTCTCAATTGCGCTGAGGCCTTTTGCAAAGTTTATAATTGTCATAGTTTTTATTTGTGTGGTATTGGGTCTGAAGTGTCAGATTCTTCAATGATGCTTTGGTCGTACATCTCTATGAGATCCTCGACTGTCAGCTCCTCAATATGAGAATCCAACACCTCGTTGACATCTCATCTCCATCGACTTCCATATCTAATTGCCTGGATAGATCGACCACGAGCAATATGATCAGTTTCAGGGCTTCCGTCTCGTTTTTAAAAAATATTGGACAAAGTTTCTTCCAGACACCATTTCAAATTTTTTTTGGAAAATTTCATTCCAAGGTTTAATAATTACAAGTTAAAAAGAACTTTTTGTATACCATGTTTTTAAATTTTCTGTTGAATCATATAAACTTGACAATTGTATATATTAATAAATACTTTTTAAAAAATTTTTTTATGAATTATCCCATCAACTTGAAAGAAAATGAAGTTAATTGGAAATTAACTTGCGTTTAACTTTTCGTTCCCGTTCCAGACTATAGATGGCTGCACCAGTCTACAAAACAAAATTAACTGAAAATAATTGAAAGTTAATTCAATTCTGCTTAAAGATGGCTAAAAGTATAAAAAAAATGCATTGTCATCGTGTTCTGAGCTATTCTAAAAGTTTCAAATGTCTAGCTAGTCGGGAAGTTAGTTAAAAATCGATTGAAAGATTTGTACTAGACAAATAAACCAACACACACACAAACAAACAAGAAAGCGAGTTAATAAAAAATGGAAAAAAGGGGAAAAATGGTAAATTGATAAATCGCGTAGCTCCGAGTTCACGTAAGTCGGGGTAGCGTAATTCGGGGTATAACTGTAGTTTAATCTGACGTACGGAGAAATTCCTAAACATACACAAATATAACCGCATATTTAGAATTTTTTTTTTAATTGCTGAATCTGAAATCACGATAAATACATTTTGAATGCTTATTTCCAAACGTTGTTGTAGCTCTTCACTAACCCTACCTGTAAATGTTGCAACAACTGCTAGCAGATATTCGTCTCTTCGGCAGCCAGAGAAGTAGCAATGACTCAACAAATAACCAAAACGACAAAATAGAAACAATAGATGACGTAGTCGCATTGCACATAACTATATCTATAAAAATGAGAATATATAAGACGTAGTAGATATATTCAAATAAACAGTTGTCAAGCGACTTATGCCCAATCCGATAAAAAAAAAACATAGTACCCTAACCCAGGGGACTACAAAGTCTTAATCTGGCCCTGATTGCAGCCCCTAAGGC
Source organism: Dolomedes plantarius (assembly GCA_907164885.2). Taxonomy (NCBI): domain Eukaryota; kingdom Metazoa; phylum Arthropoda; class Arachnida; order Araneae; family Dolomedidae; genus Dolomedes; species Dolomedes plantarius. The sequence goes on along the minus strand of OU015496.1, from coordinate 204,442,966 downwards.
GACAATGGACCTTCAGATTGACAAAATTATGTCCCAAAAACGATTTTTTTTTCTTTCAGAAAATGATTCTGCAACTCATCAGCTTTAAATAAAAAAAAGTATGTTGATCCGATCATTATTAACAGAGTTATAAGTATTTTTCAAACGTAAACAATGGAAATGTTACGTTAAATTAAAACTTGAAATTCTATTTTATCAAAACAAGTTTTCATGTCGTTTCGGTAAGTTCAAAATGTTCCATGCGTCATACTTTTTGTTGAATTTTCATAAAATTTCATAAAATGATTATTTATATATGTTAGAATAAAACTAATAAATTGATTATACCATTTTAAAACACCTTAAAATCTTTTCAATCAAAAAAATATTTTTGATAAAATTTTGCATAAAATGACCTATTTTTATCGATTTCTTTTCTAGTTTTTATAAATATGACTGTAAATCAAATATTGCTACTAACTTTTATTATAACTATATAAAGCTAGCTTAAGAAAGAAAATTAGATATCTGAGACAAAAATTGATGAGCATGGAGCATTTTTAAATAAAGTAATTAACAAAATGAAATTTCTTTATTTAAAATTATTGAATGTAATTAATATCTTAATTAATTACATTCTGATTTTTTTAATTTAGAAATGTCATCTCTAAACAACTCTGTATAAGTATACAAAATTTCATAGCAATTGGTTGATAAATAAAAAAAAAGTTTTTCATGGTCCATTGTCACCTTAAAATATTCCAAACCTCTATCGAAGTGAAGATGTGTTATTAAAGCTGCTCACTAGATGGCACTAAGAACGGAAAATCAGCTTTTTAATACTGGTGTCCGTAAATAAACGTAATTATTGGGATGGGGAAAATGAGTTTAAGGCGGCGGATCAGCTGACATCGCAAAACTTATCCCTCTATTAAAAGCATTTGGGAATTTACCATTCCGTTATTTTCTAATCACAGCTTAGGAAAAGGGAATTTTCGAATCATGCTTTTTTTCTGTAATACGAAGATAGACATTAAATTAATAAGAGCGTAGTTTTTCAAATTTTCAAATTTTTCCTTAGTCAACTTTTTACAGGGTATTAAATAATGGATACCTACAGTTGAAAAATTAAATTTATTATTTAACAGGAATAGAATTTTAAAAGATTTTTGCAAGAACATGCACACTGTATTTAAAGATTTATTTTCAAATGCTTCAACCGGGATTTAAAAATATGCATGCGCTAATCTGTAATGACAAAAAAAAAAAAAATAGCAGCTTACTGTGAACTTTTATATGGTAGCTAAAAATGTGCGGGGTTAACACATGTACCAGCTTGTGCTTTACAGTGTTTATGAGTTAATCATCTATATATATAAAACAGTTCCGTAACTGACTCACTGACTCACTGACATACAACGCACAGACCAAACCGCTGGACAAAAAAGACTGAAATTTTGCATGGCGATTCTTCTTATGGTGTAGGGGTGCACTAAGAAAGATTTTGAAAAATTCTTCTTAGATTTTTTAAAATTAAATTTTTAAGCTGTTTTTGTAACTTTTTTAAGTTTGAATTTAAAATAATAATTTGAGGATTATAAAATTTATATCACGAGAAAGATCCTAAAATTTTCCTTTAAAATGAGATTTTTTCGAAGCTTTACCTCGCTTTTCTGATTTTTGGTGAATTTTTAAATATTCATTTTTAGAATTTAATTTATTAAACGCCGATCACGTGATTTCTTTTTCTGGTACTTTAAATAAATTTATCGTCATGTGCATAACAACTAAATAGACAAAAAAAATTATTTTTTTCTTTCTAATGCAGCAGACGATTGGATATTATCAAAAAAAAATAAATATCCCTTACGATTTTTTTATAAATAAATAAATAAATAAATAAATACATATATATATATATATATATATATATATTGCATCAATTGTATACATTGACCGTTGTATTTAATTTGAATGTACTCCGTAGCGAAGCGCGGGTTTTCAGCTAGTTTATACATAAGAGTAGTATTACGATGGAAATGTCTAAATAGAGAATTAAAAATTAAAAGAAAATCTTTCACTTAATACGACGTAATATGGGGAATTCGCGAACTTAAGCATTCTGTTACTCAAGATATTTTAAACGGGCGCGGTGGCCCAGTTGGCAAGAGCAGCGGGCCAGTGATCTGAACGTCTCTGGTTCGATGCTCGTCGGTGACAAAATCCACCACTATGTATGCTGATGGCGGCTGGTGCACGTAAAATCTGTCGTTGCTGCAATGTCCTCCAAGTTCTCAAAACTTACCTCTGGGGGTGCGGGGTCAAGTCCGACTCTTATGGTGCTAACTTAAAACCGCAGCCGCATGAGTCAGCCCAATAGCCTATAGGGTTTTGATCTTATGTTTTGCTGTCTGTCAAGGGACATCAACAACAGATATGTTACGTTGGTATAAGATATGACTATCGCATGCATATGAATTTTATAGGATTATAAGCCCCCTCCCCCCCCCCAGTCGACCTCGAATTAATTTAATCCCCATGTTAAGCTATACGAGATTTTCCTTCAACAAACATTCTAATCATGGTCGCGGAAACTAATGGGTAGCGTGTCAGGATGCGATACGGAGAGTACTCGGTTGGAATCCCGGCAAGTGCAAATGAATTCCCTATTGTCTACGCCGGGTATAAGCACGTTAAATATGCCGGTCGGAAAGTCTCTCCGTGAGGTTTGTAGAGGTTGGAGGACGATATGAGCCCCTCTAATGTTGCTGCTGGAGGGTGCTCTGTTTAAATTGAGGTGGCATCCCTATTTAAACCAATTTTAAACCGATTTTAAATCAGTTGAAACCTAAATTGAACCCTTGAGTCTATATAAAGAATCTGACGGTTTTGTCTTGAGGGTAAGGGCAAAAATTCCCAGTCGCGAAGACTTGATAATAAGTCGATACTGATACAAGTCTGTTAGAATACCTATACAAGTCCATTATACCTCTGTGGACGTGACCCAAATGCACTTTTGTCACTTTTAGATATTTGCATTTCGTATAGCAGTTTGTGGGTACACTAACAGCTAGTAGGGTGCGGTGCTACGGTGGAAATCAGGCCCTGATTTTCCATTAGGCCCAGTAGAACTGGGCCTAGGGGCCCCCCGAATGTTGGGGACCCCAAAAATTTTAATTTTAAGAGGAAACCAAAGAAAAAAATTCCCCATTCAATTTTTTTTTTAATTTTACCTTTTTTAATAGCAATTTTTTTATATATCCTTTCAAATTTGATTGATTGATTGGTTCATCATATGTATAGTTATATGTACAGTTCATCATATTTCTTTGGAAGCGAAACAGTATAATGACTGACTGATTTTACACTAAAATAAACACCAAGAAACCTGGTAACAGGCTTATGGAGATGGTCATTACAATCCACGTAAAAATGTGAAAACGAGAAGTTACCTGTGACAGAATGTTATAAATACACTGCAAATGATGGTGCAAAATTGGCAGAGAAGACGGCGCAAAACATCGTTTACAAGTTAACGAAACAAATAATTAAGGGTTTTAGCTTTTGTTCACGTTATGTTTCTTTTATAAAAGTTCTAAATTATATATATTTCTTTTAAAACTAAACGGTTTGCTCACTGTTTGGCGATCAGCATTTTTAAATTTAGCACCAACAAATTGAAAATTGTTATTTTTGAATAAGTTTTAAAGTATTTTCTTTTTAAATGTTCTTTAACTTTTAATCGCTTTACAAGAACTTAGAAGCTGTATAGTGGATAGTTCAAGGATAGTAGCTAAATTATAATCCACGACTGATTTAATTTACAGGTCAAAGCCAAATTTTTCTAATTTTATTACAATATAAATTCATAATCATTTTTGTAGAGAAATGTTTTAAGCTCAAAATTTAATTTTTGTATGCATTGTTTAAAACAAATTCTTTAGTTTTAGTAGACCACAAAATGAAATCAACGAAATAGTCTCTTCCAGTGGAATTCTTAGCATTGCTAAAGGATAAATCTTTAAGTTTTCTAGTAAAATATTAAAACTGGCGTTGCTTTTCCGTCTAAAAGAATTGAAAGACTAATTTATGAAAAAAAAAGGTTCAAATCGAAACATACGAATCATTGAAAAAGAATTTGAATTTTCGATTTAGACTGTTTTCCATTTATAAGTATCCGAATATTCTTAAACGTGTTATAAAGCATTTCCATTAGAACTGTGAAAGGAATTATATAAGACTCTAATTTATGGCATAAATTTACTTCCATATTACTTTCATGCAAGAAATCTCTCTTTTTCTTAGTTTCACCCTTTTAAACCTGTACTATTGACACTCCTGTGATGATATTCAAAAATGAATAAATGGAATATTTTTTATCGAACCCGTTTCGAAAAATTCGAAAGCTGTAAAAATATATTTCATTGGAGATTTTGCTTAGAAATTTCAAAAATGTATAAGTAGTGCTTTGCTTGTACTAGGAAACACTTTAAGGATTTCAAAAGATAAAGCCTCCTATAAACTATTCATAAACTTTATAAAACGAAATCCGGGCTCAGGCTGATAGAAACAGGAAGTGATATTTGAAACACATTAAAAAACAGCATATTTTAAGCTATTGCTATTTTTCTCCTGATCCAAGTCTGATCTTTTAAGTCTTCGGGATGAAAAAGAGCTCTCAACAATTAAAATATACTCATGAAAAGTCAAAAATGCATTAATAATACGACAGATCACGAGGAAGAGAAAGAAACGATGTTTCGGGGTATAATACTTTTTTGTCTCTCCTTTGGGGAGCTCTAATTCCTCTTTAAGTTGCAGCTCTCAGTCATAAATATTTACAATTCGCAATCCCCTGTTGCAAAAAAACACATTAGAGATTTTCTTTTGTCTGTTTATTTGAAATTAAAAATGCTAAACTGCTAAACTGTACTTTTTGAAAATCTTTTCGAACGAACAGAGTGAGTAGTAAATCGGACGATCCCAGATCCGTTTGCTCTCACAAAATAAAAGAACGAAATCCGCTTTAAGTCACCGGATTGCACTGAAGAATAACTTTTTCTTGGAATTCTAAATGCATTTGCAGGTGCATTTGCAGGTCTCGTATGTAAAAATGTGATGCGCTACAATGCCATATAGCTGAAACTGCTAAAGCAACAGTTCAAAAATCAAACAGGACCCCCTCCACCCTTACAACGCGATGAATCGCTTTTGTTTTAAAAGAAGCTTTAAATTATTGCAAAATGTATGTTTTTAAAAGTGATTAAAGGGAATTCCATAGCAAGCTGATGCCTTGGATTATATTCCTTATATGATAATTTATTACCATGTTTATATTAACTTGCTTTCTTGTGTGTTCATTTCTGTGTGTGTTTGTGTGTGTGTTTGTCTAGTACAAATCTTGCAATCGATTTTTAACTAACTTCCCGACTAGCTAGACATTTGAAACTTTTAGAATATCTCAGAACACGATGGCAATGCATTATTTTAATATTTATAGCCGACAAATCCGCAAGGTGGCGCTTCGATCGAATTCGATGCTTGCACTTTTGCGTAACGGAGTTTGACGATTTTGAAAACATAATACATGTGAAATTAATTTGCTTACAAAAATACTGTGCGAAAAATTAAAAAAATTATAAAAATCAAAGTTTATAAAGTCTGTGGATAGTGAAAACGACTAAAAAGTGATTAAAATTAAGCAAAAGAAAGTGAAAAAAAAATTAAGTGATGGTTTGTGCAATTAAGAGAGAAATGTCAAGTTTATAGGATTCAACAGAAAATTTAAAAACATGGTATACAAAAAGTTCTTTTTATCTTGTAATTATTTTTATATTAGATGTATTTATTGCCCTACTTTGTGTGGGGACTGTGTATCTGACAAACTTATATTACATTTTAAAATTAAAGCTCCTGGATAACGTATTTAATTTAATTTTACAACACTGTCTCGAAATACCACTAAATATGTAAACTTCTTTGTCGTAAGAAATTGCCGAACGGTTCTGCATTGCTAATTATGTAGTAGGTCTGGTGTAAGTACAAACTGTATTAAATGGAAAACCGAATTATTTTTCCCAGTTTGGAGGCCTTGTCCTGAGTCTTTGACTTTAGAATGCCTGTTATCACCGCGGTACTGCTGGAATCTTTATTATGGGGGCGCCATGTGGTGGGCCAGCTTCGGCTCCTATGAACCGGTCACTTAATTTTGAACCGAGTCAAGGGAACGGAAGCACTTGACACCACACCTCCAGAGGTAAATTTGAGAACTTGGAGGACATTGCAGCCATGGCAGCTTTTTCGTGCACCAGACACCGTTAGTGTACACGAAAGTGGATTTGTCAGCGACGGGGGTCGAACCAGGGACGTTCCGATCATTGGTTCGCTGCCTTTGCCAACCGGGCCACTGCGTCCACAGGAAAACCGAATTACAGAAATACTAATTTATATTATCTATATCTATATCTATATCTATATCTATATATATATATATATATATATATATATATATATATATATATATATATATAACAGTTCCGTAACTGACTGAATCACTGACTCACTGACATACAACGCACAGACCAAACCGCTGTACCTAGAGGACTGAAATTTTGCATGGCGATTCTTCTTATGGTGTAGGGGAAGATTTTTAAGAAAGATTTCTAAGAAAGATTTTTAAAAAATTCTTAGATTTTTTTAAATTAAATTTTTAAGCTGTTTTTGTAACTTTTTTTAAGTTTGCATTTAAAATAATAATTTGAGGGTTATAAAATTTATATCAAGAGAAAGATCATAAAAATTCCTTTAAAATGAGATCATTTTCAAACCTTTAGCTTGATTTTCTGATTTTTGGTGAATTTTTAAAGATTCATTTTTAGAATTTAATTTATTAAATGCCGATCACGTGATTTCTTTTTCTGGTTCTTTAAATAAATCTGTCGTCACGTGCATAACAACTAAATAGACAAAATTTTTCTTTTCTTTCTAATGCAGCAGACGATTGGATATTATAAAAAAAAATAAAATATCCCTTACGACTTTTTTATAAATATGTATATATATTACATCAATTGTATACATTGATCGTCGCATTTATTATAAATATATATATTCAATTTTTTAGCATTAATGCATACAATGACCGCTGTATTTAATTTGAATGTACTCCGTAGCGAAGCTCGGGTTTTCAGCTAGTGTAGTAATATTTATCATTTAGCGTATAAGTAAGATGATAAGTTTATTTGAAACTTCTTTCATTTCTGTTTGTTGAAAGTTAAATCTTTTGTTGCTTCAAAGGCAGGGGGAAAAACGAGTATTTCAAAAGAAAGCAAAACAGCCAAAACGCTGTCGTTGAAAGCATTCTTGATGACAACAGAGAAATTACACTTCAAAATAATGAGAAATAATTAATTCTGAAAACCAGATTATGAAACACAAGAATGGATTAATTAAATTATCTAAATTTATTTTCAGTGCAATAATGAAAATAACTTTAATTCTCCTTGGAAATACGACGTGACCTAATGAGCGTTAAGTGGTCCAGTTATTGCAATAAATATAAATTTCCTACAGATTTCAAATCTGGTGAATAAAGGTGTAACACTCAGCGCATATTCTTCTTGATTGTTTCCTCCTTTGTGTAGTAATTCTTTCTCTTTCTCGTTAAAATCTCTTCCGTAATTCTATCCAATATTTTTTATGTGCGGCTGCCCTTAGACAAATCGTACATAAAAAATACGCATATACAAAACATCAGTGACTGAACCCAGCTGCTTGAAAAAAAAAGTAATGCCTTCCCTAAATACGCACAATGGAAAGACATCAGAGAAGGCATGGTCCATTTTCCCTTCGTTTTGACCGCGTTTCCTCCTTCCAGCTTGATCAGACATAAGGCAATTTGGACTTATGTCCAACAGGTTCAGCCATCAGTCAGTGAAACGGAAGCAGTTTTGAACTGTGGTGCTGCTTTTTGTCCGCCTCTGACATTGACATTGACATAAAACACTATAGAGGCACCAGGGAGCAAGAGCTCCTTATCCTCAGTATCAAGGTTAGTATGTGACATAAGATTAACCGTTCTCAAGTTTACAAATAGTGTTGACAATGATTGAGGGAGAAAAAATAAATTAATTAGTTGAAAAATCAACTAATTAACTAGAACGAGCACGAGTAACCAATGTGGCATGGCTAACTTAAATTATAATGGAGAATTCAAACAATTGGTGAAACAATCTGCCTCTGATTCATTGAATAGTTTGTTTGATATGGGTTAACTTGTAGAGGTCTATAACATTTTTTCTTACTGTTAGGGGCAAACTTTACAAGGGAAAGCTCCACAAGGTAAAATAACAAGGTGTTTAATAAAAGAAAAAAATCTAATGGTTAATTAATATATTAAGCTTTCTAATTAAAAACTCAAGAGCAACACTTCTTTCGGCTGTCTCGCCACTTCCCTGCAACTCGCATAAGAAAACTCAAAGGCTAGATTCATTGGTGGTGGTGGTGGTGGGTGCTTCTAGTAGAAGCCGGCACTTGCTTTCTGCTCAGTCATTGAATCCTACAGCACACATAATGAAGTTACATGCATAATGAAGTGTCGCCGTCTGTCAATATTTTTTCTGCCATCTGTCCTTTTCGGCCAGCAGGCCAACAGGATGGCTGGGGAAACTACGTTCCATGGGCCACACCATCAAACGTAAGTATCGCGTAGTGATTTGACCATGGTAGAAAGGAGAAAGATGATAGGTTGGCTTTTGAATCCGAGAGTTCTAACAAAACTGCGTAGTTGATCCTCGAAGGGATGAACTTCACCTTTCTGAACAACTTCCCATTTCTGTCCTCTGCGGACCATAGTACCATAGGACCATAGGAACATGTGATTAACTGTGTTACCTAGGCCATCGCCTTCTAACACAGATATTTCATCAGATTGACAACGGAGAGCGAAAGTTCCACCGAAATGAGAAAAGGAATGTTCGCTTTTTAATATCTTCGGAAGCGTAAATTGCAACACAAAAGTGAAGCAGAGAGTTTTTTGGTCAGAGCTTTGGAGGGTGAAATGAAGAGTTCTCAAAGGACGTCTCCATGATCTTCGTGATGCTTCTCTGGTGAAGGCGGAGTCAATAGTTGTCTGAAAGCTGGTTTTCAGTTGGCAAGTAGAGAGAGGAGGAAGAAAAGTGATTGGAAAGAGAGATAAAGTTCAGAATCCGTGAGTTCTAAAACTAGGAAATCGGAACTAGGAAATCGGAAAACTAGGAAATCCAAAAGGATTTACTCATAGACAAATAATAAGTGCTAGAAGGAAGTTTAAGGATAGTAAAATAGATTTTTATTTTACTTTATAAATGTTTAATTGTTTTTTGCCTTGGCAAGTCCTCTGCGGCTGTCTGCTAACCTTTCTTATACAGGCTTTCATCCTTACGTCACCTCTCATTATGCGTGTAACTGGTCTCTTATTCTCCACACGATTCTCTACTCGGAATGTGATCCGCCACAAACACACTAAACTTTTCCGATACTGGACCAAAATATTCTTACTTGCAGCTCTTATCATTCTCGCATTTTCGTGGAACTGCAGCAGGAAAAAAAAAGAAAAAAGGAGAAAAAAAAGTTTTAAATAATAATTCGTTCTTTAACTGCAAAGGTGACACGAACTCACCCATGCGTGCGGGAAATATAAGCACAAAATCGCGTAACACGATACTAATCATACAAGAAGGATCCGAAGAACCGGCACCGTAAATATTTTCAGAATGCCGCTGCAAAGTTTCAAGAATTGGAGACGTGTTTATTTCGTATTTATTCCGCTCTAAAATTATGCGCAGCGCCAGACTAAATGTAACAGTTAATCGAAAAAAGTAATTACGCGTCTGAGGAGGTAATGATATGCGGGATGGAACTCCCATTCCCAAGCTCCACTGCGAAATGCTAGATTTCGTGTTTCCCATTTTTCTAGAGCTTTTAATGCATTATATGCACATGACAGTTACGGAAAGGAGCAGTGTAATTACTGACAGAATAAAATTTTATCGGTCGGCTTTAATTTGGAATTTTCCACACCGAGAATATGAGCCGAAAATATTTCGTAATTATTTTCGGTAAAGGGATGTTTAGAGGCGTATGAAGTGAAATCTTTTTTTTTGTGTGTGTGTGTGGGCTTTTAAATATTGAGGGTTTGTTTTAAAAACCAAACACTTCTCTGGAGGGGTTCGGGACATAATTTTCAAAACAGATTAGTACATTCATGCTTTCTTGCTTGAAACAGACTGCCGAGATTTTAAAAGCAGATAATATAAAAGAAGCTATGAAAATCTCGGTCCGATATTTTAAATATGTACCAAGGTGTTACTGATTCAGTTCTTTATTTTTTATTATTCCTCTGTTAAGGGGACAGTGGACTTTCAAAATTGTGAAATTTGTCCAAAAATTCGATTTTTTTTATTTTATTGAATTGTGAAACTACGGATGAGTAGGAATGTGTTGCAAAAAGAATTTTTAATTTCTGCTATTACTTTCCTAGTTATAGGCATTTGTATTTAATTTAGATATTATGTGGTTACTAATAGCAATAACTTTAAATGTGTTTTTCTCAACATAAAAAATTTTCATGTCAGACGAATATTCAAACTGCTCCAGACGCATTTCTAATGATCGTATTGCTTTGAAATTTAAGTTTTATATACTTAACGGTATATCAAATAAATCTTATTGAAAAAATTATGCTTCATAGCTCAGAATATCTAAATTTTGTACTTGAAAAGATGATTTATAGGCATTTTGCGTAATAGAAAGGGTGTTTTCACTATTCTTATTTTTTTCTCTTTATATTTTTAATGAATGCTTAAAATAAGCAATAAGTTTCATTGTTAGTTCTATAAGGTATCCTGTAAATGAAAATTATCATATTATATTCCAAAGAAATGCGCATGGAACATTTTTAATGAGGCCAATTTTTGATATAATTGATAATTCATAATTCATAAATTGTTAATATTTCATCTTTAAATTTTAACCCCTTTTACATATCTATGGTACTAATCCCATATTCAAATTTCAAGCAAATCCATTCAAAACAAAAAAAGTTAGGTGTGATGAAGCGCTTTCGATTTTAAAGAAAAATTAAAATTTTTAGAGCGATAAAGTGATCGAAGGCTGTTTTCATCACATTTCGGTTAGAATGCTAGGAAGCCGCCTTTGATTAGAGGACGGAACAGTCGTCTTTTACGCCTTAGCCAATTTAAAAGCGGCGGTGCGCGATAGGGGGTAGGTGATATTGGGCTTGTTTGGGAGGTAGACCGCAAAACACGTGGACTGGACTTTGGGTGGTCTGTTGAATCACGTAAGGAAGGCGTGCATGAGTTATGGGATTATCCAATCCAAGAAATGAAAATTGAGGCTAAGTGGTGGATTTTTGAAAGCTTTCCTGAATGGATTAGGAGTCACGAGAAGGCGTGGACATTGTTATAAAAAAATAAATAAATAGAAGACTTAGAGTTTTTTTCGAGGATTCACTTATGCATGCGGCCCGGGTTTCCCTTTACCCGGTGCTTAGCATCGCAGGTGATGAAGTGTTATTATTTTAACTGTCGAGGAATAGTTGAGCTTGCCCGGGAGTTTCCCGAAGAAATATGTCGTATAGCGGAGCAGAGATCCGGTTGATGTGTCCCGGTATCATAACCTCATGATCATGATACGAGAGTTTGTTTTGCTGATGATGAGAATCTGGTTGCTTCCTTCACCAATAAATAATTGAGAGTAGAGGTGGAGAGAATTGCGCCTTCACATTGGAGTTCCTATTGAGTCGTCCCGGAGATTAGAAAAGTTTTCGATTGAGAGAGCTTGAGGACATCAAGTGCCTGACAACTACCCCCATCTTTTGAAAAGCGCGGAAGAAACATACGATAGATGCCCACAACAGATGTCCACGACAGAGCTCAGAAGCCCACGACAGAGCCAAGAAGGCCCACGACAGCCGAAAGATGTTGAATGCCTGCGACCCGAGAAAGAAGAAAGGAGACCCCATGCCCAATGGTGGCATCGACACCCGTGTTCCAGTGCGGTCAGCATCCAATCGAGTGAGTGTCAAATCATTTTTGTCTTGTTCAGACCAACCTCGAAAATTTGAATGATTGAGTGCGGGATCAATGTTTGTTTTTTAAAATATAGATTTTGAGAGAGAGTAGTTCTTTGCCGTAGGTAAAATAAATAAATTTATGCTCCCTGAATCCAAAAGGTGTAGATTTATGTAAATACATGTCATTCGATATGAATCGAGGAGAAAATGCTAAAAGATTAGTAAAATGTGTAAACTGTGTACGAAGATTTGGTGATTCGGTTTTTGAGTTAAATTGTAAATAGATAAGGTTGTAAATAAATCAATTTTATTTTGTTACATTGGAGTCAGTCATCTTTGTTTTGTGTAGTTGATCTAAAGGAAGGTTTTATAAGCAAAGTTTGTTTGACCTGTTCGGTTGCAAATCTGTCTAGAGCTTTGGGTTGTATTCAAGAAAATAAAAAAAAAACACAACGCACCCAAATACCTATTACTTATAAATAATTTGTACTAACCCAAATAATTTACGAATCTCGCCCAAAAAATAAATATTTGAAGACAGGCAACACGACATTAGGTTTGAAAGTCCACTGTCCCCTTAAACGTCACTACAGCATTGCCCTATTACATTACTTATTTCATTGGAAATTTTTTAAAACTTTAAAAAGGCAGAAACACAAATCTGTCAAAGAGATAACAATTACAATAGACAATTTGGGATAAAAATATAAACTATGAAGAAAAGCTCCGTTCGAAATTTTAAGTTTGTACCGAGGGGTCATTGGTTAAATTCATTATACTTTCCTCCTCTGCTAAATATGGCGAAGGCATTACTATAGAACTCTTTGTCTTGGAAACTTAGGCGAACAGATTTGTCAAATTGATAAACTGTAGGGTAGGGCCGTGCCGGCCTTGTGGTACAGCGCTCTGGTTTTCGGTGCTGAGGGTGCTCAGATCGAATCCTGGCGAAGCACCACTAAAATGCCTCCGTTTGTGTCGTTCCTCCATAGGGGGAAATACTGGTCTGCCTATATGGCGCCCCCATAATAAAATGGCCAGCAAAACTGCGGTGAATTATAGGCGGTTGTCTTCGAGACAAGTGCCTCCGCATTGGAGAAAAAAAAAATTTTGTAGGGTTAACTACAAAAATGGTAAAAAAAATACGGTACAAGATTTGAAATACTCGCCAAGGTGTTGTAGACTCAATTCTTTATTTTTTTTTCTTCCGCTGTTAAACGTACCCAAGTCTTTGGGAAATTACGTGTTTTATTTCAAATTTCGACCAACTTGAAAAAACAAACAAAAACACCTTTGTGCTAGTAAAGTCAGCCACACATTTGTAAAACGATCACATCGCCAAATGCAACATGTTAATGCCCTACTGTCTATTCGTAACGTGCTATGCCACAATACTCTATCCCAGTGCTTCATAAACTGTGGGTCAAGACCCCATATTGGGTCGTGTAACAGAATTATGGGGTCACGAGAAATTTGGCTTCAACCTTGACATGTCTCAACAGAATCTTCAATACTGGTTAGCAAAAATCATTACGAATCTATTTTGATTTAAAATATTCAATTCAAATCAGGAATTACATCATCTATATATATATAACAGTCCCGTAACTCACTGACTCACTGACTCACTGACATACAACGCACAGACCAAACCGCTGGACCTAAAGGGCTGACATTTTGCATGGCGATTCTTCTTATGGTGTAGTGGGTGCAGTAAGAAAAAAATTTTAAAAAAATTCTTCTTAGATTTTTTAAAATTAAATTTTTAAGCTGTTTTTGTAACTTTTTTTAAGTTTGTATTTCAAATAATAATTTCAGGGTTATAAAATTTATATCACGAGAAAGATCATAAACATTCCTTTAACATGAAATATTTTTCGAATCTTTATCTCCATTTTCTGATTTTTCGTGAATTTTTAAAGATTAATTTTTAGAATTTAATTTATTCAATGCTTATCACGTGATTTCTTTTTCTGGTACTTTAAATAAATTTATCGTCACGTGCATAACAATTAAATAGACAAAACCATTTTTTTTTCTCTCTAATGCAGCAGACGATTGGATATTATCCCCCCCAAAAAATATCTCTTACGATTTATATATATATATATATATATATATATTACATTACATCAATTGTATACATTGATCGTCGTATTTATTATAAATATATATTTATTTTTTTGGCATTAATTGCATACATTGACCGTAGTATTTAATGTGAATGTACTCCGTAGCGAAGCGCGGGTTTTCGGCTAGTGGATACATAACAGAGGGATAAACCAACCTTTCTTCACTTTAATTCCTTTGATTTATTCTCAGGGAAATCGCTTTGATTTATTATCAGTTAATATTTTATTTGTACATTTATTTTACGTATCTACGTTATATTTGTATATTTATTTCTAAGTATATACTCGGGGTCGGGCAAAATTTCTTGGGCTAAAAGGGGTCGTGGATGGAAAAAGCTTTAAGAAACCCTGCTCTAACCTTATTGATCTTGAAATGATAATTTTAGGGAATCGTTATCTTTAAAAACATGGTACTTAAAAATTCCTTTCAAGCCATCACTATGAAATTTTTTATTTATTTCTTTCACTCAGTTTTCATGAAACTAGCTTCAGGATCCTTGACTGAAAGTAACAATTCCCAGAATAGTCGAGAATAAAAATTTCTTAGGATAAAAAAATTAGTTTTGCCCTAAAGAGAGACTAAAATTTTTTTAGACAAAAGATCTTGTTGACAGTTTATTTTTAAATCTCTCCAAGAAAGTAAAGTTAAAAAAAATTTCAAACACAGTGATTGGTTTAACAGATTTTATCAAAAAGTAAACATGCTTAAAATTTTAAATATTAAATGTTCTAAACAAAATCTCTAAAAAAATATTCTAAAAAAAATTCTAAAGAATTTTTTTCAATATTTTCGTAAGCGTATTGTTTTTTTTATATAAAATACATACATTTTAGGAAAAAAATTCATTGTAAAATGCTTGTTAGGGGGAAAAAACTGAGTCTCAAACTCTTTTTAAACTAAACTAATCTAGACTCACGGCGCAACAGACCGATGTGGACTAGGGCCGGCAGTACCCATCTCCGCTTTCTTGACCGTGGGCTTGGGGTGCCATACAGCATATGTCTCAGTCAGGTGGTCAACCTGACGTTGGACCCCCAGAGTTTAGTTCCCAAGCATGCTTGGTCTCATTTTATCGACCCACTCAAGGGATGAAAGGTTGAGTCGACCTTTCCCAATTGCAGGGTCGGACCCTGGACATGTGGGATGGCAGCTTGACGATTTTAATCACTACGCCACCGGGCTTAAACTCTTTTTAACTGAGAATTAATTTATTTCGTGTATAGTATGCATCCACAAAACTTGAACTACGGGCCCCCGAATTTTTCCCGTCCACGTGCAATCAACTTGACATCTTCGTTTTCCAACATTTTTTTCTTATCAAAAATTTGATTGGACCATACTTGTTTGAATATCGACTGGACGGGCCGATTTGCCTTACGAATTAGCCGGATTCCGGCGTTGGGGCGGTGTGACTCCTTTCTAGAACACTAAAGTTCAATAGTGATGAACTTCAGATGAGTGTGGATAATGGAGAGAGTAACTAAGACTCTTTTTGGCGAGTTCTATCCTCTACGGGAGTTGTAGGATGCAATTTTTTTAGCGTCGGTTACCCCCAATCTCCAAGTGGTCCTCCCCGGTAACTGGACTTGTCCAGGCTAAGAGGGTCATGGGTTGGGGACCTAGTCTTATTTCACATGGAATTAGAAATCAATGGGGTGTGGCGCTGTGGTTTTGTTACTGTGACGTAACTACTAGTGTAAAATTGGCTGCTGTTTCGCCATAACCGTCACCTACGGAATTAGGGTATGTATGCATCTTTGGCTTTACATTAGGATTGTATGTGTACTTGCATGTATGGAGCGTTGAGTCCTTACTGCAAGTTGTCTCTATCTTTTCATTTTCTTTTGACTAAATGTTTCAATGGGGATCTCGGGGCCTTGGAATGTCTTTTGGTTATACCTGCATCCTATTCAGAAAGTTCCCCTTGAGGTAACTGATTTGGTTACGCTCCCTGATGACGAGACCGGTCGGTTACCTCGATTTCTGGTTCAGTTCCGGCACTACTACAGAATCTTGCCTCTGGTGAGTGGAGCCCTGAGTGCTTGATTTCTGTTTGTTTTTTGTCTACATTCTTCTTATAATTATCTAGTTCTGTTGGTTTATTTATTTTTAGTTATATTTTTCACATGGAGTTAGAACTAACACGTTTCAAAGGACCTAAATTAATTTCTGAATCTACGGGACTGCACGTAGCGACTGTGCGTTTTCAGCCAATTACATTATGCCTTAAATTCCGATGTGTCAGATTAAATTTTGGATTACCTTACGAACTTCTGTGGCAATTGGCGCTGTCCGATAAAGCCTTCTAGCACCACAGTATGACATCTGCGACCTTACATTCCGATGCGAAAAATGTTTCTTTTGGTGTTTCCTATCTTGCATGAAAGTTTGTGCAGAGGTAAGGAACAGCTTGCATATATAGGGAAACATAGTGGTAGAAGTGGAGACAGCGGTAGAAAACAGCGGTAGAAGTGGAGACGTGAAAGGGGATTCGCTCGTGAGAAATACAAGGAGGGGGTTGATCACCCCCCCCCCCCTGTACGTCGTACCTCTTTATAGAACAGTCTACCTGTATCTTTACATATTTGTCTCTTTGTATGTCTTAATAGATAAACCCATGCAAAGGGCTACAGTCGTAAGTAAATACGAGGGGTGATCAAAAGCTAAGGTTACAAGGTCGATATTCCTGGAGTTTCGTCTGTTATGCAGAAATTAGTTGTGTGCGGTAATTCTAATACATGTGGTTGCTAACTGTGGAGAGTTTCACCTACCCGCGACCTACAGGGCTAGTTCAAGGTTAACAGAAATGGCGACTCGTTTGAAAAACTGGTCTCGAGAAAAGAAATCTGCTCAGTTATGCTCTGTGGACGAAACATGTAAGCGAGGCTGAAATTCACCGACAGCATCTTCCTTCACGACTTTCATTTTCCTTTACGACAACGCATGACCTCATACAGTCCAGAGGACCACCACGCTGTTGAAGAAATTTCGCTGGGACATCATCGACCACCCTTCCTACAGCCGGGACATCGCTCCAAGCGACTTCCATCTCTTCCCTCACTTTAAGGAGGACATAGGGGGCCGACGATTCGCTTCAGGCGAGGAGGTGAAACACTTCACTACAACGTGGCTGAACACACAAGGACAGGATATTTACCAGCAGGGAATATTCAAACTCATCCCACGAAGCGACAAGTGCCTAAACCGATATGGAGACTATGTCGAAAAATAACCTAATGCATGTACTATCAGTTGGCTGTATTGGTTTTATGAAAGAAAATGTACACGTTTTCTTGCAGGCTTTGTAACCTTACTTTCTGATCACCCCTCGTAAATGAAGCAAGTTTTGTGAAAAGGGCGGGTAAATAGAAGCTAATAGACGGAATTGTGAAATAAAAAATTAAGACCAAATGATCAGAAGAAAGCAGGAAACTGGAATATTAAAAAACACAACGCATGTATTTGCAAATATTTTTCCATACCGCTGATAAAGATAACGTAAATATATCATTGACGAAAACTGAATGATTAATATAGATAGCAAAGTTTTCTGGAATCAGATTACGAAATTCGATTTTCTAATTCAGAAAATGTCAACTGGCTGGAAGTAGTATTTTGGGTTTTGAAATTCTTTCATATACTTAATCAATACCTTGAGAATGAGGTTCAAAGCTAAACACAAAATCCATTTATGTTTTTCAACTCTATAGGTGACGGGGAAGTGAAGAATAAAAAAGTTTAAAAAATTTTTTTGCAATCTTCTACTTGTTAGTAAAATCTTTTTTTTTGTGCGTGTAAATTTCAGGAAAAATACATCTTTCGTGTAAATAATTTAATAGTCTAAAATACTTATAAAAGTTAAGGTTATTTTCCAATAAATACGAAAAAGAATGACGGAAGAAAATTTTCTAGAAAATATAGGTAAAATGTGAAGATAGGGAACAAGGTAAAACCACAGGAAAGGATATGTTTGTATAAAAAAACTGTCTATAGTAATTTATCATATGATTTTAGTGATGCAATATGATGTTTCTTCTCCTTATATAGCATTGCGGGAATAATTTATGCTACTCATAAAACGTATCTATGCGTGTGTTTGTGTAAAGTAATTTTAAACATAAGCTGGGTAATAAATAATAAATTGCTTCACTGAGATTCTATGGCTTAGTTCAATGCATTAACATTATTTTTCAATGAATGTCGGAAGGAATTATTTCTGAAAGAACCCGTAAAAATATATAATAAAATACAAAAGCAAAAAATCAAGATAAAATAAAAGACAAGGATGTTGAATTAAAATGAAAAGTTGACTGGATTAATGTGTCATTTGATAACACTTATTCGTGCAATATTAATTTTCTTCTCCTACTTCTAACAAAATATAGAAATGCTTATACAAACATATACATTTCTTATTTTACTTTCAACTCAACCCGAGAAATAAATATTAAATTGCGTCATTGAGATGATATAATTTGCTTCGATACAAGAACTTGAAATTTAAAAGTTTTGTTTTAAACGTTCCTTCTATGGATCTCAATATACTCAAATTTATTCTCTCTAATTTATGATTCATTTCAGTAATAGAACACGATATTTAAAAGTTTTACTTCAACCATTTATTCTATGGATCTTAAAACACTCAAATTTATAACATTCAATGTTAATTTTCTGCGCAGTTAATGTAACATACTCACTGCTTACGAACTGCGTAAACACGAATCGACTGTGTTACCTGCCACTCGCGTATTCTTGTTTCTGGTAATAACGCTTAACTCTCCTTGGAAGTTGTTTCAGACTTGCGTGTGCGTTAACATGGGCGTAACACGTAAAGTTCTTTATGCATTCGACATTCGTACGTAGCGTGATCATTCGGCATTTGTGAACGTGGAAATGCGCTTCAAGAGTTAGATATTTGTGGGAATTTAATGGGAATTCGTTAGGCAAACGAGAACATGCACCAACTTCCCTGCCTTTGCAATTTGGCGAGGTGAGAACTTTGTGCTACAGAACCGAGCACATTCTATTGAAATGTTCCGAGAATTCTGTGTTTTTTTAAACGTTGGGAAACATGTATAGAGATCTTATATTTAATGACAGAATATGTATCTAAGTAAAACGGAGTGCTAAATTTATCTAAGTAATTAGGGCCGACTCTGTTAACATAAAAGAAAATATGGCGTGGAAGATGAACAACTATAAATCAACAGATTGTCTGATACCTACTAGATAGGGATACCTATAAAGATTCGTACAAAATGAAAAAAAAATCTTCCATTGGTTTATAAGGTATAATATGACTTTGAGGTAGCAAAGATAGCATGGCAAGAATTGAGCATCTCACTCACAACTTGTGAATTCGGAAGCCAGCGTCCTAACTCCGAAATCGTCCTGACGAGATAAGGGAAATCCATGTTCTGAATATCTTTCCATACATTCTCCATGATATATTTTTGCTTACCAACACACAGATTGTTTGTTTTTCTCAAATGACGTAAGTTGTTCCCTTCATATTTATTTTTTAAATATTTATTTTTTACTAACTGATTTGTAAAAAAATTTTTCCCACTGATTTTTTTCCATACTTTCAAACGGTTTACCATTTTTTTTCAACCGTCTAGCAACATTAACGACCCCCCACGGTAAAACAATCTACGATCCCTCAAGTTTGAAGCCACAGTTCAAACCTCTAGACCAGGGATTTCCAAACATATTTGGCCTACTGCCCACTTTTCATAAAAAAATTACTTAGTGCACCCCTGGAAATTTTACTTGTTAAGCGGACAAACATAAATGCAGTAACAAAATTTGCGTCCTTTCATCTATCTGTATTTCTACACATGTCCTTCGCCGCTAAAGTTCCTTGTTAGAGAGACTTTTAGGAACTCCCTCTCACAAGAACTGTTGTCAAGGAGTTCAAATAAGATATGGTGGAGATTGTTAAGTCCCAGAATGGCCAAGTGCAGAGAGCAGTCACTTTATTTCAACTAATGACAGGCCATGATTGCGTATTGAAACATCTCTGTCATATAAATATCGTTCCAGAACCCTTTTACAAGTTCTATAATCGACGAGAAAACATGAGCTTTACCCATATTCTGTCTTGCCCGCTCTACCTCCGGCTTCAGTGTCGGAGAGATAGTGGATAGCTAGGAGACTTTTGGGTTCACGGACGTTTTAGTTCGCTGTTGTTTCTTTGTTCGTGCGTTTTTTTGTTTTTTTCTTTCTTTATATATATATATATATATATATATATATATATATATACCCCAGTCAAAATAGACCCGATTTTGACTAATGGCTAAAAAAAATATGAAAGTTTTGAAATTTGGTGGAGATGTTTGTTTAGGCATGCTAATGAACATACTAAAAGTCCCCACCGATCAGACCTGAGCTTTCGCCGCCATCTTGGAAAATGAGTACACTTTTTTGGTTTTTTAGAAATATCTTTAAAAATATTGATTTTATAAAAAATAATTAAATACAAAAATTAATGAGCATTAAATTATGAACAAAAATTATTCATAAAATTTTTTTATATGTCTAACAGGAACAAAGATAATTGACTTTGAAAAGAGCACACTATCACACCTGGGACGCCCAAGCGCGGTTCCCCATCGCGGTGGGGGGAAATACCCGGGCATGTGCATACCATAATTAGCCAAATTAGTTTTACACTAAATGGGAAGGTTTTTTGTATTTTTTCAAATAACTTGGGAAATATTAATTTGACTAAAAAAACTTTATTTCAAAAATTAAAAAACATTAAATTTTGTACAAAAACGATTTTATACATTTTTGTCGTAAACCTAACAGGAACGAAGATATTGACTATAAAATGCGCGTTGATAATAGAGATAGCTTCTACAAAAAACATATATTATATTTTTTTATAAGTCTAACACGAACAAAGATAATTGACTTTGGAAAGAGCGCACTATCACACCAGGGACGCGCATGCGTGGGTGCCCATCGCGATGGCTGGAAGACACGCGCATGTGCATACCGTAAGGCGCCAAATCGGTCTTACCCTAGTATTTTCCTAGCCAGTTAATAGTTAGTCACAGTTCCGTGTGCGTCTGTGAACAATGGCTGATACGGAACTATGTTTTATATGTAAAAAATTAATGTCAAATGATGATTTCGTGAATGTAGGAGAAAAGGGGATCGACGCTTTAAGAGAGGTAGTGTCCAAAGAAAAGACAATAAGCATGAACAGTTGGAACATTTAAAATCTATTTCGGTTCATTCGTTGTGTCGGAGAAATTACACCAGATCAGGAAGTATAAAAGTTGATTTAAAAAGAAATGCAGAAATCGCGTCAACATCCCAAAGTGCAGAGCGCGCGGTAAGTTTACGATCTTTTTTACCTCAGTTCGATTTTCGAAGAAAATGTTTCTTTTGTACGGCAGTGATAGACGAAGAATTCAAAGCAAGACAAAAGAAAAAACCAACAGACAGGCGAAGAACTATATACGAAGTTAGGAGTCTCGAAATGAAAAACAAAGTTCTTGAAGCTGCAGAGAATAGACATGACCAGTGGGGAGAGGAAGTTCAGTGTCGTATAATAAACGCTGCTGATTTAGTTTCAGCTGATGCGATTTATCACCAAGATTGCTTCATGACATTTTTTCTACACACTGCACCAATCAGAAAGAGAGGGCGGCCTGAGTCGGATTACGTCTCAGCAGCTGTAGACGAAATATCCTTCTTCCTTGATAATAATGACGACTGTCAATTCTCACTACCCGAACTCAAATCTCAAATTGCAGGGCTAGTTCCAGACGACATCACTTTGAGAAGTAAGTCGAAACAAAAATACGGGGATGGCATTATTTTTGCTTCAAACTCCAAAAATGTTACTGTCATATGTTTACGTAATACTGGAATGAAAGTCTTATCAGACTCTTGGTACGACAAAAGGATACGAAATGATCGTGAGGAGCGTCTACGAATAGTACAAACTGCTGCAGCCATAATAAAAGAAGATATCCAGACACCAGTTTATGACACTCATTGCTACCCTCCAAGTGATAACTTTTCAGATATGTGAACAAGGGTATTCCAGAAAGCCTAAAATCTTTTTTGGAGCACTTGATTATTAAAAAAAAGACTACTAAGGCGGAAAAAAAGTCACTTTAATAGCTCACGTCATTATATCAGCGCTAAGGCCACGATCATTTATGTCTCCTCTGAACAATGGTCTTGCTTTATTTTTGTACAAAAAGTTCTGTTCCAAGAATTTAATAACAATGCTCTCGAATTTGGGATTTTGTTCTTCTTACTATGAAGCCCAAAACACTAGAGATGTCAGTCATAAATCATCCGCAACCCCATATGCGCGAGGGATCATTCTGCCAATTCGTATTTGACAATGCAGATTTCAACGTGTGGACAATCTATGGCCTGAATACGTTTCAAAGCATGGGGGGCATTGCTTGTTTTACTCCAGAGTCAGCAGTGGAACCCGGGACGAAGATAAAAAAATTAGCCGAACTTACATCCGCATCGACCGTAGGCAAAATGGGAATCATTCCTCTGGAAACGTTTGAAAATTTCGAGGGCCTGGGTTAAAAACAATTGCTATCGAAGATTTGAATGTCTTAAATCCTTTAGCGGAAGATTTACCACTGCCCAAGCCATCTGATATCTCCTGGATGTGTGCTAAGTGGTTAGGTCTTCTACAGATACCTGAATTGAAAGGATTTTTCCATTGTATAACCAGAAACCAGCCTTGTGAAAAGACCAAAGTAATATCCCTTCCTTTTGTTAATTCACCACCAAGTAAGTATGGCACCATTTTCACTGTGCTGAAATATGCTGCCCAGCAGTGTGTTAAAATGCATCAAAAGTCTTGCATACTCACGTTTGACCAACCACTGTATATTAAAGCTCGAGAGATAGTCGCAGAAACATCCAATCCATTATTATCAAGTTGTGGAGGCTTGGTGGATTCCATCTTTTAATGTCATTCTTAGGCTGCATTGGGTACATAATGGCTGGAAGTGGGTTAAAAGAAATACTCACTTTGATTTATGCACCTACGTCAGTAGAAAAAAATGTTGCCTGGCCATGAATACGCTAGGGCCGTCCGAGCTCATTTATTGACCCAAACAACTTTAGCAAAAATAATTTTTGACGGCATGGACATATCGGATTTGGAATGTAAAAATCTCCGTGAGTTGTTTCGAGATTTTGTTACTGAACCACCATCGCAAAAAACCTTAAACACACACACTCAAATACGAGCCATCGAAATTAAAATGAGGAAGACTTTGGAGTACCTGAAAAGGAAAGGCCCAACTGCCTGTGGGGCTGGAAGCGTCAAGAGAAAATTCTTGTGCCATCACAACTATGGATGCAGAAGCTCCCGATTCAGTTTTAAACATGGTGTTTTGCAACTGTAAGACTCACTGTGGAGTAAGATGCGGATGTCGGAAAGCAGGCATCAACTGCACAACGGCCTGCAATAATTGCAATGGGGTATGTCAGAATTGCATCAGCCCTGTTGATGATGACAATCGAATGAAAGAAGTTGATGAATGGGCCGATGCTAGCGGATCCATAGACGATCTATACATGCCTGACGAAGGGGAGAATCCCGTTCCGAAAAAAGCACGTAAATCCCGAGTAGGTAAGCTTTAACAATTAATCGCAATGGAAATCTGATAGTGAATACCCCCAAGTTTACTACATTCATGTATAAAATTAATAATTATTAATTATCTACATAGCCAAAAACATTAAAGTCTATTTTCTTGTGTTTAAAGAATGCTGAAATGTGGGAGAGGTTAGAAATTCAGGTTAGAAGAGCGCCTGCAACGAGACTTTAAAAATACCTCCATTATCAACGCGCATTTTATAGTCAATATCTTCGTTTCTGTTAGGTTTACGACAAAAATGTATAAAATCGTTTTTGTACATAATTTAATGTTTTTTAATTTTTGAAAACATTTTTTATGTTAAGTTAATATTTCCCAAGTTATTTGAAAAAATACAAAAAACCTTCCCATTTAGTGTAAAACTAATTTGGCTAATTATGATATGCACATGCGCGGGTATTTCCCCCCACCGCGATGGGGAACCGCGCTTGCGCGTCCCAGGTGTGATAGTGTGCTCTTTTCAAAGTCAATTATCTTTGTTCCTGTTAGACATATAAAAAAATGTTATGAATGATTTTCGTTCATAATTTAATGGTCTTTAGTTTTTGTATTTAATTATTTTTTATAAAATCAATATTTTTAAAGTTATTTCCAAAAAACCAAAAAAGTGTACACATTTTCCAAGATGGCGGCGAAAGCTCAAGTCTGATCGGTGGGGACTTTTAGTATGTTCATTAGCATGCCTAAACAAACATCTCCACCAAATTTCAAAACTTTCATATTTTTTTTAGCCATAAAACCTATTTTGACTGGGCTAATATATATATAAAAAATAACCGGCTTCAGTTTCAAATTCCGATTGTACTATACTTGTATTGACCACATATATATGATGGTGGTGATGGGGGAGGCATGACCTCACATTAGTGTTCAAAGGGGGGCACAGAGCCTAAAAGGTTGAGAACCCCTGATTTAACCATTTCTCCGAATGAAATCATTACAATTATTTTCTGTTAACCAGCGACATATGTTCAATGTACTGAACTTTCGTACAGTCAGAATTTGCAGATTTAAGGTTTGTTTAAGCGGACAGTCAAACTTTGAATTATTGAAATAAATTTTCCTGAATCAAAATGCTCACATTTTAAAGTTTAGTTCAAAGAGTTTATATTCATAGCATTTTGCTAGAACCCCAATAACGTCTTTCTAATTAAGTTTTAAAGTAAAGAAATAGCTACTAAAATTAAATTCCGAATAAATACTTAAGCTTTAATACGATTTAAGACGGATACAAAAATCCAACGAGTTTAGACTATCCTAAAATGTATGGGCTCTAGACACATGTGTAGACGGTTATCGGGTTCAGCTTAGATCATTAAGAAAGAAAAAGAAACAAATTCAATTACAAATCGAATAAGAAAAGAAAAAAGTTTCTCCGGTAAAATCGTCCTCACATTTCTAAATGTTAAATTTGTATTTACTATTCTCAAATTCTTCCGGTAAATTCGGCGTTTCCGAGAAGAAAATGATAAGGAAATGGCCTTCTAAGTAATGTGGACCATTTTGCAAAGGAACCATTTCACAGATGGAGAGCATTTCTCGATAAGACGGTAAAAGCGTTCCATCTGGTGAACTGCAAGAAATGTTTACGTTCGTTTTTAAAACTTGATTTCAGTTTGATCGGTTCTGAAGCGGAATACACAAAATGGCGGAATTATACTAAAAGTTTCTTGTTCTAGATCTTTTTTGGATTCTTTTTATTGAGAAAAGTGCGCTTCTCCGAAAGTAGCGTTTCGAAAATAAAGAGTTTTCTGTTTAAACCCGGAGTCATAAATGTAAAATGATGTTTTGAACGTTTTTTAAATCATCTGTGGGAGACAATTTTGGTTGGACGTTATGCTGAACCATTTGAATCGCTTTCTGATTGCAGAAGCTGGGGTGAATTTGAATAACCGCGAGACTTTATAGAGATTCATAAAATATTTGAAGTTGAGGGGGAATAGCAGTTACGTAAGCATGTGGGGAAGCAATCAAGCACGATAAGCAGAAATCAAATCTTTTTTAATTTACATCTAAGCAAAATAGTGTTTGTTTGGGCTATGACGCCTACTAATACTCGAAACATCTTGTTTGCGATTTGTGACGTCATTCAAATATCGTTTTCTTTACTTGTAATTTTTATTTGTAATCTATATCACTGAACCTTGGTGTGGCAACGGCCAGTTTTATGATCGAACTCAGCGATGGCAGACGGCTGCTTCGCTATTCGAAGAATAAAATATAATTCACTGGAATTGCGCCGTTCTTTGAAATTTACAGTCCATTGTATTCAAGTTAATTAATCTTTTTAGCTATTTGCAGCTCCAGTGTTGAAGATGAGCTTGTTGTAGAATGCACTTCAAAAAAAGCTACTCTTAACATAGCTATAAAAATTATTTGAATTGAGGGTAATGGATATATGTTAACATTTTGGACAATATTCAAATAGAATAAAGTGAAAATAGAGCATCTTCAATTCGCAATTGAAGCGAAAGATCAAAAAACTCCAAGACTATATAGAGATTCATAAAATGTTTGACGTTGAGAGGAATGCAGTTACGTAAACATGTAGGAAAGGAATCGAGCACAGCAGGCTTAATCTTTTTTTAATTTACAACAGAGCAAAATATTGCTAAAGATGAGCTTGTTGTAAAATGCATTTAAGTAACCACTTCTCTTAACAAAATTTCATACAATAATTTGAACTAAGGGTAATGGATTTATGCAAACATTTCAGTCAATATTTAAACATGCTAAGGTGAAAATACGATGAGGCTTTAATCCACGATTGAAGCAAAAGATAGAAAACTGCACGAGAGCATTTAAATAAGGGACAGTTCACATAGAATCCAACAGCGTCAGTGTAAAAAATTTTAACCAATCATATACCAATGATTGACCAATTTAACCAATCAGAGCCAACGGAATCTTTAAAGCTGACGCTGACGGATTCTGTGTGAACAGGTCCTAACTATAGTTCTAAGTAGAGCTTTGTTAAATAATTATACTCTAAAAGACTGCCTTTCCATAAAATCCTTGGTAAATATTTGCTTATAACAACATGAACACAACGATTTTTTTATATCCTATAAGGAATAAACTCTATTAACTTTATTATTTATCTATATTGCAAAGTATACGTTGAAATACAAAAAACTCTAAATTGATCACTTTAAAATAATTTAAATTGAAAAACACATTTACGTTAACATGTTAGTAAATATTTACACTAATACTTTTTTAATAATCTTCCGCAATTCACAATTAAAGCAAAAGATCGGAGAAGGTCTTCAGAACACTTGTTCTTCATGCTTGAACCATGGAGCGAGATTTGTTGGAATAACCCCCTCCCCACACACACGATGATAAAGGAAAACCATCCATATAAAAAGGATTCTGGTTGTGCCACTCTTTTTCCCATGAACTCCGAAACGACATGTTATGATTTCTGTTTAATTTGTTAAAGGAGGGATTATTTTTTTAAAAAATCTGCCTAAACTTTTAATTTGTATCTATCAAAAAGTAAAACTGTAACATTATGATGTAGGTATCATAACATTGTTCAATAAATTATGCTATACGAAAAGTTAAGACTAGAAATTAGAAATCTTGGATGT